>CM076974.1:23960749-23970749 GCA_039105355.1 Benthosema pterotum | reverse complement strand
CTTACTGGGCTGTATAATCACTGCTCTCCACATTAGTCTGCGTGGAGGCTTTGCACCAAAGACTAAAGAGTTCCTTTCGCAGTGGGGCAACGACGTGCAGAGACGATGACGCCACAGATACACAGCATCGCGTCAGACGGCGGAGAAATGCTGCTTTAACCACCTCTTAAACAATGCCTTGCAGTCGGTCGGACAATAGGCATGTAGACAGACACACACACACACTGAAATGAAAATTCTGGCGCGCAAGCGATAACTGAACTTAGAGAGAAACATCACAAGTGAGATAATGCAGACCACATGCTCAGTGCGCAAGTGGTTAACGCTCTATTTTGTTTTTGTTGTTGTTTTCCTCGCAAGCTCTTCCCCCAGAAAAGAAAAAGAGACAATGATTCATTTTTTAATTTAAGAAAGAATTTCACTTCAGATTTATTTATTTTCTATCTTTAATTAGCAGAACTTGTTTATTTTAGGCTCTGGTAGGAAGAATAGCCTGACACCCTCTGGGGACCGGAATGCAGAGGATAGATGTAGCTTTTCCCTTTTTCTCCTTTTATTCTGTAACAAATTCAACTTGAGGAATATAATTAGAAAGAGTGTGTGCGTATGCGTGTGTGCGTGTGGAGGCGTACGGTGGGGGTTCGCGTGTGGGGACGGGGGTGGATGGATGGATGGATGGAAAAACTATTGCATTAGCTGTAATTGAACAAAAGAGCGGTTCGCCTGCTGGGAGGTGGCCGCTCGGCCCCATGGGAAAGGGGGCGGGGCAGAGACAGGGCCTGGTGGCATCCCCGCGGGGACCGGCAGTCTATTTATAATACTGGCAGTCAGTCAGTCCTCGCCCTCGGACTGAGCACAGGGCCCTGTGCTGATCCAACACTGCAATTAACATACACACGTACTTACAGGGCATACATGCATGGGTGAGATCACACAACGCATGCATTCTTTAGTCAAACGATTCACAAACAGTGGGTCGCGGCTCGTTTGTGGGTCACGGATCATTGTTTATGGGGTCACAACTTGAGCAATAAAATATATTTTTACTACATAAAATTATATATGCTGTATATACTGTATACCGTAAATCCTCTAATATAGTCCGCCTTTCTATTATTTACCGTCCTCCTATTATTTTCCGGGAACGGCGTTGGATTTAACGTATATTTTCCGGCCTCCTTGTATTAGCCGGTATTTTTTTTTGTTTTGTTTTTTTATTTTCTGCGAGTGTGGGATTATGCGATGCGCAGTTCAATTCTCGCTTCCTCCTCCTCCTCCTCCTCCCGATTCTGCTCGCCCTTTTTTCTCTCTATAAACCACTGGTTTTAAACCAGTGGTCCGGGACCACTAGTGGTCCTTTTAGATCTGTAACTCTTAAGATCGTAAAATGAAACCAAATGGACCCGCGAGGGTCCATTTTTACAGAGCGCACCATCGCATTCCAATGCACTTACTGTGAGCTGAAATGTGAAGAAGCCATATGTACACCAATGAAGTAATCCATCCATATTTGGTTATAATCCCGGTGAATCTTCCGTTATCCATTAGCCTATATCGACTGACTGACTGACTGACTGACTGACTGACTGACTGACTGACTGACGGACTGACTGACTGTAACGATCGCATAGCCTTGTCAATACTTTCGTAGTAGGCCTACTTATAACCATGCGAGATTTCCTCCAGTTTTATCCATGACATTGTCCAGATATAGCTCCGTTCCATCCTTTGAATATGCCTGCCAACCATTCCTAAACATCAACTAAATACGATAACTTTATCTAGTCTTTTTCTTTTACTTTCACTTTTGACACAGGGGCGGATTGGCACATTTCCCCAGCTGGTTAACCAGATGTAACTCTTTGAGAAAACTCCCTGTAGCCTACTCTAGATGGCCAATCCGCCCCTGCCCCAGCCTATGGTGAAATGAGTGTTAAACCTATATACAGACGCCATCTAGTGGCCTTACAAAAACAGCATTATTTTAGACTATTGCATATTACTTGAGATAATGCAGAGTATACAATATGTTTTATTCATTATGATTGGATTGAAACATTGTAATATAGGCCTCTCTTCTTATAGCAGCCTCCTTCCAATAAACGCCTGGTATAAAAATCGGTTGAGTAAATAAAAGCCCCGGATTATAAAAGAGGATTTACGGTATATATACTCTATATACAGTATACTGTAGTCATGCTTTTTTTTTTTTAATAAAGCAACAAAGCAAATTCCATAAAATTCCATTAAGTAAGAGAACTTAAGTAGTAGTAGAAAATAGCCGATCTAGAAGCTTACAACGTGATGTGAAGCGGCAGAATGTGTGATTAGAGATCTGCTATTTGCACTAATTTGGGTCACGACCTCAGTTTTTGGGTCTCGACGTGAAAAGTTTGTGAAGCACTGTCTTTGGTGGCCATCACAAGCACACAGATACATACACACACTCGCAAATACACGTACACACGTGACGTTACACATGCACGCTCGCATAATATGCTTGGTCATACAGAACTAAGCATGTCCACGATACATCCACGATAAAAACGCTGCTAAACGCATGCACTGTAACCTGAGCAAACAGACGCACACAGCTGTCAAAGTCCTGTTGCTAACTAAGCAAACACATGATGCACCTTGACTACGACCCACGCAGTGTCCCCAAAAACATCACAAACCGTCTGCCAACACAACCATGTGTGCACGTGCACACATGCACACACACGCACCCACGCAGGCACGCACAGACATACATGCATTATAACAAGTGAAAGGTCCACCTTCCCAATATGGGATATGTAAATTCACAGATGAACAGATGCATAAACAGAGACAGCCAGAGGAGAGAGGGCAAAAAGAGAGAGAGGGGGGGAGTGAAGGGGAGAGAGAGAGAGAGAGAGAGAGAGAGAGAGAGAGAGAGAGAGAGAGAGAGAGAGAGAGAGAGAGAGAGAGAGAGAGAGAGAGAGGGGAATCCTGTCCCTTTGCACACAGCAACACGCTTGATTTATTCACTGTCCCCTTAATGAGCCGCCATGGATTTACTCTCTCTCTCTCTCTCTCTCCCTATCTCTCTCTCTCTCACACACACACACACACACACACACACACACACACACACACACACACACACACACACGCACGCATGCACGCACCCACGCATGCACTCTCCCCTTCCCTGTGGATTTTTCTCTCCTGCCATGCTTTTACTCCCATGGCTCTCTTTTCCTCTTCCTATATCTCTCCCAAAATATTTTTGACTGTCTACCACTAAGTTAGTCAGGCTTTCTTTCTTTCTTTCTTTCTTTCTTTCTTTCTTTCTTTCTTTCTTTCTTTCTTTCTTTCTTTCTTTCTTTCTTTCTTTCTTTCTTTCTTTCTTTCATTCTCTCTTTCTTTCTGTCTTTCAATAGTTTATTTTTTTTTCTTCTTACACCTCCATTCCAGGATGTAGATTAATTCAATGCTTAATTGTTCAGTAAATTCAATTTTCCACATTCTATTCTGTGTGGCTTTAGCTAAAGTTCTTAAATCTGCCGCGCTGTGCCCAGGGAGCCTCTGCATGTGAGCTGTGCATACCTCTCTCTCTCTCTCTCTCTCTCTCTCTCTCTCTCTCTCTCTCTCTCTCTCTCATCACTCTCTTTTTTTTCTTCCCTTCGCCACCCTAATTCGCCATGAAAAGATTTTCCTTGCTGGAAATTCTGATTCCACTATGATCGGTGAGGCATTCCAATTGAGTGCATTCTCATTGTGCCGCGTCTTAGATGCAAGGAAAGGGGGAGGAGGAGGGGGACCTTGCCTTTGCTCTCTCTCTCTCTCTCTCTCTCTCTCTCTCTCTCTCTCTCTCTGCCTCTATGCCAAGGCCCATATCGTACGAGCGTTCATGCAAGAAATGTTGCCTTGCCAATTCATTTGCCATAATAAAGAAAATGGTTAAGGTTGTCGTATTTTGCCCCCCCTCCAGTCTCTGGAATATCTTTTGAAATGTTATGGATATTTACTTTTTGCTCTGTGATGCCGGAAAGCGCATGAGAATATTGTTATGCACAAACATACAGTACAGACACGAATACCTAAATAGCCCCAACATTGCACTCAAGCTCACGCATGCGCGTGCATGCGAGCGCTCACCTCACACACACAACCACACTGTTTGACAGCAATACGACAGATCACAGTATGGTGCTATTGTAGGTAGGCATATATAGAATCCTTTGCCAAATCCATTTTGGCCAAGTATTGTTTTATGTAACACACCATGTGCGACAACAGTCGTGCAACTAGTGCAACTTGTCTTCAGTCTGCAGGCTGCTATCTGCTGCTATACCACTGTGAATAGTGGTAAGCTGTACTGGCCTGCACTAACTTTCACCACATTCCCTCACTCACCTGAACACTGTCAGAGTGAGCCAATAGGGAGGAGGGCTGAGGGGGACTGAAGGCTGTTGTGAACGCTTGTTTATTTTGCCTTTTTACACAGCGCATCAAGATAACGCCGGGATATCTGCTTTGCTGATAACCGGCCGAGCAAGTGCTCAACCAGAACGCCTCCCCATTCTGCTCCTCTCCTCTCCCTCCTCCTCCTCCGCTCACCGCAATATTAGTGCTCCTAAAATGAAAAGAGGGGTGATAATGGTATGCACCGTGCAAAAAAAAGAGAGAGAGAAAGAGGCAAAAGACTCCCCCTCCCCCTTTCTGTTCTGCATCAGGCCCCCTTCGCCTTTTCTTCCCCAACTCTTCACAATAGACAAGGAGAAATAACCTTTTAATTGCTGAAGGGGGTGCGAGAGAGTGGGAGAGAGAGAGAGAGAGAGAGAGAGAGA
Source organism: Benthosema pterotum (assembly GCA_039105355.1). NCBI lineage: Eukaryota > Metazoa > Chordata > Actinopteri > Myctophiformes > Myctophidae > Benthosema > Benthosema pterotum. The sequence continues at coordinate 23,965,932 of CM076974.1, read as the reverse complement.
GAGAGAGAGAGAGAGAGAGAGAGAGAGAGAGAGAAAACTGGATTGGGTCTCTTGAGCAAGTAAAGTATGCTATGTTGAATAGCCTTCAGGTACTCTCCAGTCGGCTTTTTAGAACTGGTAGGTTAACCTCATCGAGACAACCAAAGATAATTACATGTTTGAGATAATTACCAGAGCTTTGAAAGTCCATTTAAATGACACACTCTCGCAAAGTGACAAACTGATCCCCCCCTCCTCTCTCTCTCTCTCTCTCTCTCTCTCTCTCTCTCTCTCTCTCTCTCTCTCTCTCTCTCTCTCTCTCTCTCTCTCTCTCTCTCTCTCTCTCTCTCAAGGTTCTTCCACTTCCAGGCAGTTACAGATCCTGTGTTTACTCTCCATAAGCTGAAATCCAAACAAAAACATTAAGTCAAGCACTCTCCCTGTTCCAGGCTATCAAACCCCCAGACAAAGCACATTTTCTCCTTTTCGGGGCAGTGAATGAGAAGTGGGACGTAATTTCATAATGACATGTTTTGCTGCGGTTTCTGTTAGCCTAGCCACCTAGCCAGGGCTAGGATAGCTTAACTTCTCGGCGGCACGCAGCCCACTGCATCTGAGGATGTTCTTGGTGGATCCCTTGGAGACGGGGCTGTTTGTGACAGTGCCATTGTCGGAGGCTCATAGGGGGGTTAAGAGGGAAAGGAACTTTCCATTAGCTAAGTACACATGTGTTAAGCCAGGTTATTGTTTACTTAGCCAAAGAAACCACAAGCGGGCCTCGGGGACAGACATGGCCGCCTAGCGCAAGTAACACGAAACGCAAGCAAAGGACTTCTCGTTTGCAAGTGGGGTCTTGTAGCCATCACAACAGTGTATCTGTGACCCAGTGTGGTTACACTACGAATAGCTTTTCCCCTTTTTATCTTGCCAATGTGCAAGTACAGATCCATATGAGTATCATACTATTCATTTTATGAATACTGCATGGATCAGATAAAATGAAAAAATGAAATATTGCAATGTTAGCACCAAAACCTTCTCAATGCACCAGCACACACGTTAATATCTCCAAGGAGGGAAAATATGTACGTCTAAGTACTCCAGGACACTGTTACCACTTTGAAGTCCCTCTGGCCTTGATTTGCTTAATCAGAATCACCCCTACTTGCTATTCCACCACAATAATGAAGAGACTAAGAAAAACATAAGTCACGTGGTCAGTCCTTTGTATCACTTGTTGAATCCCTAACAGCCGCCCCGTATTCACTCCCCGGAGGAGAAAAAAAGGGGTATTTAGGGGAGGGCTGGGTGTGTGTGTGTGGGGGGGGGGTATAGTGGAAGGAGGGGTGGAAAGGGTGGGGGTGGGGGTCAAACCTCTCCCCTATACAACTACAAAGGCAGCCATTACCAACAATCACCACGATGACTCAAAAGTTTGTATTAAGAACAGCGGTGTGCCATTGCGGGGAGAAAAGGACAGAAAGAGAGGGGGAGCGCGCGAGAGAGCGAGAGAGAGAGAGTAGGAGACAAACCGAAGAGTGAGAAAGAGTGTGCCTGGTACGTCGGCTGAAACTCGATCCATACTTCCAACTAGAAGCGGATAGATTAGCGATAGCAGTGTACTGATTAGGAAAATAGCGGCTGACCCAGGCGGCCAGGGTTTCCATTGAGTCACGGGGGGGTGGGGGTAGTGGTGGGGGGGTCTGCGGGGGCTAGGGAGCAGGGGTCACTCCTTTGACCGCCGGAGTTACCTAAACCAACACTGTTGGGTCTCACTGACCTGGAAACCGACGCTTGTATGGCCAAACAGTGCCAATTGTTGGGGAGAAAAGATACCGCGATAGCGCTATCAAGAGTAAATTCTTAAGCGGTGACCACAACAACCATACACACACAGTAAGGGTTTGTTTTGGAAAGACGTCCGAGGTGGACCAAGTCAAAACAAACTTTGCATACTGTTAAGAGACAAGAATCCAAACATTACCTCAGCACAGATTACGAATTAAAATTTCATTTAAAATTCATGGGAGTAAAGACTTGGGAGGATATAATCAAGCACCCTCTGCTCTGCACATTGAGGGATACTACCATACAATGCAAAAGAGAGAGAGAGGGAGGGAGCGAGAGAGCAATCAAATCAGCACAACACAATCAACCTCTGAGTACATATAACCATTGAAGAGCCTCTCACGTTCACAGACTTTATGAAAAGGAAACAAAAAAGAGAGGAATTCAATGATTCCCAGACCCACTCCAGACGGCATGTCCCAATCAAGTAGAGGAGCTCTTGTGGACTTGGAGTGAGTCCTCAGCACTATTTAGCACCAGTAGTATCCTGCTCTACGGCACTCGATGGAGCCCAAACTCTAGGAGTTCATTAGCAAATTGCCGTGCTCCTCCCATCGCTCTCTTTTGCACAATTAAAGACAACTGTGCAAACGATGCATAGCCGTCTAGAAATACCCCCACCACTCCTCCTGCCTCCATCCGGGGACCAGGGAAGGCATGAGTGTCGGCTGGGTAAACATGCAGGCAAGACAATCGGCAAAAGGCAGCCGCAGCCAACGAATCGTCCCGGTGGTACCGAAGGCACCCGAGATGTACACGGACTGATGCCTAGGGGAGAGGCTGAACTGACTTTAACATACAGTGTGAGCGAGGCCTTTTCCACATTAAAGGGTTCTGCAAAACCCACATGGTCGAGTTTTTTTTTTTTTTCTTTTTTTTGCATGCCTCCCAGGTTTGTGTACAGTGGAGCTTAATGCAGAAGTCCTATGCATTGCGGGCAACTGCAAAACGTGCTCTTCCAGGGGAAGCAATGAGCCAAATGTGTTAGGAGTTAGGCAAATATGGCTCTCCAGGGAGCGGCAGGGAAGGGGTTAAGAAAGTCCAACTGGTGCTAACCAGTCACTCCACTCACATAACACCTGAGGGGGGTGCTGCATTTATCAGGCCAGTCTGAACACACACACACACACACACACACACACACACACACACACACACACACACACACACACACACACACACACACACACACACACACACACACACACACACACACACAGAATATGTGCACTGAATGCACATACGCACAAAAACACAGAGTATACAAACACACACCCATGCAAGTGTGCACATATGTACGCATGTGTGTGCACACATGTACACGCGCACACACACATACACACACACAGAGCAGGGTGAGCCCAAACTGGCTGGGCTGCATTCACAAGCCAGCGCAGAGCCTCCCTGACTTTTTCACCTCTCAGCTATGTTCTGCTTTCCTTTCAAAGGGGCGCCTAGCGTCCCTCCAGAACTTGCCTGCATAGACAGGCTCACAAAACAATGGAAAAGAAGGTAACGACGGAGCACTAGAAATGTTACTGATATGACGCAAAGGCTCCATTATGCAGCTAGAGAGTCATCGTTGTTGGATACTCGAGTTTAATAAATTCAAAAGTATTTTTTCCCTCCCTCTGACATTTTTTCTCTCTCTCTCTCTCTCTGCTACAGTCGCCTCACTGGAATAAATTGGTTTATGAATAAATGAGCCTCCCCTCTCCCTCTTGTTAACATTGTTCTTTTGTGCAAATTCCCAACATTGTTTCCAGTCCACTTCAACTTTATGCCCGAGGGCATATATTAAAAATACATATGGAGCGAGATAATGCACACACGACGCAAATTCGTTAAGGGTGTCACCCTCTAACAACGGCAGATAAGATGTCACACAGAAAATAGCCCACGAAATTCAAGGAAAATGTGTGTGTGTGTGTGTGTGTGTGTGTGTGTGTGTATATATATATATATACTGCAGCGAGTAAGTCATGAAGTGCAGTCCCATTAAATTGGCAATATATGTATTCAGGAGTGAGAGGAAGGCGCCCTGTCTTTCTTGCCTTGAATGTTTGGTTATAACCCATATGCAAACTGCTTGAATATGACTTGGACAAGGCGCATGCAACACACACACACACACACACACACACACACACACACACACACACACACACACACAGTATTCTAAATCTGTCAAACCTTGCATGTTGTCATAAGCGATGCCCATGAGTAATTTAACATCAGTCATGATTCAAAGTAAACAGAAGTACAGCATTGTGCCCTGAATTGGCTCCATATACATAGTGAGCATTGTTATATTGTTAAAATAGGCCATGTCTCTATCTTAAAGTCAATTAAAGAGCCACATTGTGCCCCCAAGCACAACATAATTTTCTTCATATACCTAAAAACCCCTGGGTTTCAGCACACTCTATTTTAATACATATATTCCATATCGCTTCAGTTCGTGTCCTGACCTATCTAAGGAAAAAAAAAACTTTTTGACAACTGAATCCCCCAAAGAATACATAAAGCCGTTCAAAAGAGACACTCAAATGCACAAGTGGCGTTGTGTTATTTAATTCTGCTGTTTTTGAATTAAATGAAGTATTATCTTCTGGGTGATCTTGCTCATTTCCATAATCAGTCATAGTAGCCGGGGATACCGAGGAGGAGGAAGCAGGGGTCGCTCCACTCAGGTCCCAGTCGGCCTATGAATGGCGCTGCTAGCACGGCTATTCACTTCAGAACATAAAAGCTGGTGGCTAACGCTCTCTCCGGGGCACTACACCAGGCCGTCGCTCAGGCCAGCCACTCAACCATATGGAAGTCCACGGATTTAAATTATTTAGCCTAATCGCTTCATTACTTTTTATATCGGCCTATCCAGCTAATCCCTTTAATTTGCACACTTGTTTTTTTCTCTCTCTCTTTTCTCCCTCTCTCTCTCTCTCTCTCTCTCTCTCTCTCTCTCTTGCTGTCTATAGACTGGAGCTGAACTTAGCCCACTAAGGCCAAAGTCATACCATTGCAATGCAGGTAGGCTACAATATTTTTTGAAACAGGCCATTTTGTTAAGTAAAACGCACATCTTTTGTTCAAATGAGGCACGATAGGCTATTAATGGCCATGAATCCTGTGCGTTAAGATTTGCATAATTCTAATCATGGTCGCTGTTATCATTATTTAACGGCAGTATGGACCATTAGGGTCATGCCTGCGCGCACTACAATGTCCCTCGAGTGCCAGCAGCCAGTGGAGCACGTAATGAAGGCCATGGTTATCTCTGATATCGCCACCGCTGCGACTCACAAAAGGAAACATTCCCTAATCTACCTTTAATACCCAATGCCTCGTAGCTT
>CM076974.1:23930749-23955749 GCA_039105355.1 Benthosema pterotum | reverse complement strand
TTTCAACATGTTAGTGGGTTTCTTCAGACCTCCATTTCTTGGGAACACAGAACGGGGGAACTTTTTTTTTATCATGTCCACATAACATCTCTAAGGTATACTAATGACATTAAATTGTTGGAAATGTTGGAGTTCCCCTTTAATCCATAGGGTTGAAAAACAGCGCCGTGTATCTGGCTAGATCTTTCCCTGCTCCCCGCTCTGTCGCTCGGTGATTTCCCCCTGCGTGTCCCTCGAGGCCTGCATGGAAGCCACGGCTAACTTTCAGTTCACAGCCCGGGCTGGAATCCACCAGACGGAGGCATCAACACGCGCTGCTGCTGCAACAACAAGGCGCTGCCAGTGCCCCAAACCTACCCGTATATCGAGTCTTTATCTCTCTTGAGAGCGTCGTTGACCGAGGAGCCCATGCTCGGCGGCATGGCGTTCGAGTGGGCGCTGTGCGGGTACTGGTGCGAGTGCAGCTGGGGTCCGTGGTTCAGGTGCACCGCCTGCATTGACCTGGCGCCGTGCGGGTCTCCGTACATGGTGGTCGGGATGCCCACCCCGTCCATCCCGTAGTGGGGCAAGTCTTCGTACTGCGTGGCACACAACAAACACGTGTCATGTACGTCCACAAGTGGAATGGTTATTTGTATTTATTTTTGTTTTGCAAGGCTGCATGGGTGACGGTATTGCTTGTGGGATACGCTATTAGCCCCTTTCACATGCACTGTGAACATGGAGGAAACAGGATAATTAGGAAGTTGCTCGTTTTGATCCTTGTTTTATGTCTATGCGTAAAAAGTGCTCTACGCGGCTGAAAATTGTTGTTACTAATTGTGCATAATTCTGTTCTAATATTTGCCAGCTGTAAATCAAATATGTTATATAGTAGGCTATGCTAAAGTGAGTACTTGTTTTAAGCATTGGTGGCCAGCATAATTATTCAATACGCAATTTACGCATACAGCAACAAATGCCCTCGTAATTGCACTGTTTTCTACTTTTATAGAATGGAAATTACACATGTTATTTTAAGTGCACTGGTTCATGTATGCAATAAACTCATAAATATGTGTGCTGTTTTTTCCCCAAATGATGTTAATTGGTGTTACGCTACTTAAACTTAAACTTTTCCGGAAAAGTGTTAATTCTGAGCTCAAAAGTCATATAATATGTATATGTTCACACAACTGAATGACTACAGCTGGTATTAAACGCTTTATTGCTTTGCTTAAACAAAATATTAACCAGGCCAACTAAAAAAAACAAAGTAGTCTATTGTTTATCTGTGTGTGCTTATTAGACAAATTAGTTGCTTTAATTATTAATAGTGCTCCTTTGAAAGTGTCAAAGTAATGCTGGTGAAAGTGAGAAAGGGGCATTATCACTTGTCTTAAAACCCTAACATTTCGACCTCAAAACCAGAGAGGTGCAAAGTCACAGCATGGTACCGTGGTTGTTGTGCCAAACTATATCCAGCTTAAATGTTATACCCTATGCGTCAAGATCTCTGCTTTTACAATGTTTACTATTCAACGTGGAGATCCCGGCTTCGGTCACCCCGCCGTGGAGTGGTCCCAGAGATATATGAATCAAAGCATTTGTCATCGCCTCATTATTTTTAAAAAGGTACCTCAATGGCATTATGCTAATATTCCAGGTTTCCTATAAATTACGTAAATAAGTGTATAGTCTATAGGAAATTATGCTGTAAATAACTGATTGTAACATTTGCATTAGGTCGACAGGAAGAGCAATGCGTTTTATTTTTATTATTTATTAAAAAATAATAAGAAGAAGAAGGCCGAGGTCAAATCTTGATGCTGACTTTATAAATCAACTTTGGGAGAAATTTGGAGATTTGTTTATAGCCTCCGTGCCCTCCCCATTTCACTTCCAGTAACCGGCCTGTCATAACCAATTTGAAAAATAGCAGATATATGATCACACTTCCAACGTCCCATAGAGTCGCGGCCGACTGTTGCTCAAATGGGTGCATGTGTGTCCGTGCGTAATATCGAAAGCCGTAGTAGATGCAGAACACGAAAAATGTGTCTCCCTCGTCGTGCGTGCGTGCGCGGGGAAGACGGGAGAAAGTTTCCCCGTGAGCCGTATGTCATTAGCCACGTTACAGTGCGGACTTGCATTCTAGCACAGTAGAGTTACAGAAACTTTTTTTTCGGGGGGGATAGCCTACGTACCCGTTGCGCCATAACCCTCCTTACTCCCTCGTCTTCCTTTCAGTTTAGATATATCCCCTCTGAGGCCAGGGTGAAGAAGAAAACGAGCACGCAAAATTCCAAATGGGGGGGATCGAGATCTCGCAACAGAATCCGTATGTCTTTCCAGGGAACGGTGAAGCCAGCCCCCTTCCCTTCTTCTCGCTCAAGTTTAGCCCAGGCACGGCGAATAGGTCCTCCTGCTATCCTCGGGACGAGCCGCGGCGAAGGGGCGAGAGCACCAGTCTCCTTTTCCCAAAAAGCAGGATGAAAATACCCCTCAAACAAAACCAGCGACTCTCATGGCTTTTCGCCACTCCGCCTGTCAATCAAGCGCGAGGCTTGTCAAAGTACCAAATGAATGATGGTCCGACGTACGCGCGCCTCCAACCAGGATCGCACACCTAAATGTTAATAGTCAAATCACAGTAAAAAAAAATGCAGCTCTCTCTCTCGTTTCTTTGATCACTCTCGGCTCCCGAGTTGATTTTTTATGCAAAAGCGTCTATAGGAGATGAAGAGGAGGTGGGGTGATAATTCTGGCTTAGTATTTCTTAAAGGAGCCACGATCGATGCAGTGTGTGAATGTGAAGCCGCCTGCCTGGCCGTCGTGTCGTGGTGTGCGTGTGCGTGTGTATGCGTGTGTGCAATGAATGTGTGTTGAGCGGAGCGCGGCTGACGAGTGGATCTGGACCAGACTGCTGAAACCCGGAAGTAGTGGTGGCCATAACAGGTCGTGTCTTACACAATGCAATGGACTGCATCAAGTCGCTCCGAGTGGAGGGGGGGCTGCACGGAGTAGGGTGACCAGATGTCCCTTTTTTACGTGGGACAGCCCCCTCGTTTTCAAATACTTTTCAAGCGCATGGCCGGATCTAGGACAGGTATGGACGGGGGGGGGGGGGGCTGATGCCCTCCCAAATGCCTGACTGCCCCACCAAAACATGATGGCATGCAAAACAACCAACATTTCAAAGATATTTAAATTTACCACTATACCAACACCATCATTCAAAACAGAAAACTATCTGAGTCAGACATTTAGCTTCATGCATGCTGGCGATGCTGCGTGCCTGCTGCAACTTCAACACCAACTGATATTATTATTGTTGTTTTACTTTTTTTTTTTTTTTTACTGTAACTGAAAATGGTATGGGTGCGAAGCCATGTAACATTCCCATTGGGAAATGTTACATCCGGGCCTGTTCAAGCGTACCACAAATTGAGACCCTGTCCTGCATTGTGACTGGCAGGCTGCTCATCCCACACATGCGATACGTTCTGTCCCTCAAACGAACAGTTTGTGTCTGGTCACCCTATATGCACGGAGGAGGAGGGACCCTGCATGCGATGCAAGCTGAGCTCCAGTCAGCGTAGTATGGCACTGGGATATGCTAGCGAATACCTACTCAACTACTAATGTCGACTGATCTCCGTAAACGTATTGATAGATATGCTTTATGTATTCAGCATTAGGCCTATTAATATTAAAGACGGACCTTTTTTGGTTTGCTTGTTTTGTTTTGTTTTTTTTGCGGGACGCCTGAGATTTCGAGTTATTATAATAATATATGGCTGCTATATTTTGTCCGATCAGCGCTACCAGCATCCACTTTTCGGCTTTTAAACAGCTTATATAAATTGCATTAGCTCACTGGAAGTGTAATAACATGATCTTTAAGTACGCAGGTCAGTGATTTTGAATTATATAAAGCGGTGGTTGTCTTGTAGCCTATGAGGTATAGTTTAGCGTTCCCTTTCCTCTCAGACAATTAACCATGCAAAGTTGTCTTAAAATATTAAGCTGCCATAAATTAACACCATCAAGATACTTCCTAACAAATTAGACCCTCTGTTATAAACGGTGAAGAATCAGTTTTGATGGAAGAGACCATAGGTCAGACTCATTATGACTATATATTTCCATGTGTTATAGATAGGCTATAGACTACCTGTCATTTGAGTTACACAACATGAGGTGTGTGATTTGCATTGCAAAGTGAATGGGATGCATTAGGAGTGGACTGAGCGGAGTAAGTGCTTAAATTGGTCACTTTTGTCAACTTGGGTGGGAGAGCATTTGATGGCTTTACAATTCGGGGCATTTCGCAAAAAACTATCAATCTCAACAACGCTGTTCAACCAAATGGGGTACACTGTCTGACGCAAAAGCTCAAAAACAAAACATAGAGCGTTTCTGTTAGGAGAACGTATGGCATTCGTGCTGCTCAGCTGCCCTCCGTCCCTCATCCCCCCACACCAACGGGCGAATGGGCCGCTCCATAAACAGCACGCTCTCGCAGTCTGGCATGGATGTCCAATGAAAGCTTGTGCGCAGCGATGGGAGCCCCCTATTGGTTCTCAACGTGATCAATTCTCAGATGATTGATCGGTTCGAGGCCACTTTGGCAAGGAGGCGCAAAACAAAAACACTGCTCGCAAATGGAAAACATGTCTTTTGTATTGTGGTAGTTCCTATAGCTTATGCAACTTTGCCAAACGTAGTTATTTAACAATTACATGCACAGGTTATACTCTTCTCTTCTCTTCTCTTCTCTTCTCTTCTCTTCTCTTCTCTTCTCTTCTCTTCTCTTCTCTTCTCTTCTCTTCTCTTCTCTTCTCTTCTCTTCTCTTCTCTTCTCTTCTCTTCTCTTCTCTTCTCGCACTAATTTTCCACATTCCTTAATTACAGTTTCTAAAGCGCTCACATAGCCTACTTTGATAAAACTTCACCAAACCGCCGCCATCCCCTGATTTGCTTGAGAAACTGCTAACCTTTCCCTCTTGGAAACAGGCGGTTCTCCTCAAACACGATGCACTTCTACAATAAAACTGTTATTGCCCTTTAACAATCTGTGGCTGCATAAGGCCTATATAAGATGGGTCAAGTCAAATATCATGAAAGAGGAATTCGTGTGCTTAATGGAAACGTTTCATTCGTCGTTCAAATCAAATTAATGAAATAAATATTGCATATAACACTTCACATCTAAAAGTGACCTCAAATAATCTATTCGCTCTTTGGGGGAGAAATGTGTATAAGTGCAGTTAATTATTCTCATCACTTCACGCGTCGAGAAAAGAGTGCATGCGGGCATGAGAGCACTACTACTATCGCCTGATTATGCCATAAGCCGTCGCTACTCATAACGTGTTACTCCAAATGTATCCCGGTGACAAGGTGTTTGAAGTTTGCCCGAGTAGCGTCTGTCATCGATCATAATGCCCCGGTGCCAGCAGCAACAGTGTCATAACAGATAATATAGGCTTCACACATTCAGCGATTCCCCCGGTGCATGGTGGTGACTGGTGAGGTGGGATCCTGCAGCGGACCACGTTTTACAGGCATGAAATCACTATTAAATCCCCCCCATGCCATGCACACCGGCCGGAGAGGCTCTCGGGGCAGACCAGACGACCCGACGCGCTCGGTGGGGAAAGCCACGGAGCCACGACGGACACACGCACGGAATTAATCCCAAGATAACAGCAAAACAGATTGCAATAAAGTTTGCCAGAGTTAAATCTTTTATCGGTTCCGATTGATGGACGACGTGTTTATTTAATTTCTTTTTTCAATTTGATCATCGTTGGAATAATGTGGGGGGTAAGTAGAATAAGGCTCGACTTTTAGTTTTTTCTAATAGCCATAATAGACAAATTAACGACGACCAAATCTGAATATTATTCAATAGGCTTATTTTTTAATACAAAATTGACTTTATTTTTTAAACACAGTGTGAGGTAGAGTTTAATATGATTTGTGTTTTGACAAATTAACGCTTCTTTAAAGAGTGTAATATAATAGCCACCCTAATATTGACAATTGATTTGGGTCAAACTGAAAAGTAGGACTAATAGCTATAAATTAATGACTGACTGCAAAGCAACTAAACTAAATTAACGTGTGGCGCCCGCTCACTGTAAAAGAACAAGAATAGCATTATAAAGTAATTAAGATGCTTCAATTAGCGGCTATAAAGGGTTAGTAGAGCACCACTTTCACTCTTTAGGCAGCGTTTTCGTGAGGGTCAGTGCATTTTAGTGTCCTGAAAGAGGGGGGCTAAATACCATAATTTCTGTTTAATCCGCTTTGCCTGGACGATAATGCCTTGAGTCCTTATAATAAATGCGTATAGGTATTACTTTCAAACGGTTGCATTTTCACTGTCAGCAAAGCATGAGGGAAAAACACATTTAAAGCAACCTGATAGATGACCTGGATATATGCGCGCCGTTGAATTCTCAAATAAAAAATAGTTAGCATACTAAATATGACCTAAAAAGAAAATAAAAAAGACAGAGAAAGTTGTAAAAAGTAGCACTTCAAATAATTACTCATGGATGGGCTATAGCTATAAATTTACTATAAATTAAATCGCACCTGGAGATATAAGCCTATAATACCACCTATCAATAATTTGATCTCTCCGCTAATTATATTTTAAACCGTACAACTTAGTTAAAAGATATGACAAATATCCAATCTAACCAATAAAAAATAAATAAACAAATAAAAACGTGTATTTATTTATAGTAGCCTATTTAGTGACATTAAATAAGACCAGCCCAGAGTTTTTAACCCCATAATTAAATCAGTGATAGTCCGATTGCCCTTGCCTTATATATTAGTGATTGCCAATAATGGTTGTTGTCTGTGCGTGTTACAAGTATAGTGAGAGCAACTGGCAGGCCTGCGGTTCAGGAGTCAAACTGGGGTCAAACCTTTCTTTCTTTTCTTTTTTTTTTTTTTCTTTTTTTTACAGCCCCTGCAGCTATGCGCCCAAACGTGTTGGGATCTGCAAAGGGGCCAGAGCTCTGTTTTCTGTCACTCCTCTACAAAGTTTGCACTAGAACAGTGGGTTTCAACCAGTGGTCCGGGGACCACCAGTGGTCCTTGATGGGATTCCATTGAGGCGCAGGGCCTATGTAGCTAGAGAGTAACCAAATGGACCCTTACAGAGCTTTAACTCTTGCGGAACAACACTTGACGCCCCTCAAGAGTTACATGATTGTGAAACATTTGAATAAGGCAACTTAATTGGATTTTGATTAACAGCAGCATGGAATTGTGGACAATTTGCAGAAAGACAAGATTTTTATTTTGTTTTTGGTGTGAGGCTAAATGTCATCAAATCCGATCTTTCTTTCTTTCCTTCCCAGCTTATTCAATTAGCCTACATTTAAACTAGTGGCATATTATCGCATCACCGAGTACCCACGCCGTTCCATTATAGTCTATTAAGTGGGCTATCATGTGCTTTGATACAGAAAGGCCTTTTTTCTTTCTTCGATAAAGGGGCTTCAGGGTCTTGTGGAATGACAGCGATTTTTTTCTTTTGCTGGTTTTATTCAAGGACACGTCCGTGCAATAGGTTTTAATATATTAAAGCGCAGCATACTTAAGTTTGTTTTGCTTCAGCTTACAAAATGCACTCCACTTAGGATATAGTTTAGTAGGCCTATGGTAAAGGTATAGCTATACGATCGGTCGATCTCTGCAGAATGATTAATTGTTAATTAATAGGCCGAGTCATTTCTTACAAACTATTTGTAGCAATATCACGTTTGTTTCTTCCTTCCTATTCTTCCCGTTCAGGTATGGCATAAAGCATGTGTCCCCAAAGTGGGGTCCGGCCCGACCCCCAACCAGGCACCTTTGAGGGAGTTCTTGGGACTATACCTATCGCTAAATGATAGTTTGGAACCAAACGGACCCTGGAAATGTCAGTAAATAGGGGGTCCCACAGATTAATGCAAGTCAAAACTGAGAATCAAAATAAGATTCACGTATGGCTGTCCCTGCATGGCACGTCGTTTGATCCCCAATCCGCTGGCTTGGGGGTCCTTGATATGAAAAACTTCTGTGAACCGCTGGTATAAAGAAGCCGTTTCTGTGGGCGATTGTTACGAAGAGGACAACTGATTAATTCATGTATCGATAACGGGCCGCAGCCACAGTGCAGGCCTGGCGATACAAATATCTATTAACACAGCCTGACGTGCCTAACAGCCTCAGGGAATAACAACACGGAGTTAAAATAGAACGGACGTGTATGCTTATGACCTAATATAGTAATAGTGACTGAAGTAATGACACCGACATGGGAGGACATGATTGAGCCCAATTTTAATCTAAAATGACGAAGCCAATCAATAACATATCTGTGGCCAAACATTGTCTGAGCATTAAAGTTCCCAAGACTCTGTGTGTGTGTGTGTGTGTGTGTGTGTGTGTGTGTGTGTGTGTGTGTGTGTGTGTGTGTGTGTGTGTGTGTGTGTGTGTGTGTGTGTGTGTGTGTGTGTGTGTGTGTGTGTGTGTGTGTGTGTGTTGCGCTCGCTCGCTACAGTACACTACACTTCACTGCACAGAGAGCACTGTGCTCTCGCCCCTATACACGGATTAAGGCTTAATCATTTGCGCCTTCTACTGGAGTACCAGGAAATTACATTGAATGGGACTGGAGGTGGGAAAAAACATACAGTACGTCGACATTTGTATCGTTTTAAGCCTTAATAAGTCAAAGTCCGAGAAAACAATTAAGATTTAGAGTTTCCGTTTCTTTCAAATAAATATAGTCACTTCTACACTCTTTAGGCTACATATGATCAATGCATTCCGGTTATGCTACAACAAAAGGTCTATATGTAGGCCTCATACCACTGGATTAAAATGCTGCTTGATTTTTCCTGGTAGTATATCATACTGGGGAATAAATAATACAGTGCTGAGTGTACAATATTAAGGATTTCAAAGAGTTATAAGTCTGATTTGTGCTTGGTATGACAGTTGCTCAATGAAATTAGCAGATCTACAAACTGGCACAGCTCCTTCCATAGCGAAGCGTTGTGGGCATGTACTGTATCTGCTACTTTCTGCACACCACTCATTATAGTATCACATTAACTAGAATATGTGTGTGGGTTTTAATACTAAAGCAGATTGAAAAGGGGCGTATGCACCTTGAAGAGGTTATTTTTTACGTGGAGTGAGAAGTTGCATGTGTACTTGCAAGCGTATATTATTCCCCACACTTCTACCTGATCTCCTGTGGGAGATCACAGCACCTATAGAGTACATATGTGATGAACATCTGCTTTACCGTGGCGAGAACTGTGAAATTAGATGCACACGTAGCCCACACACATTCACACGCACATGCATGCAACTAAGCATGCATGCACATTGTACACACAGCAGTGCACGCACAGCATTCTACGGACGTGCACGCATGCACGCGCACGCACACACAGACACACACACACACACACACACACACACACACACACACACACACACACACACACACACACACACACACACACACACACACACACACACACACACACACACACACACCAACAACATTGTCTATCACACATGCATGGATTACAGGAGCACACACAAACACACACATGCACACACACAAATCCACGCACGTACACAGCACACACAGAATGGAGGTCTATAGTAGAACGGAGCCGGTCAATTTTCACATTGTGCTGCCGGTCATGAGGTCACAGACTCCACTTTAATAGGTCCTCTCACAAGCAAGGCTGAGCTAAAAACACACAGGAAAATACAGTATTATGCCATTACTATTCATTTTACACTGACATCATGAGAAATTCACCCATATATGGATACATTTTTGACACTTTGAGTTAAATTATTACTCATTGTTGCAGTGCATATAGATAGAGAACTCATCCATCCACATCACACACACTTACCTATATCTATCTCTCTCTCTCTCTCACACACACACACACACACACACACACACACACACACACACACACACACACACACACACACACACACACACACACACACACACACACACACACACACACACACACACACACACACACACACACACACACACACACACACACACACACACACACACCCTCTGTCATTCCTTCCTCCTCTCTCTGTCTGTCTGATCGTCTCCCGATCGTTTCCCGTTCTCCTCCGTCTCTCTCTTTCTCGTACGGTGCATGAACCTCTCTTCCCGGCATTTGTCACCAGTGCTATTATTTCAGGTGTGCTAATGGCATCGCAGACACTTTTGCTGAGATCGGGCCTTAGAGCGAGAGGAAGAGGAGAGGGTGAAACCGGCGAGGGAGGGAGGGAGGGGAGAATGGTGTGATTCCATCCTGCAGGTCAACATTACATGGACCCCTAGCAGACCCCAGGAGGAAGGGGAGACAGTTGAGGATGATACAGTTCTCCGTTCCTCCCTTCCATTCTCCTCCACTCTCCTCTCCTCTCCTCTCGTCTGAGGGGTGAGAGAGAAGAAGTGAGGGGTGAGCTGTGTCACATGTCATCCAATCACACGGGGGTGTGGGAGGGTGGGTGGGTGGGTGCGGTGTGTGGGGGGGTAGTCTCACACCTCCCAGGGAGACTGTGAATTGATCAGCACCTCAGAGAGAGAGAGATAGAGGAGGGGGAGATAAAGTGAGAAAAATAGAGAGAGAGAGAGAGCCAAGGAAAAGAGGGAAAGGGAGGGATGGGTAGAAAGAGGGGCCTTGGAGCGAGAGAAAGAGAGTGAAACCAGGGAGGGAGGATGAGAGGAGAAGATAGGAAGGGAGTAAAAATGAAGAAGGGTGGAAGCAAAGAGCGAAAGATGTGGAGGGGTTGGGGGTGTAGTGGGTTTAGTGGGGGGGGGTCTGCATAGAAGGTGTGAAGATTCATCTCTCCCTGGGTGGGTGTGAGGTGGGCTGGGCCTGTGAATGGTCTCATATAGCATTTTATGGTCTGGTGGCAATGCAACCACCTAAACCTCGGCCTACATACAGTTTTAGGTATACAGTCGACCACACGGACGCTACAGTACAGCACCCCTATCCTGGGCAGGTCTTAATAGGGAAACATTTGGCAAAATAGGTGAACATTCACTTAAGAGGCTAAACCCCTTATCCATAACTCCAATGGCTTTTGGATTTTCTTTTTTTTGTTGTTGTTTTTTTTTTTACTATTTTCGAAAAATAAATAAATAAATAAATAAATAACATTTTCGAAAAGACAGATAGTCTTTTCAAAAATGACGTGTTGTGAGCTTGTAGACATTTTAACTATAACTATAACAACTACACATATGTTTTGTTCAAAATAGTAAGACTGACAAAGAATTTGTGGGAAAGGTTAAGGGTTTAACGTGTAACTGCAATGGAGGCAAAGATCTGTATTTTCATCAAAAAGATGGTGTGGGGGCAGGGGGTAGGGTAAGAACTGATAAGAACATCAGTGGAGGATGTACATAATAGCGGTACAGTAATTTAGAATCACAATTGATAAAATGCGCAAAGGCATACAGTATAGCAGTTACACTAATAGAGATACGTTGTACTTGGATGCACGTCAAATCTCCAGTAAATACTAACAGTCGCTCAACTGTGTCGCTCAATGAAAACCAGTTGCTGTCATCAAGCAAAGAACAACGTGAAGAAGGCTAAGAGGAGCAGCATTTTACAATGTCGAGGATTTATCTTCAATACATTACGGCCGCTTACCTATGGGTCCATATAGTCACACATTGTGACATCATGCATACTCTCTATATGTGGTCATGCATATGCCAGGGAATGGCAGTCTCACGGAGGACATCATTGTAAGCCGGAGTCCTTTATGGCGAGGGCGTTTCTCATGCTTAGGTGTCTTATTGGTTGTTAAGAATTAATATTGATGTGTTGATGTGTTAGTCCTGCTAATTTGCTCTGTAGGTTGACCTTCACTTATGGTATGAGTAGAAGACCTTTTATTTATTTATTTAAAAAAAAGGTCAATCTGGTGTAAAAGTGGACCGTTTGAAGGCCTAGATTTACACTAGCCCCATAGAAAGTTACCATTTGCATGGATAATTCAATCCTCAGTTGTAATATATCAACTTATAATTATGAGAGTACGGAGAGATGTAACCATTACTGTGCATTTGTGCTAAATATGCATTTGTTACATTTGTTACATTTTAACACTCTTGAGAGTGTTAAAATGAAACCAAATGGATGCTTACGGGTCCATTTGGTTTCATTTGACACTCTCAAGACTTAAATTATATTTAAACATCTGAATTACTTAATTTTCAAGAGTCAATATAACAGTAAGTAACACCAGCACCACAATTTCAAAGCTCAAACTTTCTGGGGGACCTTGAAATGGATTTTCTGTAATGGAACAATCACATTTTTGATGTGTAGATCTTGTTGAGCCTTTCATTTTGAAAGTAGCTCCCAAGTCAAAAAAGTGTGGGCACCCCTGATCTAAGGACTTTACCTGAATGCTGCCTGTCATCCTCCCTTTTCCAGAACTTGTTTCCATTTGGTTTTTTTGAAAAGTCTCCGTTTTGCCATGCACCTCCTGGAACAGTCCAGCAGTGCTTTCTCTTTACCACCTGTTAAAAGTTGGACAACCCGCAGGTCACACACAACATTTACCAGGTATTTTGGCCGGTGGCTGGTGTTAATTTCTCACCTTGCAAAAACACATGGCCAGCACTAACACCTGCGGTGCGAGTGCACGCTCCACAGGATCTAGCCAGGGTGAAAGTGACACTTCTCTGTCATTTTGAAGGTGACAGCAGGCCCAGGCCTCACCAGCAGCCCCCCGTGTTCCTTCCAGACCACTGCCTCCCAAACTGCATGGGTCCCGGACCAAAAAGTAGGGATGAAAATAGGCTGCAAAAGGAGAAGTTTATTAAGTTTAGGTCTAATTGTGTTAAATATGTAATAACTTTTGTACCCAAATGTTTGTAGTGGCAAGGATTGAATGACTAAAAATACTGTCTTAATCATCATGTGCCAGTTTCTTTTTTAAATGAATGCACACACGACCTCATGTACTCTCTCACCTTTTACATGCACACTATTTAGGCCCTGCAATTTATTTTATATTGTTTTTTTTTATTTTAAGTTATTCGTGCTTGTATGAAAAATGTGTGATGAAAAAGAATTGTGCTCTCCTTCAATAAGGAATATGAAAAAAAAAATAGTGAAAGTAAAACCTCATATCTACAACAGACGAAAAACATTTTAGTAGTGAAAATAGCAGATCTACAAGATTGCAACGCCTTGCAAAGTGATTGCAGTAGATATGCTATTTTTTCTAATTTGTCTGGCAGGCAAAATTTTGTCTTTTCGATCTTGAGATCTATAACCATTGTTCTAGACTCACTTGCGGGTTCCTGCCTATGTACACTCGTAAGTGTGTGTGTGCGCGTGTGCGTGTGTGTCTCCACACACGCACACACACACACACACACACACACACACACACACACACACACACACACACACACACACACACACACACACACACCCACACACACACACACGCACACCAGTTCATGTGTAGACATATATACCAGTTCAGCATCAGGGCACAGGCCTAGCCCAGATAGCACCGAATCAGATTACCAAACACACTGATTGGCTGCAGCGATCACTTGAGTGCCTATTTTGATATCTCCTAAACAAAGTTATCCCTACCAAAGGTCACATTCACTGTCCCGACTGACGACTGCTTACGGCAGCAAACATCAGACCTATGTGAGGCATGGTGCATTAAGTTCTGTCATATAATAATATCATAGCATATGTTATCCTCATGAGAGAAAACAAGACAATAAGTCTTTCTCTGTGTGTGTGTGTGGGTGTGTGCAAGAAAACTAGATCAGCACTCGGTGGAGTGCAAACTTGCGCATTGCGCACAAGCAGATCATGGCCTACTCGTGTGTGTGCGGAACGAGCTAATACTCATGTCATTAGCTATAAAGGTCTTTAAAGGGGAATTCCAACCATTTTCAACATTTTTTTGAGAGTGTACAAATGCAACCAAATGAACCCTAACGGGTTCATTTGGTTCCATTTGTACGCTCTCAGAAAAAAAGAAATGTCTAAAGAAATCCATTAACATGGTGAAAATACATCTTGATGATGTCATCAAGATGTTTCACCATGTTAGTGGTTTTCTTCAGACCTCCATTTCTTGGGAACACAGAATGGGGGAACTTTATCATGTCCACCCAGCACCTCTAGGTTATACTAATGACATATTAGAATGTTGAAAATGGATGGAGTTCCCATTTAACTTACGTCAACATTACGTCATCACCAACCTAAATCTGAGTACTTCGAGGGAAGGTCAACGACCACGCACTGATCGCTTAACTTGCGCCCGCTCCACTCACGGAAGTAATAAGAATTAGATTCAGACTGGATTAAGAGTAGCCTACCGTATGTGGGATGATTACACATTTAGTTGTTAGGTTTAGGGGTGAATTGGAGTTATTATTGCAGTAACGGCATTCATAAAACCATGGTAATAAACTTGTGATGTCCCCACAAGTGCAGAAACACAAATGTTTGTGAATGTGTGTGTGTGTGTGTGTGTGTGTGTGTGTGTGTGTGTGTGTGTGTGTGTGTGTGTGTGTGTGTGTGTGTGTGTGTGTGTGTGTGTGTGTGTGTGTGTGTGTGTGTGTGCGTGTGTGTGTGTGTGTTCGTGCACACTTGCATGTGCCAGAGTTCTTCTAAACTTGCATGTAAGCTGTCAAAGGAATCACGTGATTTGTCTCGTAAATTTATTCCACTTAGCTTCTCGTAATTATCACAACTGTCATAACCATCAAAAGACAACAACAGACGCAAGGCGCTCACTAGTGTTTGACACATCTATCTTTATCTATCTTTTAATCCTTTGTTCTGTCGCACATTCTGCATCCTCTGTTTATCACACATAGTGCCACACCTGGTTCACATAATTATTTTTTTTACCCCCCCCCCCCCCCCAGCCCAGCTCTCTCTCTCTCCTTACACTTTGTTTCTCTGCATCCTTTCTTCTCGTAAGCCTTGTTTGTGCTTCGTAGAAAGCAGCAGATTGATAAGCTCACGCCGAGTCGCATCGCGGCACATTGTGAGCTTCTATATCGGCTATTTTCGTCGAGCGTCGCCACCGCATGATGGAATGTAAATGAAGCACCAGAGAATAGCTGAACCTGATGTTCTGATCATGGTGGCGACACTGGGTGGTGAACAGGGGCGGATCTAGGCATAGGCAATGCCCCTGACCCCCCATGACCAGTCTGCCCCACCAAACCCATGATATTTCAGTGCTTATATTTAAAAGTATTTGAAACACTACTGAAAATGGTATGGCCATTTTGAAACACTGCTGAAAATGGTATGCTGAAAATGGTATCGCCCATGTCGCTAAGCGCCACGGGCAATGAAGCCGCCCCCTTACCATTTTCTTCTGCCCCCCCCCCAATTGTGGAATGTTACATCCGCCCCTGGTGGTGAAGTCTGGCATTCACAGTAATTCATTTAACATTTTATTACAATGTTTTGTGTTATGACACTTTATAAATACCTGCTAATGGCAGTTGTTGTCTCGCTTAAAGGTGACCTCTGAACCAGTGGGTCCCGACGAGTCCCACGTCCAAGTGTGTCTTGGGAGTTGGAGAGAAACACACATTAGGCGATTATTGCATATCTGTCTGCCTGGAAGGAATCACCACAAAATATTATTTTTTCAGAAAAAAATGAGGGAAAACAGAAAAGATGGCTAAATGGGTGGAGTTAGCTAGTTCGACAGATAATTTGAGGATCCAATGGGGTTAGGATAAATATTTTTAACCCACACACAGACATAAAGTGTGCAGCTCCATAGCATTGATTTATGAAATAATAACATTAATAAAAACAAATAGTTGGGTGGCTTATTCAATACAGCAACGAAAAGGAGGCAAATTCCATATATGACAAAAATATACGTATAGGTATATTTTAAGTATACTTTCACCTGGTGTGCGTGTTTTAGGCATTTCATTACAGACATTTTAAATCATTCATTCATTTTAATTTTCACCAAACTAACAAAAACACAAAACTAACAAAAAAATAATGAAAACAGCCAAGGCCATCTACAAGGCTGATTGCACTACGATGTGTCACACTGTGAGCTTGTAGATTAGCTATGGAGCCATGAATACACACACACGCACACACACACACACACACACACACACACACACACACACACACACACACACACACACACACACACACACACACACACACACACACACACACACACACACACACACACACACACACACACACACAATCCTGATTACATAAACAAGTCACATAACCAACGTGTTTAGCATCATCCAAGAGTTTTTTTTTTATTATATCACATCACATATAGACTCTATGGTTTATGGTGATATAAAATAACCACCTGCATGAATACATCCCTCGCCGAACAAATATAAATGTGCTATGTGAAATAATAGCAACAATGAATGACAATCTGGACCCTCCATCATGATGACTCTAGCAGTGATTATCACAATGTCAGACTGTCAGGGATTATATCTGGCTATTGAGATGTCTCATATTCCTTAATTTGCACATAAAACACGACAAAACTAAAGATAATAGATGGAGCATGAATGAGAGAGGGGAATAAATTATGAGCTGACAAGCACATCCAAGTGCAGATGCTTGGTCATTTAGGCTAACTTGTGCTTTCTTAAATGAATGCTATATTAAGTATACTTAATAATGAAGTAAGACTAAGTAGCCTAAGTAGTAAAGTAAACTATTCACCACAATGTAACTAGAGCTCAGGACAATGGAATTACTGTGAAACCATTTGACTGCAATTAACAGCCTGGTAGGACAGTAAACCAGCAGTACGTGAGAACCACTGCTATAAAACACATTGCCTTGTAAAATTCAGTGTTATTTTAACATGACATTTTTGTTAATTGAATACAATTTGTACACTCTGAGAGATGCATTAGCACTCCAGATGTTTACTTTGTCCCCTGTTTGATCATTAAACTAACTTACTTAAAATGAGTGTGAGGGACATTTTGTTAAAGTAACAGGGAACTCATATCTCCACTTTTTTGTTAACATACATCTTCAGGGGATACCAGTTTTATAAAAAATAGGGCGACAGAAAAGGATAAGTGATAAGTAAAAAACTAAGCAGACAAATTGGAACCGAAACACTATAAAATTAACAAATGAATGATCTTTGTGGTCTCCTGATTGTGAGAAAATGTCTTGAAAATGTTTACCAAAGAGCGGTAAGAATGATTACTTACTATTGGAACATTAAGCCTTTTAACTCCTTAACAGATTTAACACCTGTTTTGGCGTGAGTGATTATTTTGTTGTCTGCTTATCACATGAAAACGCAAGTACTCTTTTTATCTATAGCCATAGATTAACTTGCTGGCCACCATCTCATAAGGTATTTTAGGTGCTAACGTGACTACAAAGCGCAGAAAACACCTCACACACTTTACAGCTGTATTTGATAAATTATACAACTTTAAATGCATTTATCTCTGAATGAGCCCTGGGAAGAGTGAAATGTGAAAATACAGGCTCTTTTGTCAAATGTATTTAAAAATCTCCCTTTAAGTAGACACCTTAAACTTTCTTTGGATATCATTCATGTGCACAAATTCAAACAGATGATTTTCTATAAATTACTTAATTGCGATTGAACCTAATGGGAGCGAACCTAGCTTTTCAGCAGAGTTAACATGAATAAACCAGGTCTAACTATCGTATACAAGACACTGGTGCATTTTTTGCCTTTGTTTCCATTTCCCAATACAAACAAATCTGCCTCTCTCTGAGCATTTGTATGGTCTCAATAAAATTAAAAAAACAATACAAGGGCAAACTGACGTCCCAGAAAGAGGGAGAGAGATTGAGTTGAGAAATCCCTCACAATTGATATGCCTGTAGTGATTAAAATGTGTCTGTATTTGTACGAGGTGACTGGATTTGTTCCGCTCCAGGAGGACGCGAGCGCTGCACCACAGGACCGCCCAGAAACCCTCCGCTGTGGCCGGAGTTTATGTCCCTGTTTCCTTTCCTTTGACCGAACCCTGCAATAAAAGCCTATAAATAAACAGAAATCCAAACTGTCGCAATCCCAGAACCATGAAGGCCGCGGACATTGATGGAGAGCTTGGCTTGTGCCAGTTGGATAAACTCGCCCATGAGTCAAAGTCTCAGCAAGGCGTGGGTGATTTGTAAAGTGATTCCCATGCAGCGTTTGCTCTGCATGCGCTCCTCTGAGCACCACGGTTTAGCTGCGCATCAGGGTGAATTCAGACCACGTCAGGTGAGACTTGCATTGCAGACATGTACAGTGGACCATAATTTCATGAATGTCCGAGCTTGTAAACGTACCCCTCTGGTGCTCTGAGTGAGAAGAAACTCAACCCAGGATTATTGCGAGCTATAGTTTGTCCCAGATATACAGGTTGTATATACATTGAGCAGTATAGTTTAACTGTGGTGTTTGTGTGTGTGTTTGTGTGTGTGTGCGCGTATGTGCACGTGTGTGTGTGTGTGTGTGTGTGTGTGGTGGGTGTGTGGGGTAAAACTGTGTCACAGGGGAGTCCACATCACAGAGCCACATGTAAACATGTTAAAGATTGACCTTTCCCCCTTCAAATGGCACTGGAAGAGGACCTGGCGGGGTCCCATGCCCAAGCCCATTATGGGCCCCAAACACAATTTCAATCAAACGTTCAGACATGTATGAAGTATGTGTTCCTATACACGCACACACACACACACACACACGCACGCACGCACGCACGCACGCACACACACGCACACTCCCTTTCTCGAGCTCATGTATGTTCAGTGTGTCGGTCCCCATGAGCGTAATGCTTGTCAAATCAACACAGGTAAATGCCTACTCCGAGAATTACATATCCGTGACATCTGCACGCAGCTATGCGTGCACACACAAACACATCCATGCACGGCACATGCATGCATACATGCACGCACGCACGCACACACACACACACGCACACAAATGTGCCGGTGTGCAGGGGGCACACTGCCTGTCTCCCAGGGTTAAACTATGGGTCCCAGTCAGTCAGTCTATAGCTGACAACATCAGTGTAACCTGATCCTGCTTAATAAAGGGCCTTTACCTGCATTTACTGCTCCGTTAAAGCAGCAGTCTGTTGTCCTACCAATTCACCACACTATAATTACACTAGAACTGCATATGGTCCTCATCTACTGCCCAGCGCAAAGATAAAAGCACACAGGCTGCCAGTCTACAATGTGGGGGGGAGAGGGAGAAAGACTGTGTGTGTGCGTGCGCGCACACACACATACACACGGTCTTGCGTGTGCCCGTGCGTGCGTGCGGGTGTTTGTGTGTTTGCGCACGTGTGTGTATGTCCATGCGTGCAGCAGGGGCGGATCTAGGCATGGGCAAGGGGGGGCAATGCCCCCCTAAATATCCAGTCTGCTCCCCCCCCAAACACGATGCCATGCAAAACAACCCAAGATATTTCAAATGAAAGTGCTTATATTTAAAATGATTTGAAACTACTACTGCTACTAACTACAATTTTGGCACCACTAAACCAACAGCATTTCATCATTGAAAACAGAAAACTCTCTGAGTCAGACCTTTAGCTTTATGCATGCTGCGTGTCTGTTGCAACTTCAACTGATGTTATTATTGATGCTTTACTTGACTAATAAAAGTCCTGTAACCGAAAATGGTATGGGTGCGGCTTCATGAAGTCGCCCCCCATACCATTTTCTCTTGCCCCTCCAACATGTTCTCCAACATGTTCTCTTGCCCCCTTCTTGTTACATCCGCCCCTGGCGTGCAGGCATGTATGCACATCTGTCTGTGTTTGTTTGCCGATACACAGAGATGCGCAGATGGATGTTTTCGTTATCATTATCCAATGAACGTTATCTGACCATATTCATCATAGGCCTATAGACATATTTATTATAATATCTGCACTGATGACACCGCAAGGATGCACATGGGGTTTTAAAAAATATACATTCGTAACTGACCTGATCGAACAATCGATGTCACTTACTCGCCATTCACTCACTCAAATTCATTGATGTAACATATAACTATAGCGATACTGACTTTATCCATAATATCCATGGTAACACAACAACAAGCGCTCTGCTCCACTGGCTTCACTAACGATCTCACATTTGAACAATATCACTGCCAAGCATACGTTTTATTCATCTCTTCTTTTTGTGTTTTTTTTTTAAGCTCATCCCGCACTTTATATTGATTATATACAGCATGGGTGTCAAACTCTGGCCCGCGGGCCAAATCTGGCCCGCTGTGTAATTTCATTTGGCCCTTGAGACATTATCAAATTAAAGGGGAAGACCACCCATTTTCAACATTTAAATAATGTCATTAATATACCTTAGAGATGTTGTGTAGACATGATTAAAAAAAGTTCCCCCAATTCTGTATTTCCTAAAAATGGAGGTCTGAAAAAATCAACAACATGGTGAAATACATCTGATGATATCACCAAGATGTATTCCACTATGTCAGGGGTCGGCAACCCAAGATGTTGAAAGAGCCATTTTCGACCAAAAATTAACTTCAAAATCTGTCTGGAGCCGCGAAAAAATGTAAGCCTGATAAGCCGTTAACAGGGAATTCCACCCATTTTCTTTTTTTTTTTTTTTCTGAGAGTGTACAAATGTGAACCAAATGGATTTGGTTCCTAAAAGAAAAATCATTAACATGGTGAAACACAACTTGATGATCTCATCAAGCCGTGTTTCGCCATGTTCAGACCTCCTTTTCTAGGAAACACATCATTTTTTATGTCCACAACATCTCAAAGATATATTAATAACATAGTAAACTGTTGAAAATGGGTGGTTCAGATTAAAGCTTGATCTCTGATACGTGCTGGGATTTTTGTGTCATGACCAACAAGCGCTACGTTAACTGGCGACGTAACTGTCAGACAGCGCATCACGTGTTGGTGCTGTCAGTGACTGAAATGTTTATATTATGTTGGCGGATCACCCCAGTTTGTATGTACAGGTGCTGGTCAACGAATTAGAATAATTTGAACAGTGCAATCGTTAAATTCTTTGAATGCATTTCTTGTGCAGAAAACAAATCAGGTGTTCACCGCACCTGTCCTACTGGTTAGAGTAATCACAGACCTCGTTACCTGTAAAAAATTTGCTCAGCTGAGCTTTCCAAAAGGCCCATTTAGGCCATTTAACTGTGACACTGTTGTTTCATTGAATTAGAATAATGGAGAAACCGTTTCATTGAATTAGAATATTTTTTGTTATAATTAGAATCATCACTTTCTCAGTATTTTGTGGCTGCCCCCTTGGCTTGTATGACTGCCTGAAGTCTCCGTGCAGGGGTTGACACTAAGGTCTCCGAGGTACTTGCCCATCGGGCAAGTGCAAATCAGGTTCTACTTGCCCTCAGGTCATGGTCACTTGCCCCCCCAAAAATATATTGTAAATTTTGCTTTTAAGTTTACTTCCTACTTGGGTGCTTTCAACAGGTGGTCCAGGGACCACCAGTGGTCCCGGAGAGGGTTCCAGGTGGTCCCCAGCTAAGTTGGTTAACCAGATGTAACTCTTGAGAGCATAAAAATGAAACCAAATGGACCCGCAAGGGTCCATTTGGTTTCATTTTTACGCTCTCAAGAGTTAAAAATTCATCATCTTAATTAGCACATAGTGGTCACAGACCGAGTGGTCCCTGACCCCAGCAAAATGATAGTTTGGAACCAAATGGACCTGGGAGAGAGATAGGTAGATAGCTAGAAAGCAGTGAAAGACACAGAGGCAGAGTGCAATGACTGCCTTCAAGACAAATTTATCTTGTGTAGTGTTATAGTGCACGAAGTTGCACACTTGCCTGATCGGGCAACCAGGTAGCAGTCTTCACTTGCCCCACCATTTTTTTACTTGCCCCAGGCAAGCGGGCAAGTGTTACTTTCAAGCCCTGTCCGTGGCATCGATTTGAAGAACTAGCTATCTCTACCTACTGTATCTCTCTCCCAGGTCCATTTGGTTCCAAACTCTCATTTTGCTGGGGTCAGGGACCACTGGGTCTGTGACCACTATGGCTGATTAAGATGATGAATTTTAACTCTTGAGAGTGTAAAAATGAAACCAAATTGATCCGCAAGGGTCCATTTGGCTGAGGGCAAGTAGAACCTGATTTGCACTTGCCCGATGGGCAAGTACCTCGGAGACCTTAGTGTCAACCCCTGCACGGAGACTTCAGGCAGTCATACAAGCCAAGGGGGCAGCCACAAAATACTGAGAAAGTGATGATTCTAATTATAATAAAAAATATTCTAATTCAATGAAACGGTTTCTCCATTATTCTAATTCAATGAAACAACAGTGTCACAGTTAAATGGCCTAAATGGGCCTTTTGGAAAGCTCAGCTGAGCAAATTTTTTACAGGTAACGAGTTCTGTGATTACTCTAACCAGTAGGACAGGTGCGGTGAACACCTGATTTGTTTTCTGCACAAGAAATGCATTCAAAGAATTTAACGATTGCACTGTTCAAATTATTCTAATTCGTTGACCAGCACCTGTATAATGCTACAGCCAGGGAGCCACTAGGGCTGTGTTCTAGAGCCGCATGCGGCTCCTGAGCCGCAGGTTGCTGACCCCTGCACTATGTTAATGATTTTTCTTTCACACCCAATTTTGAAAATGGGTGGAATTCCCCTTTAGAAGGTTAGCTCATTCAAACCTGCGGCTTTGTTCAGTTTTAAATTTTGGCCCACTCTGTATCTGAGTTTGACAGCCCTGATATACAGTATAGTTACCTTTAGTCTCACTGTGTTGCTGTTTTGGATGCTGAAGGACCCCATGTCAGCAATATGCAGTAATGTTTGTACAAATGTGAGTACAATGCGAGCGTTGTGTGCTTGTATTGTTATGGCTATTGAGATGCTATGGATTTTTATGATTATGTGTGTGTGCAAACACATGTGCAGGCGCGTGTGCGTCTACAGCACATGCATGCGAGTGTTTTAAGGCAAATCAGCCTCAAACTAATCTGAGTCTTGGGGGTTTGCTGGGAAAAGTGCATGATGTCATTGTTATTACCCTGTAAATGCTGGTGGACTTGCTTTGAGGATTCCTGCCTCATGATGACATATTGAACATAGAACCTGCTGCTTCATACATCCCACTCTCTCAAACGCCTGCTTCCAACTAATGACGGCCAACCCATAACTAAAACCAATATAAATATTACCACATCACGTCGAATTACTGACATAATTATTCACTCAGTCCGACTGCATGCATGAATGTTCCCCATGCAGAAAACCTGAAGGGAGTTTGTTTCCAAAAACTGAAATCCACGTCATTTGAAAACAAGAACACGTGACTTGCTAGTCTCACCGAATGATTGATGTCTGGGATTAAAACTGAAATTCCCCATCTTGTTATTTCATGTGTTTAAAAAAAGAAAATCAAACGGACAAATCCCAGATTTACAAAATTGTTGAGCACACATTATAAACACTGTTTTCCTTCAATAGGCGATCATATTCAATCTGTGTGTGTGTGTGTGTGTGTGTGTGTGTGTGTGTGTGTGTGTGTGTGTGTGTGTGTGTGCGTGTGTGCGTGTGTGCGTGTGTGTGTGTGTGTGCGCGCGCGTGTGTACAGTATGTTTAGGCAGAAACCTAATTTTAAAGTCCCATGTTCGGATCTGGTCTCCCTCCTGTCTCTCTCCATTGAGCCTCATACAGATAATCTTTAGCAAAAAGAATCTAAACGGTCTTGGGAACGGCCTCGCTCCGCTTACGTTGGGTTAATGCCCACTCACTCCCGTGCCCCTCTTTACCCAGACGTGTGTGTGGGAGTCAGGAGGGATTAGTTCGCAGCTGGAGCTGGGTAAACTAACACTCCGGCCCCCGTGGACTCACACCAGCGTACACGAGTTCCCCAACAAATGTTGCCTTCCACCACCCCCCCCCCCCCCCCCCCCCCTTCTGTCCCCCCTCACCATTTCCCCTCCGCAATGGCGTCACTAAACATGCCGTACACAAACACATGCACACGCGCGCACACACACACACACACACACACACACACACACACACACACACACACACACACCCCCCACACACACACACACACACACACACACACACACACACACACACACACACACACACACACACACACACACACACACACACACACACACACACACAGAGCCAGGAATAATACAAACACCATACCGAGATACAGACATAACCTCATGAACACTCACACTCTTGAGATGAGTGAAAACACAATTTGGAACTCCACTCCAAATTAAAATACCAAGGCTTATTGAGCAATACTCCGCTAACGGCTTCATCCACCAACGGTTTTATCTTTACACACAACACACACACACATGCGCGCACGCACACACACACACACGAACACACACACACACGAGAGAGAGAGAACCTCTCACCCCCAACGGAATGGAGCTGCAGTCCTCTCTCCTTACGCAAGCTGGCAGAAAATCTCTTAAATCCCTCTCCTTTGCTGTTGTTGTGCATCTGAGACCCGGGCAATTAGAACCTGACCTGAGAGCAGCCTTGGCACACATCATCAGACCCACTTATATAGCATGGAGGCTAACAGGGCTGAGCACTGGGAACGCTGCAGCGATGAATAGAAACGCTGCCTGGCCCTTTGAACAACAGCCCTGGCATCCCGATCATATACCATTCTAGGCGGACATATTTCAGAAATGTTCAAGAATAGCAGCTACAAGCTCACACTGCAGGAGAGTGGGCATGCTTTTTTGCACGACTGAAAAATATTCATTTCATTTTTTTCGTCAGCTGCAAAGCAGCGACTAATAAATAGGCACGGTAAGATTGGATGTTGGAGATGGAGAGATTGCATAGTCCGAATGTCTAAGAGGTTGCTGACAAAGGT
>CM076974.1:23733249-23923249 GCA_039105355.1 Benthosema pterotum | reverse complement strand
TGATTACTGTATAATATGACTGATATATTTTTCATAGCACCAGCTTGTAGTCAAATCTTTGGCAGAGAGGAGCACGGAAGAGACAAAAAAGATAAGGTGCATAGGTCAGGCTAATGGAAAATACTATAAGACAGACTAGTCTATTTAAAAGTGTCTCAATTCCACTGAAGTCAATACGAGCGCACAACAAAATGGCCATGCTGCCCATATAATACACCTGACCTGAATGAATAATTTGAAGCGTGGCTTCTCATCACTGCCTAAGTACAGCTGAGGGCCATGGTGGTGCTTTTGGTCATTACTAATTTACTGAGCTGAATTAACACTATACTGAATGTCCTTCCACTGACAAAACTGCTAGATCATCTTATTAACAGTTAACTACAGACAAGTGCATTAAAGTGCAAGGTTTTAGGACTAGGTGTGATATTGGAAATAGTATACATTAACTATATATATGCATAACCGAGTTAGGGTTCTGAAGTTATCTATAAAAAAATATGTCTAAGTTCAAATAAAGTATTTCATACGACAAAACTGAAAAATGGCTAAATGGCATGCAGCTTGCAGAGTTAGTTCAGTCATGTATGCATGAGCGCTTCATGCATACATATACTCAGGGGGTTAATATGCAGCATTACACAGCACTGTGTGAAGCAGGGGCGGATGTAACATGTCCCATTTGGGGCGGCAAGAGAACATGTTGGAGGGGCAAGAGAAAATGGTATGGGGGCGGCTTCATCGCCACGGGCGAGCCGCACCCATACCATTTTCGGTTACAGGACTTTTATTAGGCAATTAAAGCATCAATAATAATAACAGTTGTTGTTGAAGTTGCAACAGACACGCAGCATGCATAAAGCTAAAGGTCTGACTCAGAGTTTTCTGTTTTCAATGATGAAATGCTGTTGGTTTAGTGGTGCCAAAATTGTAGTTAGTAGCAGTAGTAGTGTCTCAAATCATTTTAAATATATAGTACTTTAGTTTGAAATATCTTGGGTTGTTTTGCATGGCATCGTGTTTGGGGGGGCATACTGGGTATTTAGGGGGGCACTGCCCCCCATGCCCATGCCTAGATCCGCCCCTGCCGCGTCAGCAGCCCCGCCTTTTTCATGACGTTGACCGTGTTCCAGAAATGGAATCCTCATTCATTTTCCTCATAGATCTATGATCTATATAAAGTCGCAGACAAAGACAACTCGGGTCGTGATGAATCATGAGAACACACACAATATTACCATGTAACATCTAATTAGCAAGAAGAAAAAAAAAACATTTTTTTGTTTCGTTTTGCTTCTTAGAAATTATTTGATTGACCCAAAAGATTGTGTGTGTTGCCATGATTTGTCACGCAAATCATGGCAACACACCATGTGTGGTGTAATCGTCTTCATATAGATTATTTTCGAAAAGTCTATGAGAAAGGTTAATGGGGAATCCATTTCTGGAACAGGGGCAACGTCACGAGGGAGCGGTACTGCTCAGCTCTATTGCACAGGGTATTTAAGCTCACCTAGACTGCATGCTTTCATCCTGCATAATGGTTCCTGGTTGTTGTCACGTGATGTTCGCTCCCACCACCACCCCAGCACCACCGGTAAGCTTGGACGGTCTTAATGTTTAATGATGGTGTTTAATTGTGCCGAGCAGGACACAATTCCATAACACATATTGCCCATATACATATTGCTTATTTACTTACAGTATTTTCTGAAAATGTACCTCAAATACGGTTAACATCATGTATTTTGGAGGGAAACCCTCTTGAAGGGGACGGCCATGCAGCCAGGGACCATCCCACCTGACCAGATGGGGTGTCCGTGATCTCTTCCTGGCAATGAGGTCAGAGCTGAGCCAAAGGGAAGTGGGCCCAGCTGGGAGTGCTCTGTCTCCTTACTGCTCTCCTATTCTAATGAGCCTCTGGGGAACGCCAGCTCTCCCTTAATCCACTCGTCTGTTTTGACTTCCTCCACACAAGAGTAACCCCAGAACTCTCTGCAAGGAAGGTCACACCCCTGTCCGCTTTGTTCGCCCATGTCCCGTAATGAAGCGGCGTCCGCGGGACGATCCCGGGCGAGGTTTTTTTCCGCAGGACGCGCCGCCGCAGCGGCAACAAAGGTGAAGTGAAAACGAGATATGTCTGTGTCTCAGGTGGTCAAGATCAAACGCGGGTTTGTTTTATTTTATGTAACCTTGACTTAACTGGGTTAGCCACACTGAAATAAAGGTTCTCTTTTACAAGCCGGTCCCTAGACACAACACCGGCTTAAAGTTCCATCGGCCACAATCAAAGACTTCGTTTAGAAGGCTAGACAAAGCAATGGCTGTACGTTAGAAAAAGCATATCACTCTGATTATTCGATATTTACACTGGCTTCTTGCTTGTCAAAGGAGGCATTTAAAATTACTACTGTTTTATTAATCATATAGAGTTTATTTGGGCTGAGAATCATTTCTGTTCTAGTGGTACTTTATGAACCATCCAGACCTCTCAGCTCATCATGGACAGGACTGCTTTCTGCCTCCAGAATCACAATGGAGAAGCAGTGTTCAGTGTTTATGCACCACATATCTGGAACAAACTCCCAGAACAAACTCTACAGCTAAACTACGCTATGTTTTTTATCATAACTAAAACCTAAACTACAACTTATCATAACTAAAACCTTTCTGTTTGCTGGAGCCTTTTATTGAGGGTCTTTTAATGCTCTGTGTCTTGATGTCTTAATGTTTTATGTTTTGTACATCACTTTGAATTGCCTTGTCTACCAGAAAGACAGGATAGTGAAATAATGCCTAGTCATTATTGTACCAGAACAGTTTTTTAATACCACAATTTTTTTGTACCCAATAAATTGGGAAAGGTTTTTCTTTTTTAAATAAATATAGTGCAAATTGACTGCAAACAGAAAGCAGACAAAGTGCATGGAGACAGATATATGCAGCTAGGGTGTTGCACGGAGCCAGCTGGAGCATCATGCATGCTCAATGCTCTTTGCAACAAATCCACATATCCATTGCAGGAGCATGCGTTCACTCTTGACAAGTCAATCATCCTTACCATTCTTACAGCCAACTAGGAGCGATAAAAGAGCTGCCGCATATACAGCAGCAGCTAGAGCTGCATGTCATGCCATAACATTCAATATACAACACGAACACACACCAATACAAGTAGAGGAACAAGCAGAGAGCGGTGTGTGTCACAGTAAGCATGCAAGTGTATAGGACCACTGTCTGGCTGAGTGGTTGTGGTTTTGGTTGAAATCTAAAGGAAAGTGTACAATAATAATATGGGATCCTTATACTGTATAGCAGGGGTTTTCAACCTTTTTGACTCCAGGGCCCACCATTTATTCAGCATTTGAGCTACGGACCACCATTCGATTGCATTTTTACACCAAAGACCTATAAAATTAAAGAATTCTTCTGGTTTTGTCCACAATTCAAGGCTGTATTTTGCCAACAAAACAGTGTAAACTTCTTAATTAAGTGGTGCTGAATATTCAGATAATGAATATTTTAACTATTGAGAGTGTGAAAATGAAACCAAATGGACCCACAAGGGTCCATTTGGTTTCATTTATACATTCTCAAGAGTTACATCTGGTTAACAACTTTCCATCATTTTCCCTGGGGACCACCTGGAACCTTCTCAAGGACCACTGGTGCCACCTGTTGAAAACCCTGCTGTATAGGACTGGTGCACCTATGTTCGTGCGCACACACACACACACACACACACACACACACACACACACACACACACACACACACACACACACACACACACACACACACACACACACACACACACACACACACACACACACACTGACTGGGTCTTCTCTGTGCACAAATTGAGGGATTACCCCCAGGAGGAAGTGCTTTGATTAGACACAATAGGCATCTATCCTCTGTTGATTTGTGGGATTGAGGAGCAAATCCCTGACAAAAAAAGAAGAGAAGGAGCTCAGATGAGAGGAGGAGAGGAGAGAGAGGAGAGGAGGACGGTGGCTTGGTCAAAAGAAGGCTGTAGGTGAGGGTGAGGATTGAGGAAGAGAAGAGGCTAGATTCTGTGGGAGAGGGAGAGAGAGAGAGAGAGAGAGAGAGAGAGAGAGAGAGAGAGAGGGAGGGTCCAATAAGAAGAAGGCTGTTGGCTATGCATGAAATAAAGCAAGATACTGAATTTGGAATGGAAGATGGAATTGAATTCCTGTGAGAGCAGTGAGGGAGACGCCTCCTTTACAAAGCCAAACAAAAACCCAGACAGAGATATAAAACATGTGGTAATACTTTGTATTTAAGTACACGTTTAGAGAACATTATAGTTACAATACGTGTGCTAATTATGTGCTCCTCCTGCGTCACGCCATTATCAGTCAAAAGAAAAAGAAACATGCAGTGAATGGACGCGACAATGGGCGGCTTTTTATGAAGATTTATGAAAAGGACACGAACGATGACTTGATCGACTGACTTTATAAGGTGCGACAACTCACCTGTAACAAAACTCCAGTAAAACTAGGAGTTTTAAAGTTTCCGCTTGGCCGCCGCAACTGTTAACTGCACCAGGGTTTTTGTTTTTTAAACGTCGAAATGGCTTTAACATCTGTCAGATATCTGTATCGTGTATCGTGGCATGCAAGGATCTTTGAGAGGAAAGAAAGAGGAAAAAGCAGCATATACATATGGTACAGCTGCAAAAGAATATGCCTCTTATAAATGCATTAGTGATTTTCCTGCTCATTAACTCATCAACATCGAGCTGTTCTTACAACAGGGGTGGATCTAGGCATGGACATGGGGGGGCAGTGCCCCCCTAAATGCCCAGACTGCCCAACCAAACATGATGGCATGCAAACAACCCGCATTTCAAAGATATTTCACATTAAAGTGCTTATATTTAAAAGCATTTGAAACACTACTACTGCTACTGATCAACTACAGCTGTGGCACCACTAAGCCAACAAAACTCTGAGTCTGGCTTCATCGTGCTTCGTGCCACAGGTGATGAAGCCGCCCCCATACCATTTTCACCTGCCCCCCAATTGGGAAATGTTACATCCGCCCTGCCTTACAAGCCATGCAACAGTTCACGGCCATTGTAGAAAAGGCACAATTATAACGGAAATTAGACTTCCTCTTGTATTTATGTATTACATCAGTGGTTTTCAACCTTCTTGATACCAGGGCCCAATATTCATTCAGCATTTGAGCCACGGACCACCATGTTAGCCCCACAGACCAAAAACGAAAGATTTCTTTTGGTTTCGTTCACAATTCCAGGCTGGAATTTTTGCAAACACAACAGGCAAACATACAGTACAGCAAATTATAATCTTATGCATTCTCTGATTGTGTAGACTTCTTAATTAAGAGGACTAATTCAGATGATGAATATTTCAACTCTTGAGAGTGTAAACATGAAACCAAATGGACCAGCAGGGGTCCATGTGGTTTCACCTTTACACTCTCAGGTGTTATGCTTACGTCAGTGGTTTTCAACGCCCGAGGACCACCAGTGGTCCTTGAGAGGGTGACGGCAACGGCATGTAAACAACCAAATACGTAGCTGCTAACCAAATGGACCCGCTAACGGCGTGCTGGAACTAAATGCGGAAGCGCACCGCGGGCTTACGTCAGTGGTTTTCAACGTCCGAGGACCACCAGTGGTCCTTGAGAGGGTGACGACAACGGCATGTAAACAACCAAATACGTATCTAACCAAATGGACCCGCTAACGGCGTGCTGGAACTAAATGCAGAAGCGCAGCGCGGATTGATATGAACACAGCTGTTTGCACTTTGGGGAACTTGTTTATGCAGCGGTCAATAATAGCGCGGAGCGGTGATTATAGTGTATTATGTGACCGCTCACATGACCAGAACGCTGGCTTCTGTAATAAATCTGGTTAACCAACTTTTCATCAGGTTAATCAACTTAGCTGGGGACCACCTGGAACCCTCCACCTGGAACCCTCACCTGGACCACTGGTTGAAAACCAAAGTATTACATGACGTCTTTGTATGTACAGTTTTCTTTAAAATACAGCAAAGCATCAGTGGCTCAGGAGATAAGGGCCTAGATTTTCGTCACCTCTAAACCCCTTATCCCATAACTTCTTTGCCTTTTTAAACTATTTTAAAAAACATGTTTTCAATATAGTTTCAATACAGTCTACAAGCTCACAACGTGTTCATCAAAATAGTAAAAGAGGGATAAGGGGTTTGGGATAAGGGGTTTAGCGTGCAATGAAAAGTATCATCTCCACCATTGAAGGGTGAATGCGAAAT
Organism: Benthosema pterotum; assembly: GCA_039105355.1. Classification (NCBI taxonomy): domain Eukaryota; kingdom Metazoa; phylum Chordata; class Actinopteri; order Myctophiformes; family Myctophidae; genus Benthosema; species Benthosema pterotum. Next base: position 23,916,953 of record CM076974.1, on the reverse strand, counting down.
GCACGTAAGTGCTTTGGAGAACGTGACACATTGATAGCAACCATGCAAACCTGTGTCCGCGTCCCTATTTTGAGCGTGTTGTAGTAGCCATAGGTCACGACTCACCATTATGCGAAAGTAAAGGCCAACCTTCAACAAATGTGAAAGAAGTGTCATTTTGTGATGTGACATTGAATTAGATTCTGATGGCTTGCCTACTGTATGTATGGGCTGCTGGGCCAGGTCAGCCATGGCAGGGGTTGACACTAAGGTCTCCGAGGCACTTGCCCATCGGGCAAGTGCAAGTCAGGGTCTACTTGCCCTCAGGTCATGGTCACTTGCCCCCCAGGTTCCAGGTGGTCCCCAGTTAAGTTGGTTAACCAGATGTAACTCTTGAGAACGTAAAAATGAAACCAAATGGACCCTTGCGGGTCCATTTGGTTTCATTTTTACACTCTCAAGAATTAAAATTAGTCATCTTAATTAGCCCAGGTCTACACTGTAGAAGATTAATGGTCATTTTGATGTGTATATTAATTTGCCTGGAATTGTAGATGGCTAGAAAGCAGGGAAAGACACAGAGGCAGAGTGCAATGACTGCCTTCAAGACAAATTTATCTTGTGTTGTGTTATAGTGCACTATGTTGCACACTTGCCCGATCGGGCAACCAGGTAGCAGTCTTCACTTGCCCCACCATTTTTTTTACTTGCCCCAGGCAAGCGGGCAAGTGTTAGTGTCAAGCCCTGCATGGTGTGCCATGCAGATGGATCAGCAGTTCCACTCAGAGGCCCCCAGTTAGTAAAGAGAGACAGACCAAGGGGTCGAGGAGTGGGGGCACAGTGTGTGTGTGTGTGTGTGTGTGTGTGTGTGTGTGTGTGTGTGTGTGTGTGGTGTGTGTGTGTGTGTGTGTGTGTGTGTGTGTGTGTGTGTTGGGGTGGGGTGGGTTTCTGTCGGATTTACACGTATATGGTTTCAGTAGCTAAGTGCCCCACACGCACACCTCCCCAAGGTCAGAATGCATTATGTGTGTATGTATACTATATATTTGTACCCTGGGTTAGGGGGTTTGGGCTGCTGGTACGACACCAACAGGGGCGGATCTAGGCATGGGTATGGGGTGCAATGCCCCCCTAAATGCCCAGTCTGCCCCACCAAACACGATGGCATGCAAAACAACCCAAGATATTTCAAATTAAAGTGCTTATATTGAAAGTGATTTGAAACACTACTACTGCTACTAACTAAACTAACTACAGCTGTGTCACCACTAAACCAACAGCATTTCATCATTGAAGACAGAAAACTCTCTGAGTCAGACCTTTAGCTTTATGCATGCTGCGTGTCTGTTGCAACTTCAACAGCAACTGATGTTATTATTGATGCTTTACTTGACTAATAAAAGTCCTATAACCGAAAATGGTATGGGTGCGGCTTCATTTTCTCCCCCCCCCCCCAAATGGGATATGTTAGATCCGCCCCTGGACACCAAGCTACCGGAACAATCTCCACCCCAACATGGAAGTGGAGTGAGGCGGCAGCAGTTTGGACCCATGGGTTGGACTCATGGTTCACGGACATATATTTATATAAGTCCCTTTATATATTCTTTCCTACATCTTGTTTTTTGGTAATGTCATGAATGTCACGAAAGAAAAAGCTAAGAAAACACAGACCACAGAATAAATATTGAAGAAGTCATGCGTTGTGAGCTTGTACATCAGTTATTTTCAATAGTTTGGGTCCCAGGGCGAATATCTAATTTGAGTTCAGGGTCACAGGCTAAAACGTTTGGGAACCACTACTGTACCTGTTGCGGTTTAGGAGTGAAGCCGAGGTTGTGATGGAATGAATGGCACCAGACCAGCTTCAAAAGGAGGCTCATTTACATTCTTCAGCCCAGTCCTTGAGATTTGATTTGTTTTAACGAGCTGAGAAGCAGAGTTAGACAGCTGACTCCTGCCTGTGTGTGTGTGTGTGTGTGTGTGTGTGTGTGTGTGTGTGTGTGTGTGTGTGTGTGTGTGTGTGTGTGTGTGTGTGTGTGTGTGTGTGTGTGTGTGTGTGGGGGTGTGTGTGTGTGTGTGTGTGTGCCTGCGCAAGAGAGAGTTTCCCACCACTGGCAGCCTACATGGATGCAAGCATTTACGTATGGTTTAGTGTACTATGAATACACACACGTGCACACGCACACAGTAGAGTTTGAGTTTTGCCAGAATACAGCAGGCTGGATTTGTACTCAGGAGTCAGAACTTGGTGTGTGTGCAGAGACTGGACATGGCAGCTTGCTCTGCTGGTTCCACACAGTGTTACAGTGCATTCAGTTAATCTCCTGCTACTTGCCTGCATGTGTTTGTTCCTGGCAAAGCCCGCAGTGTGAGGACTTTTCATTGGCGTTTGATTGAACTGACGACTGTGACTGTCAATGTGTGACAACAGAGAGACAGAGAGTTACATAGAGAAACTGATACAATCTTTACACTTACAGTGTCCTGGTTGTGTTATGACATCACCTGATTGATATGACATCATCTGGCTGTGTTATGACATCAATGGCTTTGGCAATTGCATATTTTTCACTCATGGCAAGAGAGAATAAAAAGTGTTTTTTGCCCCTTGGCCAAAACCGAGGTCAAAGTTAAGCAAAACATTTGCGTTAGTTTGTCTGTTGAACGTATGAGATGACTGCAAACTACTCTAATTTCATTACAGATTCAAAAGATAGCCATAAACAAATTCAGTCAGGGTTTACAAGGAATGGAAACAAATTACCCTCACGGATCGTCAATCATTGTATTAAGATCAAAAACATTTCCCGAATCATAGAACTACCCCAAATGCCAACCAAACACAGGATATTACATAGTAGAAGTGAGCCATGCTGGGTTAGAGACGGTGCTGTATCCATTCCTGGGAGACTCTGGGTTGCGGCCTTCAAGACAAGGCATCACAAAAGCAAGATAAAGTCCAACAGGCTGCCTGGTGTTAACAGGCTGAGTCAAGTGCAAAAGCAGAATGACAAATTAACTCCAGAGTAGACATTTATGTACATATTGGGAGCTCTCCGATCTCTCCACAACGTCCAGGACCTTGTTAGCGAGCTGTGACAAGAGAGGGCCAGACCCTGGCAGCGGGGGCCGAATATGAGACTAGTGTTAATCTTTGGCCCTGTTGGGGGAACAGACATACACACGGATCCTATTACATCTTTCATTGGGCCCCAGCGGGCCCCTGGATGAACAGAGGGATTACTGGAGGAGGGGAGGGCAGGACAGAGGAGGGGGTGGTCTCTCGCACTCACTTGAGCACGATTCATACTTCCCTGTGCGACGGTGTCGCCGGGCGCCAACAGGCGCCAACAGACGCAAACAGACGATCTGCAAGCTCACAACGCGTCGAGGTGGGGAAGGCACCGTCAGCTTGTAGGTCTGTATGCGCGACTACGCGTTACGACGTATACATAAATCAAACCTAAACACCCGTACAAACTGCAAGGTCGGCCGCTGACATCATGTAGCGGTGACGGGCCGAGGGGAGGGGAGGTGGGCAGAGGGCGCGGGGGACGAGGGAGCGTGGAAATAGCATCACGCTGATTTACGAGAGGTAAACAATTAGACGTCAAATTTTTGCCCTGGCACTGTAAATAAACGAGACGTAGGTCATTATTCGTTAATGAACGGCAATTGAGTGAAATTAAACTTATCATCAACAGATGTGATGGCTGGAGCTGAGGCTGGAGCCGCCGAGCCAGGGCCTGCATGGTGGCACGTCGCCCAGGAGAGAGAGAGGGGGCTGTGGGTGTAGAGGGGAGAGAGAGGGGGGAGATGGGGTGGGCAGCGTTGGGTTGTGGGTGTGGAGGGATTGTAAAAAACACTAAACACGGCAGACGGAGCCTATAGAGAAAGAGAGAGTACAAGTTGGATGGTAGAATGAGAATCGGAGCGTGTGTCTGTGTGTTTGTGAAGCATACAGTGTGTTTTTTCTGATAATGGTAAAGTGTATGCTCGCATACATCTGGCATGTATTGCATTAGTGTGCACAAGTGTATAATGTGTATGTGGCGTGCCTGGGTATATCTCTGCTTCTGCCATGGTGTGCGGGTGAGTGTCCGTGTGCACACATGCGTGTATGTGTGCACGTTCTGCTGCGTGCATGCATGCGTGAAGTATAGTAGAAGAAGAACAAAAAGTAGTAGTCGCATAAGAAGAAGAGAGCTGTCTGTTGGCAGTAACAGCTGCTCAAACTTCCATGGTTGAATTTTCAGACTCTATGTACACTATATACAAGCATCGTTTTGTGAGCAGCCGTCTGTGTGTGTGTGTGTGTGTGTGTGTGTGTGTGTGTGTGTGTGTGTGTGTGTGTGTGTGTGTGTGTGTGTGTGTGTGTGTGTGTGTGTGCGTGTGTTTGATAGAAATGGCTGATAAAGGCGACAGCCCCACGGAGCCGTGCGTGGCTCTGTTGTGCACCTGTCTAACAGTCTTCTCATGGCTCCATTCTGCTGGATTCCAGTGTGATTACTGAACAACCACATCAGCCCGCAATTTACATCCAAATTAGAATCAGATGAATCAGAAACGCCTCTTTTTTTCTCCTTCTCATTTCTTATCCTCATCATTTCCTCTACCCCCACTCTCTGTCTATAAAGGTGACTTCTCCATCTCTCCCTCTCCCTCATTTCTGGCCAGATTAAAGCTAAGTACCAAGCTGCTCTCTCTCTCTCTGTCTCTCTCTCTCTGTCTCTCTCTCTCTCTCTCTCTCGCTCTCTCTCTCTCTCTCTAGTGTGGAAGCCCAGTTCTCCTGAATGTAACACGACTTCCAGTGAAAGCCTGCTGGATGTCTCTATTGCTGGAGGGAGCGCTCCAAAGTGGACGACTGCCTCAGTTTGGCTGACGTTTTCTGGGGCCGAGGAAGGAAGGGAAGAAAAGCCCTTTCTCTGATTCAAATCAGAGGCCCTGTGAGACCGCTGAACTCAGCTAGAACAACCGCGCACTTCAAAGAGCACGGCGAAAAAGAAAAAAAAAACAACTACGCATAAAAATCTGGAGAAAGGGGAGGGGGGGGGCTAGGAGAAACCATTTTTTGAGTTAAACTTCAAAGTGTTATGATGTAAGGTTTTTGTTCTGGCTCTGGGATGCCGTCTTCCTCGAATTAGCAGCAAAGTTTAATGCAAAGTTCTGGTGAGTCATGCTTGGACAATAACAATTATCCTAGCCCCCTCTTGTGGCAAAATCCCATGCTGTCAGATGGACATCTGAGCCTCTGCCCAGGGGTCCAGGGCCTGATTCAGTGGGTTTCAAAGTGGGGTCTGGGGACCCTCAGGGGCCACTAAGGGGTGTGCAGCGTTGACAAGTTTGATAGACAGTTCAACTAGGTGAATTTAAGCTAAAACGACAATGTATTAATCACAGAATGAATTGATACAGGGGACCATGGTGTAATAAAAGTCAGTTTGATTATGTAAAACGCACACACACACACACACACACACACACACACGCACGCACACACACACACGCACGCACACGCACGCGCACACGCACACGCACACGCACACACACACACACACACACACGAAATAACAGTCCCTGCACAATGCTGCTTTTTCAAGAAAAATGTTGCCAACAAATAATAAAACAAAAATGTATTATTCTGCAAGGCTAGTTGTTTTAAGCAGTTCAGCATCCCTGTAGCACCTATAGATCAGGATGTTCTCGTCATCACTAGCACGTTTAAGTAAATAACTTGTTACTTATGCTTACTTATGAAAGTGTGCAAAACAGGATTGTGGGAATTGAAAAATACATTTTTCACACTTTTAGACCACATCTGTGGTCAGAATATGGACATCCCCAAAAATGCATGCCATGAGTTATCCGCTATCACATCAATATATATATTTTTTTAATCCCACTGCCGAATCGTCCTCCACAAGCACAGATGGCTTGATTACAGTCAGAAATATTCCGCTTTTAATCCTATTCTGGCATCCATACAGTGTATGACTTACTCGCGATGGAATGTACCGGTATATCTGAATCATTATATGGTAGAAATATGCTACATAGCAGTAAAGTGGCAGAGATGAGTGATTATTGTAAACAAACAGTCCATGCATCGCATGTAGTATAGCTCAGAGTAGAGACGTCCCTCTATCTCTGCGCCCATAGACTGAAGGCATGCGAGCTCTGATTGGTTCAGAAACTTCGGATCAGGCTGAAACCTCCATTTCTGTTTCATAGGAATTATGAAAAGGAAGAATTATGATGACAGAAAATAATAAAAAAAGATTAAATGATTCAGTTTTCATTCCATTTTTAAGAATTATATATTACATACAAAACAGATATAAGATATACAGTAAGATCCATGTTTTTTTTGTAAAGTTACTTGTATGAAAGGTGCCACTTTATTATATCCGTTTGCAGACATTTATATAAAATTTTCCATATAGGTAAATCTCCAGACACTAACCTTATCCCTAAAATACTGGTGCTACCCACCAGGGGAATAACCTTGAAATAACATTTTCTTTGATACACTGAATTATCACTCAGCCATTGCTAGTTTATTGACAACTTCACATTTCAGCAACTTGCTTGTGTTCTGGATTAATTCAACAAAATGGTCTGGTGATGTTGGTTACATGTGTTTGGTCAAAAGCACTCAGTTCTACAGGCATTAGTCTGACACCCTATCCAAAACATAATGCCAGGTTAGTTTTAACCTGACATGGGTTAGTTGTAACCCGCCAAGCATGCCTGTTCCATTTCCAGTTCCAAGTTGTAAAGGTCCTTACAGATGGGAAGCAATTAACACGGCTAGTATTTCATTTACACTGATTTTTTTTGGTGACAGGGCAAGCAGATTCACGTGGGCACGGCCCTGTGGTATTGCTCTGTGCCTGTTCATTTCTTGCACATGCCTGTAACTGACTGACTATACCTGGATCGTCTTTAAGGTTCTTTTTTTTTTTTCTTCATATTTTTATCCCACGATTTTTTCACCTAGTGCCAATTCCTAATGTGATCCTGTGCTCTACACACACTCCACCAACCTGGGGAGGCAGCAGACTGGGCTCATGCTTTCTTCAAGGCATGAGGAGTCACGCATGCCTTCTTTTTACCTGACAGGGGGGAGTTTCCCTGGTTGGACGTAGCATGTGGAAGGAACACGTTATTCCAACCAGTTCCTGTCCCCTCCATCAGGCGCCCCGGCTGGCCAGGGGGAGGCAGTTTAGAACTCAGGATCACTGCATTTTTGCAAGGGGACACGGGGACAACATGCAAACTCCACACAGAAAGGCCCTTTCGCCAACCCCGCCTCGGGTATGCATGGGCACTGATGATGCGCTGATGAGACACGCCGCCAGCACCCACAGTAGCGCCCCTAGCAGGAATCGAACCCAGGACCTTCTAGCTGTGAGGCGACAGCACTAACCACTGTGTCACTGTGCCCCCACTGTGCGCTTGTGTTGTTTCGTCCTCCTCATGACCAGACCTGGAGCAGTTCTGCAAGATGATCCAGGGGACAACGTCTGCGTCGCATGCTGCCCATCTGAAAGGACTTCATGTGTGTGATTTGCTGGCAGTGGCAGGGTGTGAGGGGACATGTAGCGGACAGGCTGCATGGGACCAGGCCAGCGGCTCTCGGAGAGGGTGTGAGGGGGACAGGGGTGGGACATGCAGCGGATTGACTGACTGGCCAGCAGATCACAGTGAGGAACATATGTTCACTGGCAGCCGGGAGACCCTGGAGAGCAGCTGCGTGCTGCATGCACAACCTTCTCACCTCTGCACGCAGGCATACATATACATATTCACATCTGTGTGTGGCGCACACCACGCACACACAGCACTTACAGTACTGCATTCGTGTGTACACACACAAACACGTACACACTGTCACACACAGACTTGCATGACCAGCTAGCCTAGTAATGTGGTGTATAATTCATGAGAGCCAAATATTCAAATAATCATGAGCTTGGGCTTCCGAACACCATTTATCTATTTCTCTGCTTCACATATGTGCGCAAACTGCGCATGTGCATGGATGAGCATGTGCATGCACACGCACGCACACCACGCACGCACGCACGCACGCACGCACACGCACACGCACACACACACACACACACACACTCCTTCCCCACCTGTCCTTCCTCTTCAATGACTCTCTTTTGAATGATACCTGTCCAATCCATTCAACAGTCCTGAAAATCAACCTGTTTTGGCATTCCATATGTTGAACACTCGAGATAGGCTGCGCTACAAATATCTACAAATATATCAAGAGCTCTTCAAATCCTGTATACTCAAGACACTGTCCCCACTGCCACCCTTACATCTCCACATATGGAGCTGCTATGTTCTGACAGAGAGAGAAAACAAAGCAAACCACATACAAGTTTTCTATTCATGGAGGCTTTGTGTGGTTAAATGTTTGAAAATACACATGCACACGAAATCAACACATCACTACACAATCACTCTGCTGTCAAACAAGTCTATGAAGCTCTCCATATATCAGGAGTTTTCAACAGGTGGTTTGGGACGACCAGTGGTCCCTGAGAGGGTTCCAGGTGGTCCCCAGCTAAATGGAAAGTCGGTTTAACCAGAAGCAACTCTTTGAGAGCGTAAAAAATGAAACCAAATGATCATCTGAATTATCCCAAGTCTACACAAGTAGGGAAGGTAGAAGATTAATGGTCATCCCGATCTATTGTTTGCTTCTGAAATCCAGCCTGATATTTTTTAGTAGTAGTAGTAGTAGTAGTAGTAGTAGTAGGTTTTTATTTCGGCACTTAATGAAAAGCTTTAAACAAATGAGAAGCATGAAGGAAAAGAGAAAAAAAATAAAAGAGTAGAATTTACATATGTTGATATACAGATAATTGTACAGTCCGTACTGGTGCCGAAAGGGTATAGGCAGAAGCCGAAGCTTATTAATGCCTACCCCTTACGCTGTAAGAAATTACAGCATGTTAACACACACTTGTGGACAAAAAAAGAAATCTTTAGTTTTGGGGTCCGAGGGACTAAAATGACATCAAACGTTGGTCTGTGGCTCAAATGCTGAATAAATAGTGCCGCCCACTTGGTATGAAAAAGGTTGAAAAACACTGCTATACATGAAAACGTCAAAGCTGCAACATAATTCTCTACAATATGTAGTGGGTGTCCATGCTCCGGCTCTCATTCAGCTAAGGGGTCCTTCATCCTTGGCCTGCACAGCGTTGAAGACCCTTGGTCTATTTTAGCCGAAGGTTTTGCCCGCAGCACAGGGACGCCAGGGTTCAAGTAGTTAATAATTTTCACAACCCCACAATGCGCGACTAGCCTCCATTCAGCAGAACAGAGTGTGGCTGGGCTCAGACGTGTCACTCAACCCTCTTAGCGCCACACTGACTAAAACAAACCCGCTCAGAGGACTGCTCTTTGTTCGCTGTGTGTTGGCTGTCAATCACTTTGATTGACAGACAAGTGTCAGTGGTGGGGAATGTCGCGGGAAGCTGGCAAAACAAGAAAGGAAAAAAAATGCAACAGCCACAGTAGAGAGCCATCTCAATATTTCATCTGGACCCCTGAAGAAGGGCTCGGCGCTCTCACGGTTGAAATTCTAATCGTGTTAGGGCCACGGGGGCTGTGTCATTTAGAATGCCTCTGACTCTCTCACCCCTCTTCTGTTTTCTGTTCCTGGCCTAAACAAATTATTAGAGAATTCCATTATTTCTCCATTATGCATGTATATGTGTTTGTGTGCCGCCGGCTGCTGTGGGCCCTGGGTGGAAGCGAGAGCAAGGTAAATAGGCTTGGTTTAGCTCATCAAGGGCCAATACCCCTGGCCCTCTGACACAGCTGAGGTCCACAGGGGTCCTCAAATTGGTCATCATTAGGCCATGATGCCATTGTTTTGCCTTTGCTGAGGGCTGGCGCTACCAGTGGTGACTTTGTAAGAAAAAGTAACAGAACCCCACAATGTAGAAATACTGTTACAATTAAGGGTCATATTCAACATTTGTCTTCTAATGATGATATATACCATTTCATGATTTATTTTCTTTTAAAAAAATTGTCAAAGAAATAGTGACCTCAAAGTGACCTTCGTGATAAATGGAGAGACAGCAAAATCAATTTGCAATCGCAACCGGTCTGCTCCAATTAACTTAATCTTTGACAATGTTGTGATTTCATATTTTCATACCCTTTGGAAGGAAGAAGACTAATTAGAGCAATGACTACACATGTTATTTTAACACTGACCTCACAAAAATCCAAAACATTGTCTTTTTTCAATAAAGTAATCGTTTACTAAAGGAATGGTGTCGCTACCTTCTTCCATGAGTGCACCTACTGTCGATGTGAATGTACTCTATATAAAGGTATAAAGGTGATTTCATATTTTATCACCTCAAATACATTTCCTAGCATCATATATTAATGGCCAATTCATAACTCATCCCATAAGTGCCAATACATTGTCACATTGAATTGACATTGGGTGAATACCTTTATCTCAAGCAACTTAAACCAGTCGCTGTATACATTTCTTAGTATGCGATTCTCCTGTGGATGATGGCAACAACATTGCTGCATGCCTGCATATACGCTGTTATTTACAAATTAAAAGGATTGTTAAAGAGATCTTTAAAAAGTTTTGTATTTTTGTCTGTTTCTTTTCTTGTCTTTTTTTTCTGAGCTCAGTTGCACCCAAAAAACTTGAACCTTTCACATTCATTAGTATCTTCTGTGGTCTGGGCTTTTCTGGCTCAAACAAGTGCTCTAATTTTACTACTGAATGTGATCACACAGAATGTTCACAGTTGTTCCGTTTTTTCTGGATGTAATTGAGATCTTAAAACTTAAAAGGAAAAAAGAAAACTAAATGAAAATGAATGTCACAAAACCTTTAATTTAAATGAGGTGTAAAAACGGACCCTCGCCTGTCTGTCTGCTTGCCCTGCCCAGAAGCAGTTCCCCTGTCTGTCATTGTTGTCTGGCTGACAACAACATTCAGTGTGTGTCTATATCACTGAGGCAGTGCAACTCAAGGTCCACTCAGTGGGCATGAATTACAGCACTGCCCCAATCCATGTGTGGCTCTCTGTCTGACGGCGAAGGGTGAGATACAACAAATGCCAATTATCTAATTATCACACACACACACACACACACACACACACACACACACACACACACACACACACACACACACACACACACACACACACACACACACACACACACACACACACACACACACACACACACAAGGAAGCTCTGTTGTTGCCTTATGTGTGAGGTTAGATCTTTATCGTCGTTTCCTGTCATCGTGTTAGAGACAGAGAGTGAGAGTCTGTATTTATTTGTGTGCGTGTGTGTGCGTGCGTGTGTGTGTGTGTGTGTGTGTGTGTGTGTGTGTGTGTGTGTGTGTGTGTGTGTGTGTGTGTGTGTGTGTGTGTGAGTGAGAGAGAGAGAGTCCTCTGAATGCCCCCACATACAGAAGGGTGGGCAGAGAAGATGAATGATGTTATTACGTTGTCATGCCAGCCCACATGGGTCTACAGCCGGGGCGGATGTAGGCATGGGCATGGGGGGGCGATGCCCCCCTAAAAGACCTGACTGCCCCACCAAACATGATGGCATGCAAACGACCCAAATTTCAAATGTATTTCAAATTAAAGTGCTTATAATTAAAATGGTCTGAAACACTACTACTGCTACTAACTAACTACAGCTGTGGCACCACTAAACCAACAGCATTTCATCATTGAAAACAGAAAACTCTCAGAGTCAGACCTTTAGCTTTATGCATGCTGCATGTCTGTCGCAACTTCAACAACAACTAATGTTATTATTGCTGCTTTACTTGTGTAATATAAGTCCTGTAACTGAAAATGGTATGGGTGCCATTTTCTCTTGCCCCTCCAACATGTTCTCCCCCCCCCTAATGGGACATGTTACATCCGCCCTGGTCTACAGCACAGCACCATTCACATATTTAATTCATGCTTCCCATTCATCAGGGCCTACAGTCACGACCAACACCAAACCAACAACAGCAGCCTCCATCCATTCCAGTCCACTATTTATTCATCTTGTCCTAATTCATGGGTGTCAAACTCTGGCCCGCGGGCTAAATTTGGCCCGCCGTGTAATTTCATTGGCCCTTGAGACATTATCAAACTAACATTACCACCCATCTTCAACATTTTAATATGTCATTAATATACCTTAGAGATGTTGTGTGGACATGATAAAAAAGTTCCCCCAATTCTGTATTTCCTAAAAATGGAGGTATGAAAAAAATCATTAACATGGTGACATACATTGGATGACATCACCAAGATGTTTTTCACCAATGATTTTTCTTTCAGACCCATTTTTCCTGAGAGGGTACAAATGGAACCAAATGGACTCTGAGAGGGTTCACATTTGTACCCTCTCAGGAAAATTTTGAAAATGGATGGAATTCCCCTTTAAAAGGTTAGTTCGTTCAAACTTGACCCGCGGCTTTGTTCAGTTTTACATTTTGGCCCACTCTATATCTTGGAGTTTGACACCCCTGTCCTATTTGAAAAGCAATTCATTTTCCAGGTTGTTAGAAATAGGAATATTTGATAACACTGCCATATATCCATCCATATATCTTAAAATATCTTTGTATTCTTGCATGCATATGATTAATTTACATTAATTAATTCAGAAGTATTTTGTCATTCCGTGTGTTTAGAATTGACAGGTTTATTGGCCACGTGAACTCACACGAATCAAATTGTTTTCACAACGATTAGCACTAAGAGTACAATCAAAGCACAGTGTGAACACGAAGTGTCAAGTTGTAAAAATAAACAAACTAAACATTATAGACAAACATTAGACACAAATGTACACAATGTGTCACAGTGCGACATGTATTCTATGTCAAGATTTGCACAATAGCATCTACATCCTGGGTATCCCTTAAAAAAAAAGCCAAATAAAATAAATTATTGGAAATCTGAGACATGTTGAGACACATGTCCAGGGCCAAGACGTGACCGAGACGAATCTGGTCCAAAGAGAGACTTCCTTTTGGTCCCCAGCCCGGAGCCAAGTAGTACAACACAGCCATTCACCTCCCTCTCACCTTCCAAACTGTTCTGTCCGCAACGCAGGGGCGGATCTAGGCATGGGTATGGGGGAGCAATGCCCCCCTAAATGTCCAGACTGCCCCACCAAACATGATGGCATCATGCAAAGATGCCATGATGGCAACAATCCAAGATATTTCAAATTAAAGTGCTAATATTTAAAAGTATTTGAAGCACTACTACTGCTACTAACTAGAATTGTGACACCAAAACACTAAACCAACAGCATTTCATCATTCAAAACAGAAAACTCTCTGAGTCAGACCTTTAGCTTTATGCATGCTGTGTGCCTGTTGCAACTTCAACAACAACTGATGTTATTATTGATGCTTACTTGGCTAATATAGGTCCTGTAACCGAAAATGGTATGGGTGTGCCTTCATCGCCCGTGGCACAAAGCGGCACTGAAGCCGCCCACATATTCTTCTGCCCCCTTCCCAATTGGGAAATGTTACACCCGCCCCTGCATCAGCGCTTTACAATCTGAAGACTGTCAGTAAATCAAGTCAGAACGGGATCATTTAGACCCTAATGACTCACGCTATACAACCGGACCCCCTGTCTGTCCGACAACAGGGCCCACAGCTCATCGGCCCGATGTGGCGAAATGTCACCTCTGAAAATTAGCCATCAAGCAGGGGGCAATTTTCCCCCCGGCTAAATTGCTAAATAAGTAGCGGGGCCGTAATAGGTAGCAATCTGGGGCTAATCTGATGAGATCATTTGGAAAACGTTGTGAGTAGGGGGAGAATGTGTGTGTGTGTGTGTGTGTGTGTGTGTGTGTGTGTGTGTGTGTGTGTGTGTGTGTGTGTGTGTGTGTGTGTGTGTGTGTGTGTGGCTTATAAGTATGCGTGTGTGTGCATGCATGCAAACTTCCATATGTGCTTTTGTGTTTGTATCCGTGTGTGTATAGCCTGCTAATGCATGTGTGCGTCGTGTGGGTGCGCGTGCGATCAAAGGCCAGAGTCATCAAACCCCCCCCACCCCTCGCGATGTGGGGACCAAGGGAACATGTGGACACAGCTGGAGGGTCACATGACCAATGATGGGGTGGGGGTGGATGGGTGGGGGGTGAATATTATTGTCGGCGGGCAGCAGATGCCAGCTGGCATGGGCACAAAGGGAAGGCGCGGGGAGTGGGCTGAACAATTACTGTTATTCATGGTACAGCCAACAGAGCAGGCCTTTGCCATGCCGAGGAGGCACACAGCGACGGATTCACACACACACACACACACGCACACGCACACGCACACACACACACACACACACACACACACACACACACACACACACACACACACACTGCAGCAAATGGCCTTAACTGCTCAACCCCTAGTGTCCCTATTCCCTGGGGAACGTTTGATGAAATCCACACCACACTGTTGTTGATCTTGCTTGAGTTGTGAGCTGGTACTGGACATCAGCTATTTTCCTCGAAAACATTTGCTTTGGTTCAGAGTGGGGAAAAGAGTGGATCAAGTACAGTGTTGATTCCGGTCAACTAAGTAATTATAATATAGAGGAGGGGTTATCAACAGGTCAACCTGTTGAAAAGGTTCCAGGTGGTCCCCAGGCGAAATGATGGTTGGTTAACCAGATGTAACTCTTTGAGAGCGTAAAAATGAGAGGCGAAATGATAGTTGCTTAACCAGATGTAACTCTGAGAGCGTAAAAATGAAACCAAATGGACCCTTGCGGGTCCATTTGGTTTCATGTTTACACACTTATGAGTTGATATTCACCATCTGAATGAGCTCAAGTCTACACTAGAGAATGTAGAAGATTAATGGTCATTTTGGTCTGAATGTTTGACTTTCCCCCCCCCCCGAAATCCAGCATGGAATTGTGACCACAAGCAAAATAAATCTTTAGTTTTGGGGTCTGTGGGGCAAAAATGTCGTCAAGTGGTGGTCCGTGGCTCAAATTCTGAATAAATAGTGGGCCCTGGTTGCATGAAAAAGGTTGAAAACCACTGATATAGAGGGTTTCAGTGCTTAATGAATCGCATGGAAAGACAGCACTGAGGGAAAAGACATGTACGCACGTACACAGATATTTACAGTAGATACAGAAACGGAACAATCGGTAGCAGTTAAGATAAACCTTTAGTGATCCCTGGGGAGAAATTTGGGAATATGAATAAACACACACACACACACACACACACACACACACACACACACACACACACACACACACACACACACACACACACACACACACACACACACACACACACACACACACACACACACACACACACACACACACACACACACACACACACGTGGGTGGTCACGAATTAAAATAAACTCACATAACACAATAAAAACTCTTTATCAATGTAATCACATTGCTCTCACATAATTGAGGAAGGCGCCAAACTCACACTACTACCTTTGTCGCTGTAATTCTGAGACTGTAATGACTATTAGAACAACATGGCCTCCATTACACAGTAAAACCCTTAGTATATGTATCTGTTTATAACTCTGCTAGTGGTACAGTGTTACAGCCCGCACTTAGCTTGAGAATGCAAATAAGAAATGTAAAGTCTCCACATTTGTGTTGGATCGTTATCCATTCAAAATCGTGGATCGTTATCCATTCACAAGGCCTAGCTGCCTGACTCAGTTACTACACTGTCATCTGCAGAAGCATATTGACAACAATGATGTGATAATTATTGTTTATTATCATGATCATGATGATATGCAAGTGTGTTTCTGCTCATTCTGTTCTTATCATGGTTTCCATCATTTACTAGGGGTGTCATAGATCCACTGTACTGTATATACAGTATATATATATATATATATATACAGTATATATATATATATATATATATATATATATATATATATATATATATATATATATATATATATATATATACACTGTATATTTTCAACAGCCTTAATATATATATATATATATATATATATATATATATATATATATATATATATATATATATATATATATATATATATATATATATATATATATATATATATATATATATATATATATATATTAGGGCTGGGACGATATTGGTACCTCACAATACGATATAGGTGGCGATATTTGCGATATATCAATATATTGCAATTATTGCATGAAATTCATCAACGATATATCATGATACTGTAACTGCAGCGGAAAAACAAAAACAAAAAACAATAAATGAATGAATAAAAAAGTAAAAGGCAAAAATCAGAACTTACTAATGTATATCCTCGGCTATTAATCTTAGCTTTTATTTGTCTCTCATACTAGGCTTTTTGTTTTTATCTTGTGTTTTTTTGGGGGGGGAATGAAGCAGCTATAGAAGTCAGTTAGCATTTCAGTTCTGCGACCCGTTTTTCCTCCCGGAATTATCCCTCAGCAAATATCATGATATTTGTTGAGGAATATACGATATATATTGCGGGAGGAAGTATACGATATTATCACGATAATGATAGTTCAGCACACCCCTAGTGTGTGTATATATATGTGTGTGTGTGTGTGTGTGTGTGTGTGTGTGTGTGTGTGTGTGTGTGTGTGTGTGTGTGTGTGTGTGTGTGTGTGTGTGTGTGTGTGTGTGTGTGCGCGCGCGTGTGATCGCGCGCGTGTGATCAACTTTAGAATGTACAGTATGTGTAACGCATTGCTGTGTATTGGCATATGTTCTCTGCACCTTTGACTCGATGGATCTTCACCCACCAACCCAAACGGTTTAGATGTTCACTTCTAAAGGCCTTAGAAGAGGGGATGATCACACTAAAATCCCTAACAATTTGTCAGGGAATTCTAAATAATAATGCGTAACAACAAATAGGCAACAAAAAATACTTGCAACACACAAAATGCATATATGTGCATAACCCGGTAACTCCAAATGCAACCAAATGTGAGAGTTAAATGACTTCTTTGTTTCAGTAGTCGTACCGGTACAACCTTATTTCGCCCTATAAACCCACTTTTGCGGCAAACCTATAGTAATAGTTATTAAGTAGTCGTGGAATGGGGGCAGCGGTGGAAGCCACTGGGCCCGGCGTTTAGTGTGTGTGTAATTAACATTTCACAGAGAATATCTCATTAGAGTCGACAAAAAAGGGAGAGTTAGAACCGAGGGGAGAGGAGGCGTGCCGAGGAACAAAGGGTAGCGTTACACGGGGACGTTGTCTGTGCGATTTGCACAATCTGAGCTTAAGAGATAAAAGATTTGATGAGATTGTGTGTCCACACTTGGCCTTGAAAATGATTACTGTGTGTCTCTAGTGGCTGTACTTAATTAATCGTAGTTTCCTTTACTAGAAGATAGCTTATAGAGACAGTATAGCTATCAAAGTATCCATCATCAATCTCTTTTTTCTTTTTTTTTACCAGGGCAACTTCTAAAAAGATTTTGTCTTTATCCTCCAGACCAGAAATCTTTCATTATGCGTTCAACTCTGACCGTGCAAATAACCATCAATCCATCCATTCACCTACTCACCCACTCATCCATCCATCCATTCATCCTCAACCACTTATCCATACTTGGATTGCGGGCATCCATGCAAATATGGATTCAGGCTTTAAAATGAAGTTAAAATGAAGGATGGTAATGTACTAAGCTGTTTACACACTTTTGGGTCTTCCAAACTTCCCACGTTAGTAGTCTGTTTCAGTATATAATGAGGCATCAATTAAAGTGTGTATTGCAACCCTCAAGATCCTGCTGATTTTATCATTTTATCCCTACGGATAAAATGACAAAATTAATATGACATAATTATAGGTAAATAGGTAGATTAATTCCCCTTTATGTATCTTGCTCAAAAGCAACTCCACTGTAGCTATTGTTCCCCTTCCAGGATCCAGGATCTAACCTGCTACTATACTGTCCTCACTAACAGGAGAAACCCCACTGTCACTTGTTCTGCCTCTGCAGGGAAACTGTGCAGTGGTAAAATAATAAAATAATACAGTAGTAACTATTGTAAAATCACACGGTACCACTACACTGGTTACATACAGTATCTGCATGGACTATGTGGCTGGATAGGGGCAATTTGTCATCACAATGCAAGCCTGATCTGTTCCAAATCGACTTCTGAATATCTAGCATGAGGATAGTCAGACTTGTTCTTGCAGGACATGATTTATGCCACTACTCACAGTAAAACAGTGAGTATGACCACACACACAGTCAGTTGCACAACTACTTGAGTAATTGGACCAACCAAGATGCTAGCTTCTCTTTGCTACTTCATGAGTACACTTTATGTGTAAATAAACAAGCAATGATGCTTTCCATAACTCAAATTTGGCACTAATATATCCATACTTTTACTGAGAATCATTCTTTCTCAAATGTTCAAATTTTATTATCCAATGAGGTGTAGTAGACAATGATGATGATGAGCATCAGCATTATCGTCGTCAAAAGAGCCAGAAACTTTGAGGTGTAGAAACTATTTTTCTTTATAATGCTGTTGGTTATAGTTTTCATGAAATATTTCCATGCACTCCCTATTTAGGTTTTTACCAGGAATTTCCATTATGTCACTTCTTCTTTCCAACATTGTCAAAGCCTTTTATTCCAAAATCTTAAATGTGATCATTCTTAACCAATAGACTCTCCATCTGTTCTACAAAAAAGAAAAAAAGTCGCGTGAAATGAGGGGCGCCCTCTCTATTTATATCGACCAGATGACATCTCACGTCGTCATTTATTGTGAAGGTCTAAACAAATGTTAAAAATCCCATTGGCTTGGCTGCCATATGATAACACTTCTCAAAAAGCATTACTTATTTCAATTTGTTTCAGGCTGAGCATTGCACCCACCTATGTCCTTATTTATTCCACCATGGTAAAGGTTTTTATTGTCCTAAAGGGTCTCTGTAACCACGAACTGCAACATTGGGGGAACTATTTTGCTTGTCGCCTTCCCCCTTATCCCTAAACTTTTTTTTTGCCATTTTTACTACTTTGAAATGAGTTCAAAAAGCTAATGTTAAAGCTGACAACATGTCGATGTAGATCAGCTGGTTGAACTATTTTAAAATGTTTTTCCCCCAAATTAGTAAAAAATGGCAAATAGGTTTAGGCGTAATGGGTAAGAGGTTGGCACAAGACAGGGTCTCTAATCTCCAGGCCAGGAATCACAATCAGAGAGACAAAGTTAGAAAAACAGTCTGAGATAGTGGCAGACACTATTTGCGAGGCAGACAGACTGCACAGACAGACAGAGAGACAGTCTGCAAAGCGCTCATATGCTTCCAATATTGCTCAAAATACCACACTGAAATTATGTTCATTGCCCAATACTGGAAAATAACTGTCAGTCTCACTTCAATTTATCCTTATCTCTCTCTCTCTCTCCTCTCTTTCTCCCGTCGATATGAACAGGGGCCGAGACAGTGCCTTTAGAGGGCTGTGTCTGTAGGAAAAAGCATCTGCTTTGATCTGCCAGATCCTCGCCATAGACCACTGAGGGGCTCATCTCCCTTCTCGGTAACAAGACGGAGTGGCTAAACGTGTTGATAGTGGCAGACGGCGCAGGAATTCTGGGAAGGTGTGTCAAATTAGTTCTCACGTCTGGGTCTCATTCCTCTGCACCTGGCCGTGACCCGCTGCTCTCTGCAGCTCCTTACACCGTCCGTCCACCCCCACAAACCCCCACAAACCCCCACAAACCCCCACAAACCCCATGCTCCCTCCTGGGCCCTGCAGCCTCATCATCAACCCTCTGTCCCCTGTGTGCCCAACAGGCAGGTAGAGAAAAGTTCAAATAAAAGGGATAGCATACTAGCAGGGTAAACACGGTTTGTATAGCGACAGTGTTACTATATAGACCAATGAACAGCAGTGACACTGCCGCGTGCTATTTATTCAGAATTTGAGCCACGGACCACCATTTGATGACATTTCAGCCCCACACAGACCCAAAACTAAAGATTTATTTTTGCTTTTGTTCTAGGCTGGATTTGGATAACAAACCAGTCAAACACACACATTAAAGTGACCATTATTAATCTTCTACATTCTCTAGCTGTGTAAACACAGGCTAATTCACATAATGAATATTTTAACTCTTGAGAGTGTAAACATGAAACCAAATGGACCCGCAAGGGTCCATTTGGTTTCATTTTTACACTCTCAAAGAGTTACACCTGCTTAACCAACTTTCTATCATTTAGCTGGGCCACTGGTTGAAAACCACTGGTCTCATCTGTAACTAATTACAAAATCATCCAGAAAAGGCAAAAAGGGGGCACTCATTCAATGCAGTGAAATGATGGAGCAGAACAGTTTACTACTTGGAATCACCTCATTCAGAGCAGCAGCAAAGATGAGCCTCGATCAGCAAGGATTGACAAAGTTTGTTTACCAGTATTATGTTTACCAGAAATTGATGTCAGTTGTTATTATTCACAACATAAGGCGCCTGAAAGACAGATCATAATGTTGTCATATTAACAACTGATCCATGCAGGCCCTTTGCCAATTTACAATTAATACTCTCTCTTGCTCTCTGTGGAGTTCCCAGTACTAACACATACCACACATCTTAGTTACCCATGCCGTGGTGCTGATATTTACTGATGGTGGTGGAGGAATCCAACCCTGTGCCTGACCCATGTGATAACACTAATGCCGGATTCATACCTGGTTGCACCCTGAAAGAAGAACTACAAGCTGGCAATATTTTGTGCTTCAACAACTTTGAGAGGGTGTAGACCTGGTATTCTCTGTAGACAACACCTTCACACAACTCAATAATAATTAATAACTCAGAGTCACTCTGAATAAGAGTGCCAAAAAAGCACTTAAACTATATCCATAAACATGCCCTGCTGAGCCAAGAGGGCCATATGGGCAGGAACTCCTGCAGCTTGATGTACAGGTCAGTACACCTCTCACAAGTCAGGTACAAGTATCCCCCTGGACATGACTCTAGTATTTCACAGCAGGGTTATAATAGTTAACTGAAACGAACTAAAATTAAAACAAAAACATTTGAGTTAACTGAAACTAATAAAAAACTAAAAATGAATGCAAAAAGTCGATAACTAAACTAAAACTGTAATGTTGGTTCAGAAAACTAACTAAAACTAACTGAAATTAAATCCTAATACCCTTAGTTTTAGTTTCTATAAAGCTTTTAAATTCAAAATGTGTTGTGACCAGCAACATGTGACCAGCATGAGGAGGAGGTGCTTCTAGATCTCGAGTTCCATAACACTGGGGGTAAAAATTGTGTTCTTGTGGGAGAGTGCAATCATCCAATCTACTAAGAAACTCAAAGCAAGGGTTGATTATCAACCGTTTCCTACTTTGGTACAATTTTAATCCTATACCTGACAAACAAAGCACACAAAAAAACTAAAACTAACTAAAACAAAATACTTTTACCAAAATAAAAACTAAATAAAAACTAACTAAAACTAAATCTAACTGAATTAGAAAATAAAATGTCAAAACTAACTAAACTAAAATGAAAAATCCATAACTATAATAGCCCTGACTCCCAGGGACTTAAACACAATCAACCCTTGATACCCAGAGGCAAGCAGGAGGGCGCTGGGTGCCATTTTTGGTATGACCTGGCAGAATTAGTCATTGGGTGCAATTCTCAATCGCTGTGATGTAGCCAGCTATGGCTTAAGTCTTCTCATTGGCTGCATGGCAGCAAATCAGGTCTGCGGCCTTGTGCTAGGCCGAAAGCCTATACCAGCAGGCCTGAGCCTGGGCCTACCAAATAATTATCCATAATAATTTAAGGCATTCATCAAAAGCTTCAACTCATGATGAACAAAGCAGGGGGGTACAGTTACAGGTGTCAGGTGATTTCTGAACCTTTTGAATTGCAGGTTTTAATTATTCTGGGTAATTATTTGGTAAGCCCAGGCCTAGGGCTAGTGGTATCGGCTTTCGGCCTACCACAAAGGCCCCAGACCTGAAGACTTAAGCCATAGCTGGCTACACCACAGCGATTGAGAATTAGTCATTGTGTTTACTCCATAACTCTGCAAGTGCTCTGCTGTCAGAGGTCCATTTGAATCCGTTTGTACCCTCTTAGAAAAACATGAATGAACACAGAGGATAGTATTAAAATTGGGCAGGTGTGTTGTCATCTATCTCTCTCTCTGTAGAAAGACTTAACCAGTTGTGCTAGAGTGTGAAATCATCCTCATGACATGGTGCATATAGGGACATAAACTTCTAAAAGACGAGCAGGGTGGACTGGGAAGAGAGAGGGGGCGGCAAGGGGATGGGCAATAATCCCATAAAGATGTCCGCCCCTCAGATCTTCCAGGGAATGGGGAAACACCACCTGTCCAGTGATTATGGATTATGGGCATAAATTACCCGGGATTATTTTCAGAAAGGGGGTGCGACCCGTTCCCATTTTGCACGCTATAGACCAGTGCTGAAGCCAAGCAGAGTGCGACGCCAACTTCAAATAGTACCAGATGGTTGGAGTATAGTGTGTATTATGTACACAGTGTGTGTGTGTCTCTGTGCGTGTGTGCGCATGCGTGTGCCTGCATTTGAGTGTGCGTATAAATGTGTGTTTCCGTGCACACGTGTGTAATCAAAGACACCAAAACAGGCGGCCGAGGAGGATCAACATTGCAAGCGAGGGTAAACACAGGGCGAGCAATGTACGAGTCGTACAACCCCGTGACCCAGGGGCGGATCTAGGCATGGGGGGGCAATGCCCTCCTAAATGCCCTGACCGCCCCACCAAACATGATGGCATGCAAAACAACCCTAGATATTTCAAATTTCAAGTGCCTATATTTAAAATGATTTGAAACAGTATACTGCTACTAACTAACTAGAATTGTGACACCACTAAACCAACAGCATTTCATTTCATTCATCATTCATTTAATTTCATTCATCATTGAAAACAGAAAACTTTCCGAGTCAGACCTTTAGCTTTATGCATGCTGCGTGTCTGGTGCAACTGATGTTATTAATGATGCTTTACTTGCTTAATAACAGTCCTGTAACCGTAAATGGTATGGGGGCGACTTCATCGGCCCCATGATGATATGGGGGCGATGAAGCCGCCCCCATACCATTTTCTCCTGCCCCCCCCCCAATTGGAAAATGTTACATCCACCCCTGTCGTGACCTAAGGTCATTCTCATGTGTGTCCTCTAAAAATCCCCAGGTTTGCTTCTCACAGCCCCACCCCCCATCAACCCACCCACCCCCTAGCCCCGCTCCAACTCAGAGAGCCAGCTAAAGCGTACGGCATCACAACGTCTATATGCTGTAGGAAAAGAGCCTTCTCTCTATCTGGCGGTGACGGTGTAGCCCCTCAGCAGGGGCGGATCTAGGCATGGGCATGGGGGGGCATTGCCCTCCTAAATGCCCTGACTGCCTTACCAAACATGATGGCATGCAAAACAACCCAAGATGTTTCAAATTAAAGCTTACTGCATATTTGAAATGATTTGAAACACTACTACTGCTACTAATTAACTACCATTGTGTCACCACTAAACCAACAGCATTTCATCATTGAAAACAGAAAACTCTCTGAGTCAGACCTTTAGCTTCATGCATGCTGCGTGTCTGTTGCAACTTCAACAACAACTGATGTTATTATGGATACTTGCTTAATATAAGTCCTGTAACCGAAAATGTTATGGGTGCGGCTTCATCGATGAAGCGGCGATGAGCCGCCCCCATACCATTTTCTCCTGCCCCCCCATTGGGAAATGTTACATCCGCCCACACCCCTCAGCAAGGTTATAGTGCTGAGGGAAAATGTGTGCTTTATTTATGCATGAGCCACCCTTCTCTCCCATCTGGGGAATACTGATTCTTTTCCCTGCGTTAAAATTTGCATGGCATCACCCCCTTCCCCCCTGGGATTAAATGATTCAACAACCAGCCTCATAAAAACTGAGCAATTACTGTTAATTCAGGGTTTTATTTTATATTTTGTTTTATTTTTTTTATAAAGTGTCAACGTGTTGAAGCACTGTAGGTTGACTTTACGTTTACCCTCTAAATGACATTTTACATGCAGAGTTGAAAGGCCGCTCAACTCAACTATATTGCATAGGACAGAAGAGGAGGGAGTGAGAGAGAGAGAACAAGGCAAGACAGTGACTCAGGACTGTGCAACGTCATTACTCTTTAGTTCAGAGCGTGTGTGTGTGTGTGTGTGTGTGTGTGTGTGTGTGTGTGTGTGTGTGTGTGTGTGTGTGTGTGTGTGTGTGTGTGTGTGTGTGTGTGCGTGTGTGTCAGGGCCAGATTTAGCCAGCCCTACTAGGGTGGGCTGGAGGAATGGCAGGGTGGGCAACTCCAAAGTTCTTCATATGAAGCAGAGGTTTTCAATCTTTTTGACACCAGGGCCCACTATTTATGTGCCATTTACTTGTAATCCCAGAGGTAATCTATTCCTCCTCGGCACACTCCTCTCCAATCACTCCGGTCTAAACTCTTGTCGCACAGGTGCCGGCTTTTTAAAAATCATGTAGTGGTCCAATTATCTTTTAGTATGTGGCTTGATGTGATGTATTAAAAAAATAAATTTGGAGTTACAGAAATACCCGCATTAGAATAAAGACAACCTGCGGCCATGTTAACCGCACTGGCGCAACAGCAACTGAGGCTACAACTGCAACTGACCTCATGGTGAAATGTAGAAAATGGGGTATCTGTGACAAAAGTCAAGGACATTATGTATCATGTCACAGGAATCAAGGTAGACTGATGGCCAATGTGTTTTGGTGTGGAATTCTCCTTTAAACAACATGTATTTCAACAGCTCATCTATAACTCAGCCAGGTTTCCTGTGTGCGACACCAGCGCACAAGGAAGCATAGACCAGTCTGAATGTGTCCATGAGGCCACCATTGCTTCGACCCATCACAACCCCTCTAGATCAAGACCTATATGAAGACCACGTGTAGTGCTTAACACCCCCACCACACACACACACACACACACACACACACACACACACACACACACACACACACACACACACACACACACACACACACACCACACACACACACAACACACACACACACACACACACACACACACACAGACCCTGTTGCAAACCCTCAAAAATTCAAATCAACATTAAAATATATATTATATTTTTAATGTGTAAGTAAGATTCACTGAACTCCATTATTGCCCCCTCCCCACATCCCTCTACTATTTGGCTGAATAATTCAGGAAAGATCGCTGAATTATGGATAAAGTGTACAGTTTGAAGAAGAGGTTCATGAGCAGCCTGGGGCTATAGGCCCAGCCCTTAATGATGTCTGGAGATGGTGGTGGTGCTGGTGAATGGATGGATGGATGGATGGATGGATGGATGGATGGATGGATGGATGGATGGATGGATGGATGGATGGATGGATGGATGGATGGATGGATGGATGGATGGATGGAGGGATATGGATGGATGGATGGATGGATGGATGGATGGATGGATGGATGGATGGATGGATGGATGGAGGAATGGAAGGATGGAGGAATGGAAGGATGGATGAGGGTGAAAGGAAGGAGGGAGAAGTCGTTAGCACCGAAGTCATTTTCTCTGGGATTAAAAAAAGCATGTCTAGCTGAAACAGGGACAGCAGCAGTAGAGTTGGCCATGATTGATCATGTACCAAAAAATGTATGCTATACACAGTAATACACTGAAGCCAAAGGGGCAAGATATAGGCTATAGGCTCTTGGTCATTGGGCAGAGGCAGTCAGCTCTGCTGCATATATTCAGTATAAGCGTGTACATGCGTATACTGTATAGCATGGCATGCAAACTAAACGTTTTAGGATTTCTCCTCTAAATCATGTTTCAGTGATGTGGTGGAATAAATGATTTGAATTCCTCATGTTGATTTGGATTAGAGTAATGTGACATGTGGTAACTAATGATGTACTGTATGTGTTTCGGATTATAAGGTTTTGTCTGAGTAACTTGTGACCAGAAATATCTTTTCGCTTTGCAAATGGTATGCATCCATCAGCCATGCAATTGTAATGTGACCACCAATGTGCAGTAGTGTAATGTAAGCACATTAGCAAGTACTGTAGTACTGTAAGTAAACATTTTAGGTGTTTTCCAGATTTTCACATTTCAGTTCTGTTAACTGTGAGTAATACAAAAAAAAGTGTCTATACATTTTAAATCACATGGACTGGAGTATCCACATGTTTCTACTCTGCACATTTCTCACTACGTTTTGATACCAAAACTATGGTACTTTTAAAGTACATAGTAAATGTAGAATTTCGGACTTAACTTGTAACATGGTACTGATACTTTTACTCAAGTAACACATTTCTTCTTCCATGACTGTCTCCATGAAGTGTTCTGCCCTGTGCAGGGACCTAACGTTTAAGAGGTGCATACATTAAGCAGTCAGCTGTCGAGAGGCTTGCTAGTGAGCATTAACATAGCAGCTGCCTTAGTATAGGTTAAACTATTATGCAATGCCACAGACACAGCATATTACCAGACTTCCCAACTCATTTTAAACAAAGACATGGCCTTTATGTCCAATCTTTAGTCATTAACAGCAAGTTGCTGCATGTCATGTGGCACAAGCTGGTCTACATCATGGTAACATGGTGTACAGACAAATCCTGATCATTTATCCAATTGTAACTCCAGGAGTGTAGAACCAAAATAGGATTTGCAACGTTACTTACTGAGTTCAATTAACGCCCAGGATTTTACATTATAGATGGAGCGGCCAAACCGGGTTCTGCTTGGGATAATCGAGGCTAATGATCTGCTAATTTGGGGCTGCCAGATCAAGCCAAAAAACCAAACAGTAATTGCACCCCTTTCTCACATTATGAGTTGAACTTTGAATCTAATTATGAGCATTTCGCTTTGTGCTGACATTGTGAGCTTTTCAACTGGCTGTAAAACAAGGCTTTTTAACATCATCACTTAATGTCACCCACATGATTCTAGTTTTCCCTGCAACGCGCTGTCACGTTATTTAAAGGTCTGGAGCCTTAAACCTTAGCAGGAAGAATTTATATTACCAGCCAGCAGCACTGACATCAAAACACACACTCATACGCTCACGCACATAAACACCCCCAACAAGCAGCAGGGAGGCTTCCTGTGCAGTGTGCACACACTCCAATGGGCCAGCCAGGCTCTGAATACTCCCCTAATTACCCACCTTCCCCTAATTATCCAATCATAAAGCCATTAGCAGTCTCACACCCATATTAACATGGTTCCGCCCACACACCAATTTGTGCAGTGGCTCACCAAGGGCCCATTTGCAACTGGAGGCATTACAGCTAAACACTGGAAAGGATTTAACTCTCAAAGTGTACACTGTAGTAAGGGCTGGGTCTCACATTTGCACCGTGTCACGGTTACAAATAGATACGTTAACATTCAGGACTTTACACCAAAAAAATAAGTGGAGGTTTCTGTTTATGCCATATTTTCAAAACTTAAATTACAGACCTGCATCCCATTTGACGAAGACTTATTTAAACAAATGTGATATGGCTGTGACATACCCTACAGTGTATTATTGCAGTGGTTTTCAACCAGTGGTCCGGGCACCACCAGTGGTCCTTGAATGGAGTTACAGGTGGTCCCCAGCTAAATGATGGAAAGTTTACACTCTCAAGAGTTAAAATATTCATCATCTATTAGCTCAAGTCTACAACTAGAGACTGGAGAAGATTAATGGTCATTTTGACCATTAATGTTTGACTGTTTTGTTTCCCAAATCCAGCCTGGAATTGTCTATTATCTTTAGTTTTGGGTCTGTGGGGGTGAAATGTCATCAAATGGTGGCACGTGCCTCAAATTCTGAATAAATATTGGGACCTGGTATCAAAAAGGTTTAAAACCACTGTATTATTGCATTAAAATCAATGCATATATACGACAATAGCATATTCTTAAATTTCCACTTTCCACTATAAGTGACTATTAGTAATTAAATACTAGGTGAATATCCCACCTCCGCTGGACGCACAAGAACAGCACAAGAGCACAAGCTAATATAAGGACTTGTAAAGTAGCCTACCGGCAGATTCATAATTGATATGCATTCTGTCCCAGCAGCAGGTTGTGCAACAGAGACTCCAGATTGTTGTGTGCTTTATTCATGGCCATCAGAGAGTGTGCAGGTGATTGGAGGGAACGGGGCGGATGAGGAAGATGCAGAGCACAGATGTTGGCGCAGCTGCGGCGCCAGGGAGACGCTAGTGCTAACGGCTAGCACAAGGCGTGCACAGACTGCGTAAGCAGGGAATATACCATAGACGGAGCTAGCCATAAAGCTAGCTCATCCACCTGACTGCTCTGAAGGTCGGCATGAAGGTCAAATCCCCTGGAGCCAAGTAAACAAAGGAGAACCAGGGAAGGAAAGGAAGGTTTTGTGAAGATGGACGGGAGATTAGCAAGACGAGCTGGACTTGAAAAAGAAAAGTTCTCCTTAAGATTTTTAAAAAGACGATCAAATCAACTTAAAATTGAGAAGATATTGGCGCCTAATGTCTTGTCTTATTGACTTATTATCCCCAAAAGGCTGTAGTAGAACTAGCCAAAGTTTGTGTATTTAGTATTTTACCATGTTGTTTTAAGGGCCTAGCGGCTAGCACACGTTTCTTCAGGTCTTGGTAATGAAATCCCGCAACGCTCGCAATAAAGTCCAGAGAAATGTGGATCCGTGTGTCTGACTGTGGGCTGACCGGTCGTCACAGTGCAACTCCTTAATGGACTCCAGCAGAAGATTTGGCAAAGAAAGCCTCGCCGAGGCAGAGAATGAAACTCAGCCTGTCAACATTGGCAGAGGCACAAACAACCCAGGGGAAGGAGAGGGGGGGGGGTGCATGGCAGCACAAAATGAGAGGACAAATCCATTCATTCTGCCTTTCTACAGCAGCGAATCCAGTCGCTGGCTCCACAATGGAATTGTTCTATTTGACGACTCTGTTTTTGCTCGCCATCTGAGTCACTGCGTATGTCTCTTTCTGACCCTTCTCTCTCTCTCTCGTTTCAATTCATTATTCTCTATACTGGCAAAGCCAAAGTGCAAGGGAATTCATTATTTTGTTGCTGTCGGGCAGAAACCTTGTATTGCTACTGTATATTGCATTTTTTTTTATGTTTTTTTCATCAATTATAATGCCTGCTACTTTGTCACACAATAGTGCCAAGTCAAAGTAGTGAAAATAAACGCTCTATTCGCTCACAATGTGGTGCGTTGTGTAGCATTGTGAGATTGTAGATCCGCGATTTTCACAGTTTCTGAACCTTTTTGTTTCCATTTCCTGAAAAAGTAACGGTTTTGAGCATACAAGGTTTCCACCCAACAGCGACAATATAATTGAGAGAAATACAAATTAAAAAATAATTTGGGAAAACTCTGTGCCACTGTGCCAGACGAAACATCCTCCTAATTATCAAACTACAAGAGAAAGGTGATGGTGGAATAATGCTGTTTTTGTCAAAGTGGCTCCGTGCCCAAGGTATGGACTGACAATGGAGAGCCTCAGTCTTCCATCTTCATAAAGACACACAGCTGTGTCCCCCCTCCTCTACGCGCACAATCAAACCTCTACCATTCAGCTTCACGAACCAATAAACGCCTCCTTTGTTTCAGCCTGACACCATTGTTTTGGCTTTATAAAGATTTCTCTTCTTTTTGGCTCAGAGATCTTTTTGTTCCATTGCTGCAATGGTTCTCTCCCTTTGTTCGAACAATGACTTTCACTCTTTATTTGATTTGTACCCCTCCGCCTCCACCCTCTCTATGTTTCATCCACATGTACCCAGTCAGACTTGAGAATAGTGCAAGCGTTATGGCGACTTTGGCATTGTTTGTCTGAGGACAAAGGGGAGATGTTGTGACGACAGATTGTGGAACATCTTGCAACGGGATTGTCAATCAAGATAAGAATTCTTATTTGTCTTTCCTCTCTGCAGTGTCTGGGGACAAACCAGCTATAAAGCACTCGCTCTGAGCCAAAGGACCCGAGGAGGGTTCTAACTTGTTTGGTCATCTATTGCAGTGGTTTTCAACCTTTTTGAAACCAGGGACCACCATTTATTCAGCATTTGAGCCACGGACCACCATTTGATACCATTTTATCCCCAAAGACCTAAAACTAAAAAAATCTTTTGGTTTTGTTCACAATTCGAGGCTGGATTTTGCAAACAAAACAGTGTAGACTTCTTAATTAAATAGTGCCAATTCCGATGATGAATATTTTAACTCTTGAGAGTGTGAAAATGAAACCAAATGGACCCGCAAGGGTCCATTTGGTTTCATTTTTACATTCTCAAGAGTTACATCTGGTTAACCAACTTTCCATCATTTAGCCTGGGGACCACCTGGAACCCTCTCAAGGACCACTGGTGGTCCCCGGACCACCTGTTGAAAACCCCTGATCTATTGCACACTCCGATGAACGTGAGAAAAGGTGTCAGGGAGAGAAAGCTCTCAAGGTCATTTACTGGAGGATGCATTTTTTATTGAGGCCATGACACAATGATAGAAGTTACTTTGAAACTTCTATCTCATAGTCTGAGATGGGCTGAGATTTATGCTTGATGTCATAACAGGTTTACATATGGACATCTGTTATTCTTTGGGGTATGTTGAAAATAGCACACAGGCTTGGGCCCCGTCTATAGAACCACATGTACGCAGATACTGATACCCCCATTGGCATCAGACGGAATCCCACCTGAGCTTTGTTGTATGTCTGGTCTGTCTCGGCGTGCATGCAATAAAATCATCCTGAACCACTTAAACCCAAAGGTCCCGCAGGGATTTATAGTACTTTGTCAGCTCCCATTTTTCGTTCTAGGCCGAAAATGGCCGAGCAATAATCTTTCAACGCATTGCATCGTGAGCTTGTACTGTACATCTGCTATTTTGCCCCAGAACCAAGAAGCTAGAATTGATTATATTATTTCAACTCACATGGACCCTGTAGACTCATAGCCTGGCTAAAGCCAGACAGCAGATCGGTCTGGAGTAGCTCAATTGTACACCCATTTCCTACTCCAGAAAATTGAGGTGGCCAATCAGGACACAGCATACAAAAATGTTTGCATACTGTGTCCTGATTGGCCACCCAAATTTTGTGGAGTAGGAAATGGGTGTACAATTGAACAATTTCTTTTGCCAACTGTAACTGATTCGGTCTGTCTTTAGCCAGGCTAGTAAACTCAAGGGTTCTTGGGGAGAACGTTGCTTGTGCTCACAAATAGCAGTTGTCAAACCATGTAGGGACAACTATGAATCCTTACACTTAGTGGGCTTTCCATTTAAAAACAGATGTTGGCACAGATAGAGAACTGCGTTTGTTGACACTGTGCACACGCTGCTGCCTGCTGCCTAATAAATGGCCGGATTTCAGATCTGAAAACGCAATGCTTTTTTATCTTTCAGTATGAGGTCAAAGGTTACACACAAGATACCAGATACTTCAAACCAACCTCAAAAACCACCGTTTGATTCTGCTTTGGAGATATGCATATGCACGCAGGCACACGCGCACACACACGCACACGCACACGCGCACACGCACACGCTTGCACACGCGCGCACACGCACGCACACACACGCACACACACACACACACACACACACACGCGCACACACGCGCACACACACACACACGCACACACACACACACACACACACACACACACACACACACACACACACACACACACACACACACACACACACACACACACACACGTGTTCATGCAGAAAACAGAGATGTCTAAAAATATAGTAAATGCAAAATAGTTCCATATGTCAAGTAACAGGATAGCCTCCTATGCATTAAAGGGGAATATCACTCTGCTTTTCTGGTCATTTTAAGTTGCTTACAGGTAATTATATATACAACGGTAACTTAGATGAGGCATAGTGAAGAAGAGTACATCATAATGTACTATCATTAAATATTCTAAGTTCAAGGTGACGATATAGATTCAGACAGACAGACACAGACAGATAGATAGAGAGACACAGACAGGCAGACAGATAGATCGATCAATCCCCAGAAGATGAACTATCAAAGCATCAACATTTGTTTGACATTTTCTTAAGTACTGGCTGTGCGCCATGTAGGTCCGCTCAAATCAGGCTTCTGGCCAAACATGTGGCTACTTCTTCTTCTTCTTCATTTCCATCAGTGTGGAGGATGCCACTAGGTATACACACAAGACGTACACACGAGGCCTCAAACCTGGTCACCACTTTTATGCACTACCCTTAAAGAGGCTACATATATGATGTCTCCATTTACCAGCGTGCATGTGCATATTAAAACAAACACACACAAACATACATGCAAGCAATGTCATTTTGGCCAGTGACAGGAGATTTACAGTAAATCTGTTTTCCTCTGGTAAGTAGTCCAGTTATATCCCCTTCTAATTTCATTATGGCAACCCCTGCGATCCCAGCTCTCCAGTACATTATGTTTTGATTCAGCTTAAAATACCTGAATCATTTTCATGTACCGTAGTCAATCAGAAGATCTTAGTATCAATCTGGTCAGGTTTGCAGCTGATTTTCCACGACATCCAATGAAATTTGCTTTTCCCCTGACATAATTATGAGATCTCAAATCGTCTGGCTGCACAAAACTGTGCATGGTCTGCCAGCCAGCAGCATCAGAATCTCTGCGTACAGTCGTACACTATACAGACGTAAGTCATAACTTGGCAGCCATGTCCATCTGGCAAATGCTCAAAAAAGACGTGAGATGGGGGAAGTTGCTTGGAGTACCAATACTACAAAGTGCATTGCCACACACCAAAGTCATGAGTGACCATGTCAATGTGAACTTGGTGAGCCAACAGCCACCTTTCCACTGCTTCACTTACCTCCTCCTTTGCCACAGGACCTAGTCAGTCATTTCAGTGGAAGAGGGATGGAAGCGGGACTCGCTCTACCAAGAGTGGGACGAAGTGAACTGGGATTTGTTTTTACTCCACCGGTTCAGGTCTATGCTGTGGAAACACCGTCGATGAGGGGTGAAAGCTCCATCGCAAGTTAAGCCTGCCATGGTATATTAGAAATCCGCTGGCAGGCTTTTTTGTTTTCTTTGGTCTGGATTATTAGCCGTCTACCACCCACGGCCAACTGAGCGAACGGTCTTACTGGCCAATGTAGGCTGGTATTCCATAGACCAGCCATGATGACCGCAGCTGCTTTGACCTGTAGTGTTTCACTTTGAATAATAATACTAACATTTATTTGTATAGCACCTTTTATACATAAATGCAATTCAAAGTGCTTCCCAAGACAGACCATAAAAATACGGAGACTGATCTAAGTACCGAAGTCCCATAGATCCAAACTCCCATTAGTCCGAACATGCGCTGGAAATCCACTATCAGCTGCAACATGCTTGCGGGTATGGTCAGGATGAGGGTTAGAGAAGGGTTTAGGCATGTTTGTAGCAAAACCCTACCCTTCTCCAACCGTAACCCTAAGAGCCTAAATCCCAGACGCTCAACCAGGCTTAGGGTTATGGCTGGAGAAGGGTAGGGTTTTGCGTCTCGTAGTTTCACAACAACGGGAGGTCGCAACAATGGGAGGTCGGAATAATGACATGGCACCAAAAATACCAATAAAACACAAATAAGCAGTTATAAAGATTAGACACTCCATGTACAGTAACTGACTAATGGGAGGACTGATGATGGCAGGCCTTCCTTATGCATACTGTATATATTTCTGTACTGAACGCCAGAAACATATGCACCACCGTGCTTGCCATACCTATATCATATACAGTAAGTGTTGGTAGTACAGTCAGCACCACACGCACAGGCTAACACAGGGCTGGGCAATTATTTTTCCCAAGGGGCCACTTGAGAGATCTAAAATATTGTAGAGGGCCAAGGCTTAAGGCTGAGCTAAACTCTGCGTAATATTCTTTTAATTTCAAGATAAAAGTAAGAGTAAGACCAACCATTTTGACTCCAGGGCCCACTATTTATTCAGTATTTGAGCCACAGAGGACCACCATTTGATGACATTTTAGCCCCACAGATCCCAAAACTTTCTTCAAGATTTTTGTTTTTGTCCACAATTCCAGGCTGGATTTGGGAAACAAAACAGGATAACAAAAATGAGCATTCTCTTACATTCTCTGATTGAATGTGTAGACTTTGGGCTAATTCAGATGAATATTTTAACTCTTGAGAGTGTAAAAATGAAACCAAATGGACCCGCAAGGGTCCATTTGGTTTCATTTATACGCTCTCAAAGAGTTACATCTGGTTAACCAACTTTCCATATTTAACTTGGAACTCTCTCAAGGACCACTGGTGGTCCCCGGGCCGGTCAGAGTCAGCCAAAGGGCCGCATTTGGCCCCCGGGCCGAATAATGCCCAGGTATGCTCTATCATATAAGTAAGTGTTGGTAGTACAGTCAGCACCACACGCACAGGCTAACATCTAAACAAGAGCAGTTAAAACAACCTGTCACAACAGAGGCTCTCCCGTTTGTGTGGATGACTGGTTTATCCTGTCCACACACAGCCCACTAGCTCAATGCACACCAGATGTGTCATCACACTCAGCTCAGAGTCTATTTAGTTTGACTCAGGCCAGGTTTGACTACTTACATCCACCATTTGGTGTAGCAGGCAGCATCAGCTGAGCAGTATTATTCACTGTGATTGGTCTATTTTTAGGACATGTGGTTGCTTTACAACACTGCGCGGATGTGGAGCGACTGGGTCCATCAATGTCTGTCTAGTGTCTACATTCGTGCACATAAATACAAAATATTATATGCCTGATATTATAAGGCCATTCAAGGTCTTGCATGTGTGCATGTTGCATTTGTTATCTAAAAAGGGAGAGGAAAAAGTCTCAACAGAGGAAAGATCAAATACAACCACCCCAATTGTATAAGTCAGGGGTGTCAAACTCAGATACAGTGGAAATACATCTTGGTGATGTCATCAGATGTATTTCACCATGTCAATGATTTTTTTCAGACCTCCATTTTTAGGAAATACAGAATTGGGGGAACTTTTTTTTTTATCATGTCCACACAACATCTCTAAGGTATATTAATGACATATTAAAATGTTGAAAATGGGTTGTCTTCCCCTTTAATTTGATAACGTCTCAAGGGCCAAATGAAATTACACGGCGGGCCAAATTTGGTCCGCGGGCCAGAGTTTGACACCCATGGTATAAGTGATACTATGGTGCTCACATCGAGAGCTCTTTGCGGCATTCCCAATGTATGCTATTGTGCAGTGAGTTCATTCTCCTTTACAGCTGTAGGTGCTCATGGACACGGAACGCAGCAGGCCCTACAGAAGACCCGACTCCTTGCATGAGGGCTACACACCAGAATGCCGCGTGTGGCGAAAGATAACAAGCAGTTATGAGGATAGACCAGACCAGAACTCACTGACAGAAAGTGTGTCAAAAAGCAGGACGTACCAGACCTAACTATATGCATGTGCTAACGAAAGACACTGGTGTGGAAAGCACCAAACAAGCTGGACCAGGGGTGGGCAATTATTTTGCCCAAGGGGCCAAATGAGATACGTTAAATATTGTGGAGGGCCAAGACAAGAGGCTGAACTAAAGTCTGCGTAATATTAATTTAATTTCAAGATAAAAGTATGAGTAAGACCAACCATTTTGACATCAGGGACCACCATCTGATGACATTTAAGCCCCCCAAACCCCAAACTAAAGATTTCTTTTGCTTTTGTCCACAATTCCAGGCTGGATTTCACAAACAAAACAGGCAAATGAAATGTAATGTAAAAATGAAACCAAATGGACCTGCACAGGTCCATTTCGTTTCATTTTTACGCTCTCAAAGAGTTACATCTGGTTAACCAACTTTCCATATTTAACTGGAACACTCTTAAGGACCACTGGTGGTCCCCGGACCACTGGTTGAAACCCTAACCCTAACCCAAAGGCCCCCGGGCTGCATAATGCCCAGGTATGAGCTGGACAGATGTGTGTGTACTACACAACTAAACCATCATCAGTTTCTCGGTCCTTTGTGGCGATATACAGTAACAAACTCAATAATGACGTCCCATAGTTCACAGATCAATTAGCTGGCTGATCATTTCCATCCCTAACAGGAAACATTGGGAAGTGTGCCACTGATGGAGCAGAGATGGAGCCGAGCCAGATAGAGTCCCCCGGGGGGACTGCATGGTGAATGTGCAGAAAGAGGCTCTCTTGGCCTGGCCTTCTTCTTCTTCCCTCTGTCAGCCTCCGTCGCCAGCGACAGCCGCAGCCTCAGCTCAGACGCCATGCACGCTTTTCCTATGGTCTGCAACTCAACTGTACCCACGGCTGCTGCGTCCCCCTCCTCACTCACTCCCTGGGCCCACACCAAGCATCCTCCATGCAGGCAGGCGCCAAGGAGACCTCAGAGAGGAGCAGAAATCCAATCCCAGCTCCAAGCCTCCCCCCGGCTCAGGGAAATATAATATAAAGTCAGCCTGAGTCTATACACTGTCCATTCCATTCTGTGACAGCTCACAGCACTTCCCCGGCCATGCAGTGTGCCACCACCACACCACACCCCCCTCTCCTGCCTTTCTCTGGTCTCTGTCTTTGGAGCATCACCCCCCCCCAACCCGTCCTCTCCTCTCCCCCCTCCCTCCACCCACCCACGCACCTCTTCTGTCATCTTCAGGTCATAATGTAACATGACACCGGCGGTATCAACAAGGCCGACTGGCCAACCCGAGCGTTTAAGTCCAATGAATATCATTTGCTCCTGGTTGGTTCCCCGGCACTTCCAGACGCTCCCGCAGCCAGACCCAATCAGCGTTTGCGCCTGTCATGTCTGTGACGTGGACGCACGCATGCACACACACAGTCTCTCTCTCTCTCTCTCTCTCTCTCTCAGACACACACACACACCTACACATGCGCATACAGTAAGTGCAATGCCTTGCGACGTTAACACACATGTTGAAAGCAAGGAAATGCCCAGAACGGGAACTCACACCTACGGAGGACAGACACAGCATGCAACTGTGCATGCATGCACTCTGATACACACAAGCATCATGCACCCACGCGTGCAAACTCGCATCCACCTACCTGCGCACATGCGCACGCACGCATGCACGCACACACGCACGCACACACACACACACACACACACGCACACACGCACACACACACACACACTTTATTGTTTCTGATACCTCTGTTATCCTCAGTACACTTCAGCCTTGCTCTTACAAATATTCCTCCACCACCACTCGCACCTTTTCTTAAAGGAAAAATTCCACCCATTTTCAAAACTTTCCTGAGAGGATACAAATGTGAACCAAATGGACCCTAGCGGGTCCATTTGGTTCCATTTGTACCCTCTCAGGAAAAAGGGGTCTGAAAGAAAAATCATTAACATGGTGAAATACATCTTGATGATGTCATCAGATGTATTTCACCATGATAATGATATTTTTAGACCTCCATTTTTAGGAAATACAGATTTGGGGGAACTTTTTTATATCATGTCCACACAACATCTCTAAGGTACATTAATGACATTAAAATGTTGAAAATGGGTCTTTAAAGGGGAATTCCCCTTTAAAGACAAATCTCAACATCATTCTCTCGAAGCGCACCGGCCAGGCCCCTGGACAGGTGTAAGTAGCTATGGTGTGCCCCCACCACCAACCTCCTCCTCTCATTAAAAGGATTCACAACAGGAGAGCCGACTCCTTCTCTGGCCTCTGCCAAAATAACACACCGCCTTTTACCCCAGTCCTGCCCCCCCCCCCCCCCCCCCCCCCACCTCTACCTCATAAGGGGTGGCTAGTGCCCGTGTGTATACCCCCCACCTCTGGAGATATCCTCCCCCAGGACCCCCAGGACTTTGATCAGCCATCCCCAGTGGACACAACCCAGCCCTCCCCAACGAGAGCTGGGGGAATAATGGGGGTACCGAAGGGGTCAGGGCAATGCGGGGTAACAGAGAAAAAGGGAGAGAGAGAGAGAGGGGGGGGGGGGGGGGGGGGGGGCTTGTAAAGATCAAGTGGAGTGGGTTTAAGGGATGGATAAGTAGGAGGGCAGGCTAATGAAGCCCACTCGAGCAGCCCCTCCCCACTCTCTCTCTCTCTCTCACACACACACACGCGCGCACACGCACACGCACGCACGCACACACACACACACACACACACACACACACACACACACACACACACACACACACACACACACACACACACACACACACACACACACACACACACACACATGCACATTAAAGAAAAAGCTCTAATTACCTGCCTGACCTGGCGCTAAGATGACACCTGCGAGGATGAGCCCCCCCCTCCCTCCCTCCCTCCTTGTTACAGAATACCTCATGTTAATGAGAGTCAATTTGCGCTGCGTGTTTAGTTTCATGCTAATGGGGCTGCAGCCATGGGATCTGAAAAAAGATCGCTGGTAATACTTTACTCGCGCTTTTCATCTTGAAAGTAGCTCTTTGCTTACCTTGGACGGTACCAGGGTTTCATAAGCAGGTTTTCGGGCATCAATCTTGCACGATTGAACACGTATCAAACACTTATGCCAATTATAATCACTGTTTTGACACGTGAGAACACATCGGGAGCCGCCTCATTTGGATTGGCGAGGGAAGCGCTGGGCTAGATACTCTCTGGGATGGGCCTGGGTTTTCTATAGATCACAGCGTGGTAGCCAGGAAAAACTTTGGGCTCTAATCACTCAATGGACCGAGGCTCTCAAGCCTCATTTCCCTAGAAGCCGAGAGTGATTCAGTCCAGGCCTCTGCATGTGTCCTCGTTCAAGTTCTTGGTTTTGTACGCCCTGCTTGCCGCACTCGACTTTGTCATGTCATTTAATTGAAACAAATCACTCTCCATGCAGGAAATCACGGAGCAACTTTCCCTGCACATATATCAAGGAAATCTATTTTGCTGCCAGACATCCAGGATATCAAAGCAGATCATAGATAGGGGTGGGGGGGGGGGGGGGGGGGGCTCCCAAATTGGTATTTCATCAAATTAACGTTTATTAAGATAAAATGATGCTTTGATAAAGCAAGACCAGGAAAAAAAACTGAATGTAAGACAAGAGCAGAAAAGAATTATCCTTGTCCCAGTTCAAGAAAGAAAGAAAAAAAAAATCGCCCTGAGGCTCAAAGCCGTGACCAAACACAAAGTTTGCAAAGGAAGTGGAGAAATGAATTTGAGAAAATGAAGCAGTCTTCTAGAGACTTATTTAGCCCTGTCTACAATACTTGAGATAATTTATGTGTGTTGAAGATGTCAGGTGAGCTAATTTGGTCTGAATTATGATTGTCATCATGCTATCCAGTCAGGAGTTTTCAAATTATCTCTGAAATATTATGCTGGCTTGAATCTAATATTGTAAATACCTTTCTTCTTCCTTTGTAGTAGGCCAACAATATATATACAGTAATATAATGTAATGAATAATGTGCCATCAGTTGACGGTTGACATTATTATGCTATTCAACAGTATCAGAAATAACCCAATTAGTAATACATTCACTTTCTGGTGCAGTAAATTGCGTGTGTGTGTGTGTGTGTGTGTGTGTGTGTGTGTGTGCGCGCACGCATGTGTCCGTGCGTGCGCATGTGTGTGTGTGTGTGTGTGCGCGTGCGTGCGCTTGTGTGACACTCAGTGTATAGCACATGTGCATTCATTTAAGTCTGCCTTATGGAGCTTGTCATCAGAAATATGGTGATCATTGGTGTAGTACTTTGCAAGACAGTGGAAATAAATGACAGGTTGATTGATTGATTGACTGAATAAATCCTTATGATTGATTGATTGATTGATTGATTGATTGATTGATTGATTGATTGATTGATTGATTGACTGAATAAATCCTTATGCATGAACATATTTGTATATATCCGTCAAACACATAAATAAGCAGGAGCTGCAGTCTGTTAAAAAAAAAAAAAACATCTTCATGTACGCAGATGAGACAGACCAAAGCGAATTCCATCACTCCAACTCCTATGACAATTTGCCTCACTTAACCAACAGTCCAAAAAAAAAACTCCCTCAAAGCCCTGATAAATAAGTTAAAACATAAAAGCTACATCGATAGCATTCTAAGAGACATTAACATGCCAAATAAATAAATAAGCGAAGTGGTGGTGGGCGGGCACTTTGGGATGATGGCACTGTTTGCACACTCCTTTGTAAACTAAGCATCTCATTGTATTGACTTTAAAAATAGGTCGTCGGAGGTTAATCGTGCTGCTTTTTTGAATAATGGATCACAGAGGAGCGGAGCTTCCTGGAACTGGGGCGGGCTGAGGATGTTCCCCACTGAACCCACTGGTTCCTCTGATGCTTTTTGCCTTCAGGTAAACAATCTGCTACCCCCTTTGTACGGATCTTCTTCACCGCCTTCTTTCACCCTCCTCTTCACTGCGTTTGTTAGAGTGACGCATGTGCAGATCAGTCAGTTTCCAAACTGGCACAAGGTAGATCCTTTAGGCCGGTGGTTTTCAACCGGTGGTCCGGGGACAACCAGTGGTCCTTGAGAGGGTTCCAAGTGGTCCCCACCTAAGTTGGTTGACCAGATGTAACTCTTGAGAGCGTAAAAATGAAACCAAATGAACCCGCAAGGGTCCATTTGGTTTCATTTTCACGCTCTCAAGAGTTAAAAAAATAATCGTCATCTTAATAAGCTCAAGTCTACAGAACAAGAAGATTAATGGTCATGGACAGAAGCAAAATTTGGGCTCTGTGGGGCTAAAATGTCCTCAAACGGTGGTCCGTGGCTCAAATGCTGAATAAATGGTGGGCCCTGGGATCAAAAAGGTTGAAAAAACTTGATTGAGGCCACTGTTAGGTCCCTTTCCCTACTTCTTACCATTCAGACCTGATCTGGATTCTCCAAAATGTCTTCTAAATACTGACAGTTTTCTGAATAACCAAGTTCTAGAGACCTCCCAGAAGCAAATAGTTGAGTTAAAAACATTTGCTCTGAAAGAAGATATATTCAAAGATTTGTGCCAAATTTTCACAATTTCGCAGGAATAGCAGACCTAGCTTGTAGCATGCCACTCAGTAGCAGAAATGAGCTTGTAGAGCTGCTATTTTTCAAGAGCTAAAGTACAACATAACACCAAAAGGCATTCCCACACAATCTAGTGTAGCACATGGTTCTCAAAGCGCATTTTTCAAGGACCGTCCATAACTCTCACACAGCCATATATACAGGGTCAGTTTGGGACAACTGACACACATAGTCCTGTTTCCAGTGATCCAACAACATGCACAACAGCAACAGCACCCAGTACAGGCCTGACTGTGTCTGACTACAATGGAACACATCATCGGTAACACCTGTGAAAGACGTGGGGCAAAAAGAACTGCTGTGCATAGAGCCTCAATCTGGTGAATAGAACTTATCTCTAGACAGCAGATCAGATGCTGTTTGCACCCATATGGAAAATGTTACAGATTCTTGAAATACAATCCTCATATGAGAATAAAGTTAATATAAAATCCATAGTATAAGTGAAACATATATAAAACATTATATTTTGTAACAATTATATATGGCATTCAAAACAGATATCCATTGTAGTTTTTGTAAAGTGTCTTGTATGAAAGGTGCCACTTTCAAGAGGTCGCATACATGACATTTATATAAAATTTTCCATATGGGCATTTTCATGTCACTTATAGTAAAAGGGGTGGCTCAGGGGTAGTGGCTGGATGAGAACCACAAGTTTGCCAGTTCAAATCCGGGTTCCCCCAGAGTTAGTGTCGATGTGCCCCTGAGCAAGACAAAAATTTCTCCCAATTTGTTGGTCAGTCTTGCATGATTTCCGCCACGACATGTGTGAATGGGGTCCACGATCTACAGTATGTAAAGTGCTATATACAGCATAAATGCACCATTTGCCATTTAAAAAAAGCAACAAATGGCTAAGGCTCAGCTTATCAAACATTCATGTGATCAGCAGTATGATTACTTACAAATGTGCTAAATTAACACCTGGATTATCTGAACATATTATGCTGTACAATATACAGACACATTGCAGTTCTGTATTTTGACTTTTTCTCATAGCTCGTCTTTTTTTTTTACTATATCTCCAAAGTGAAGTTTCTTTTTCTTTCACATAGTTCATTTTAGGCTAGAGAGTGGATATATGTCTTGTGTTTAAGACAATGGAACAACAATTAAAGCGGAAGTTGCATACCCTACAACCCTGCTGTCACTGCCAACCTAATCCTCTTACGAATGCACCGCCCAGAAGTGAAACAGGCTTTGTTGGTAAATACCCGTATCAAGTTTGTTGGTTCACATCTAATATGGTATCAAAGTTATCGTCCATGTGACTGGCAGACGTTGCAAGCCGTGAGGGTTTCTTTGTCTTTGCATAAATGTCAGCTCATCAGAGGAATGTGTGCAGGTGACGGAAGACCGCCCCGCACACATTTTATCTCCTTCAACAACTGAATGCTTGTTAAAAGCTACTTTTTCCCGCTCATGTTGTCATGCGAGCGCGTGCATGG
The DNA here is from genome assembly GCA_039105355.1 of Benthosema pterotum. Lineage (NCBI taxonomy): Eukaryota > Metazoa > Chordata > Actinopteri > Myctophiformes > Myctophidae > Benthosema > Benthosema pterotum. The sequence goes on along the minus strand of CM076974.1, from coordinate 23,874,297 downwards.
TGCGCACACACGTGTGTGTGTTTATAGTATAAACTTTTTGAGAGATCTGTCTGGGCTCTACCCCCGCCGCCAAAGACAAGTAAGGAGTCAATCGAGGACCGATAAAAGAAATCTGAACCGAATATGCGATTAAAATAAATAAAACATCTACTGTTGCATTTAAGGGACCACCTCACCATTTTTGCAACCTGCCTTCATATCATTGGTTCTCACTAATGTTCATGGTAACATTCTCCAAAAACTGTTCTACAACGTCTGTGTCTCATAGGAGGGCTGTGGGCAGTTCAGACACCCATCCACCATGCACATCATCGATGGGGAATCGAAGCTTGTACAACATATATATAAATAGGGCTGGGATTTTAACTGATTGAGATTAATTAATTACAGAAAAACAACACAATTAAAAGAATTAACTCATTTTAATTGCACATAGATTTTGCACTACAGAACCTTTTTCACTGGACGAATTTCAGGGGTACCGGTCATAGCGGTGCACGCAATGGAAGAAGCCAACCAATAAGGGCTGCCATTGATACAAACTCCCACTGTTTTATCTTCCCATTGGTTCGAAATTACTAAAGCTATCTCTATCCCTAACACTCAACATAAAACATCAGAGTATGGACACAGTTTTGATTTAGAAAAATTCACTCACACACTACCAACCTGTTTTAATTGACACAAAAAATATGCTTCTCGGATCAAATATTAGTATGAATTATTAGTATATATATATATATATATATATATATATATATATATATATATATATATATATATATATATATATATATATATATATACTGTATATATATATACTGTATATATATATATATATATACTGTATATATATATATATATATATATATATATATATATATATATATATATATATATATATATATATATATATATATTAGGGGTGGGACTCGATTAAAAATTTTGATCTAATTAATTAGAGGCTCAATAATTAATTAATCTCAATTAATCTCATTTTAATCGCATATTATTATTTACCTGAGAAAAGTGAGAAAGCACATTTTTGAACTGAATTTATTATTATTATTATTATTATTATATTATGAGTGAAGCATTGAACTGAATGAGTGAAGCAATGAACTGAATACTAGGCCTGTGAATCTGTAGGTGTCCCACGATACAATTCAGTATCAATTTTCTGGGTCACGATTCGATCCAAAAACTAGATTTCTAGATTTTTTTTTTAATTCTCGATTCAAAAAGATTCCCCAATTCCAAAGCTTTCCTCTTTTCTTTTTTTCTTCTTCTTATTTACCAAATTCAAGTACAAACGTTAGCATTTCTCAGTCAGTCCAGTACAATAATTGACTCTGGGGCAAAATAAATAAAATACTGGTACTTGGAAGACTAGCTGGTAAGAAAGGCAGTGCCACACACACAGCGCTGATTGTTCTGGAGCATACATTTGCGTACATTTAGCAGTCATTATTATCATGCAATTTAGTGTCAGATAAACACAGTGAAGTGAACTACTCTGAACTAGGCTACTATGATCAAACCGCGCGCACACACACACACACACACACACACACACACACACACACACACACACACACACACACACACACACACACACACACACACACACACACACACACACACACACACACACACACACGGCTACAGCCAATATGAACTCGACTCCAGCTGCACTGATGAGCGCCGGTCGCCAACTCCAGTTTGTCCCTATTCAAGCCATTGAATGTCGGACACCTCAACGTCGCTCTGGTACTAGCCAGAATGCAGAAAGACTTACCCAAGCTCCCTTCTCTTCACGGGGTCAGTCCAATGGCGGCTCTTCTACATAGATTTCTACGAAACGGGGACAGTAAATACACTAGCTCCAACATGTTGGATGTGATTTGAGGCTCGAACTGCTGCGATGGTATGCAAATTCTTTGTTGCATAAACTGCCTTTTTGTCCACGCTTCCATCCGTTCTTTGCTTAAATCTAAATTTGCCATCAACGGGGCCGAGTAATGCTTGCTCATCTGGTTTGTCGTTCATGTTGTGAGTTGTTTTGTTTTTGCTGCGGGGGAAGAGGACTTGGAGGCAGACGGAGCTTTAGAGTATAGACTGAGTTACGTTTACTCCATAGAGCTAGTAGACCAATGGCGATTCTTCTACATTGACTTCAACTGCAGTTTGTCCCTATTCAGGCCATTTGAACAGCGCTCAAGCGCTCAGTTTCTGACTCCTCAATGTCGTGACTCCGGGTGGACTGCCGCTTCCGTGTACGTTAGCATATTGGGTAGGTGTGAAACGGTGATACAAAGAGAAACGTTCCACTTCAATGGTGTGAATGGGCCATCAGTGACAAACGTTCCGTTCCAATGGTGGACAAAGAAAAGGTGCGAATAAATGCGTTATTTTTTATAACGCGCTATATTTTCTGTAATTAATTAGTCTCAATTAACGCGCTAAAGTCCCGGGCCTAATATATATATATATATATATATATATATATATATATATATATATATATATATATATATAGCCGCAATATCACCCATATATATATGTGTTTGATATCCATATCAAAATACATATATACATACATCAAAAGAATCTGCCTAAAGAGTGTTAGAGAAGGGGAGTCTGAAACACACGCATTATCACAGCGATTCCACCGTCTCACTCAGTGCTGAGTGCTGACAGATGAGAATCGCGTAGCAGAAAAAAACCCTCACAGGATTGAGGTCTATCGCAGTCATGTTCACGAAACAAGCATGCGCCCAACAAACAACACTGGACACTGTGCGTCACACGCTTGATTTATCGCACGGTGTTTTCGAAGAACAAAAGGCCCGTTGAAAATGAACTAGAAGGCGCGATTTATTACTCGCCGATTGTAAAGCCCTTAATGATAAAACACTGTCTGTTTCCTTTGAAACAGACAGTGTTGTCTGTAGAGAATAGAGATGCGTGTTGTTTCACCAGAGAATGGCAGCGTATTTTTGTATGGATGTATTTTAAATCTATACTGCGACAGTATGTCTTACTAGAGATAACTAGAATAATTGCTTAGACAGACAACATTGTAGCGGCAGAGACAGATAGCTTTATCTTCCATAATTCCAATTTTACAGTTCCCACACTGTTGATCAAGATAAAACATCTTTGATAATATGTATTTTCTTAACGGTTTATTACCCTATACCTGAAACATACTGAACAGAAAAAAGATTTCACAAAGGCTGGTGATTCATATCAACACTGGAGTGTCTCTGTGTGTGCATGCGTGCGTGCGTGTGCATTTGTGTGAGAAAGCGTGTGTGTGTGTGTGTGTGTGTGTGTGTGTGTGTGCGCGCGTGCGTGCGCGTGCGCGGCATGCATACTATACATGCCTGTCAGCTGCTTTCATCACGTTCCAAATCTTGGTAATTTTCCTTCTGATAAATGCCGAGTCTGGCTTGTCTGATCTCAGATCAGCCATCTGTCTGGAACCTGCATGCTGAATAAGATTCACTGTCACCTGACTCTCTGATGTCTCCAGGGGCAGATCTAGGCATGGGCATAGGGGTGCAATGCCCCCCTAAATACCCAGTCTGCCCCCCCAACACAAGATATGCATGCTGCGTGTCTGTTGCTTCTACAACAACTGATGTTATTATTGATGCTTTACTTGACTAATAAAAGTCCTGTGCGGCTTCATCGCCCGTGTCGCTTCGCGCCACGGGCGATGAAGCCGCACCCATACCATTTTCTCTTGCCCCTCCAACATGTTCTCTTGCCCCCCCAAATGGGACATGTTACATCCGTCCCTGGATGTCTCTCTGATTGATGTCCCCAAACATTGGTGCAAAGCTGCACTAAAGACCGTCCTGAGATAAAACAAGGTCTTTATTCAATATTTAATTGATAACAATTGAAGCACAAATTGTTTAAAAAATGATTTGATACTTTTAACATTATTTCTCATTTTATTATTGCATGGACCTGTTTATCTGTAGATCTAGCTGGGTGTACCTGTACTCCATTGTTAATGTCTATTGTTTCTTTTAGATTTAACAAAATTAATAGGCATCTCTCTTACTCAGTCAGCTGTGATGCGATTAGTGTCCTACATAGCAATAAAATACAGACAAAGACAAATGATATGCACGAAAAAAGAAGAAAGAAACAGGTCAACTCCAACAGAGATTAGGCTATTAAGTATCTTTCAACTTGACTGCACTCTCTATGCGACCTCTTGTGCTCCCTGGCCCTATGATTGAGACCAGGGGCGGATCTAGGCATGGGCATGGGGGGGGCAATGCCCCCCTAAATACCCAGTCTGCCCCCCCAAACACGATGCCATGCAAAACAACCCAAGATATTTCAAATTAAAGTGCTTATATTTAAAATTATTTGAAACACTACTACTGCTACTAACTACAATTTTGGCACCCCCAAAGCCGCCCCCATACCATTTTCTCTTGCCCCTCCAATATGTTCTCTTGCCCCCCCAAATGGGACATGTTACATCCGCCCCTGATTGAGACACTCTGATGTCCAGCTGGCGATGGCCAGTCGTCCATTTAAGCCACTGATTGGAGAGGAGACCACTCTTATCAATATTTTTATGTAATCATACAACGTTGACTTTGGTCATTTGGCCTGTTATTATCTTAAAGTTAGAGTCGTCAGTACTTCAGGCCACAGAGGGAAATCAATGGGGACCGTGGATAACATCTGAGGTCTGCTGCTGGTTATTACTGTAACCATCAGGGCTATGCTAACATTTCCTGTAATGTTGACATCACAATATTGTCATTATCCACTTAGGTGGAATTTGAGATAAAATGATACTTTCTTTATGTGCGCTCCCATGAGAGTATGACATGATATGCTACTGAGCTGTGGCTCCGGCTTCCGGATGTAGACTTTTGCACGTCTGTTTTCCACTATTGACTATTTTTTATGCTTCTGCTGGCGTAGTGACAGAGGGGTCAAACTTGAACAGTTGCACTACAGTATATGATATATGAGATATGATATGATATGATATGATATGATATGATATGATATGATATGATATGATATGATATGATATGATATGATATGATATGATATGATATGATATGATATATGATATGATATGATATATTGTAGGTCAGCAATACAAAAAACAAAAGTTTTTGTAGTTTGTTTCATTTTCAATGCGTAGTTCCCAGAACCAAACCAAATAACCGGAACTTTATTACTCACCAAAACATGACAGCAGCAGAGAGGGTTCCCGGTGGTCCCCAGCTAAGTTGGTTAACCAGATGTAACTCTTGAGAATGTAAAAATGAAACCAAATGGACCCTTGCGGGTCCATTTGGACCCGCATGGTTTCATTTTTACACTCTCAAGAGTTAAAATATTTATCATGTGAATTAGCCCCTACACAACTAGATCTGTATGTTTGACTGTTTTGTTTCCCATATCCAGCCTGGTATTGTGGACAAAAGCAAAAGAAATCTTTAGTTTTGGGGTCTGTGGGGCAGGGCTAAAATGTCCTCAAATGGTGGTCTGTGGCTCAAATGCTGAATAAATGGTGGGCCCTGGTATCAAAAAGGTTGAAACCCCCTGCTCTAAGGGGTCATAAGTGAAGATATTACTCTCCTAAGTAATATTTAACATCACTGTTTTTGCTGAGCAGTCTCTTTGCGCACTGTGTGGATGTTGTGCACGTGGCAGTGCACGTACAGTAGGCTACTAGACTGGGCCTAAAAGCAGAAGCACTTCTGGGATCCACTTCACTTCCTCCAGATAACTTACATGGAATGTTTGGGTTGCCATCAGTGCATTCTAATGTCACTTGACATTCTGGAACACTTTCATATTCTCGCATTATGATCAATGAGTCGTAATGCTAGGGCCCCTGCATGAATAATGTGAGTGGACCTGGTGCAGGCCTTGATTATTTGAAACAAGCTCTGAGAGAACGAGAGAGAGAGAGAGAGAGAGAGAGAGAGAGAGAGAGAGAGAGAGAGAGAGAGAGAGAGAGAGAGAGAGAGAGAGAGAGAGAGAGAGAGAGAGAGAGAGAGAGAGAGAGAGAGGCTGCAGATCCAAAAATGCCATTAGCCAGGTGGTATCCCATGAATTAAAAATAGCCCAACAAGGTTTTCCAGTCAGGAAGGCAGACCGTATGACACACGCACACACGTACACACATGTACACGCACGCACGTACACACATGTACACGCACGCGCGTGTGCACACACACACACACACACACACACACACACACACACACACACACACACACACACACACACACACACACACACACACACACACACACATTCACAAAGCCGGTTTCTTCCTTCTCTGTCCTGATGAAGGAATCCACTGATGTGTAATGAACCCTTTTTTTAGGATGGAAAAATGCACCCTATAATAAAATAGGAGAGCAGATCTATCACCCCTCTCTACCTGTAGCCGCATCATCACCCTCCACCCCATGGTATGTCTGTCAGCCAATGTTTTACAAGGGTTGACTACACCGTAAGAAAAAGAGTTGAACTCTGAGAGTGCACAAATGTAATGTAATGCTCTCAGAAGATGATACACTGCGCACTGCGTTGACACAAATACAGTGTGAAGCTTGTCAGTAAGTTGAAAACAACAATGTAGTGATAATAAACCATAAAATCATTAATGCTACATTGGACTTTGAGGATCCATGACTAATAAGATAAACATCGCTTAAAACATTATACTTTCCCTATATAACTAAAATAAACAAATAAAAACACCAATGGCATCTTATTTCTTTCATAAATAGAGAATATATTTCACTCAAAAGGAACTGCTCATGGTGTAGGATGGTGATGTCACGTGTGGCCTAGCTCTATGGAATATATGGATGAACATGCTCATCAAAAAAGTTGAATTAACATCAGAGGTCCTCCACACCTTTCACATCTGTTGGACTCCACTATCCTTCCTGCTGCCCTGGACTCTGATCATAATAAAACAGGCTCATGTAAACCTGTGAATTGTTCTCATGTCGGATTTATGCTGCATAGTGCATACAGCGGATAGACTGGCTTTGCAATGAACCTGGGTGACAATTCTACGGAAGCGGAGAAGAACAGAAGAGTAGAGCCAGAGAGACAAACGATGAAGAAAGAAAAAAAAAAACAATGACGCGACTAAAGCATAAAGGGAGAGTGCTGATTCTCTATCATAATACAGGAACCTCCCAACAACAGCCTGCATACAGCTCACTGCCTGCTGTATATTTAATAGCCACTCCATCATACAGCCTCCTCCCCCCTCTCCCTCCCTCTCTTTCCCTCTTTCTCTCTCTCTCCCGCATCCATTCATCTTTCCCTCCCTCGTCTCTGCTCTCTTATCCCTCTCTCCCTCCCTCCATCCTTCTCTTCATCGGTCCATCCGTAAGGTTGGCCAAGCAGATGGAGATTGTAAGGCTCGATGGTGCATTCCAGCATGGCAATCTGTCTCGGTGCGCTGCCGTGTGCTCAAATCCCGGGGAAAAAAAATAAAAGGCCCCCGTGCATTGCCCACATTGTGCAGGCTGCCACATATGTAGCGCTTCGGCTTGTGCCCGTGATTTGGGGGGAAATGTAATTTTATAAATAAAAGCTCAAACAGAATGGCACAGAGACTGGCAGCATGTCAACACAGACAGACAGAAGGAGATGGGGGGTTGAGGATGGTTCTTTAAGGAGGAGGAGGGGGATAATTTAATCATTTGAGAACGCTTGTTTCCTTTAGCTCCTTTTCCCAAACTGGGTGTGAGTGTCTCCAACGCAGGCCAAGCAGGGACTTAAATGGAACCCGTTGCAAACATGTTTATCTCTGATCCCCGCACTGTGATGGCGGTGGCCGTGGTGGCGCAGGGGGGTTAAGTCCGCACAACGGCAAGTTCAAAGCTTTGTCACATTTAACCGTGTCACGAACTGCGATCTCTGCGGGGGCTTTCTGCTATTGTCTGTCAACAGACAGCAGCGCATCCTAAGAAAGGTGGGGTTGGAAAGCAGCCACACAAAAGGGACGCAATGTTCGCAATGTTACGTGACCCTCTTGGAGCGACCAACTTCACTGGCACACAGTGCATGAAGGGAAGTCAGAAGTGGGTCACCTGCACCCCCAATGTCAGTCAGCGATCCCAGTTGTAACTAATTATTGCAAAACTCTCCAACTACTTATTTGCCCTTACAAAAACAGAATTAAAGCTAAAATGAAAACTAGGCTATAATAACTACAACTAAGACTAAATATATTGAAGGTTTTGTCAAGAAATAAAATTGACTAAGCTCAGTAATAGCCAGTGATTGAGCTGGTCTTTTTCACAGAGGGACTAGTGGTGAAGAGATCCAACGTAACTAAAAGACAAGCTATCTTATGTTTGGGTGCACTCTGGATTTGTACTCTGAAAATAGCAGATTTTAAAGCTCATCACACTGTGGTGAGAACCATGCAGTGTGAAGCAAGTGGTGACGATGCTCGAACCCCAAAATCAGGCCTTGGGGACAGCACTACTCGACACCTTATGCATCTTGGACCTTAGTCCTAAGGTCCAAGATGCATACGCAAGCTAGCATTCATTAACTTTGGTCTGGATCAGTCTGAACTACCACACAACATCAGGTTGGTACTGGCAGCAGCAAATGTTGGACAATGTTGCTGCTGAGTCCATTGTTCTGAATGGCAGAATGTCTATCCAGTTCATTTGCATCCAGTTATTTTGCTGCCAATAGGAGACAGTGCTCCGGCACTCAAAAAGAACCTGCTGTGTAATCACTATGCAACAACATACTGTACACACCATTCCCAAAATACGGTGGATGCATGCACGCACATGTACACACGCAGTCTATGTCCATATATGATCATAACATGACACTCAGCGGTTAATTTCATGTTGATTTCACTTAAAAATGATGATTCTGCTGTAACTTCAACACATCGGCCGGCATGTGTGTGGGAAAGTCCACCCGAAGTTGTCAATCTGACCAGAAGTGATGGTTACTCTTGAATCCCTTCATTAAGTCCCTCCCCAATCCGGCCTTGTCCAATAGGCATGTTAGAAGAGGAAAGCTTGACCTGGCTAGCAACTGTTGCTTGGATTGGCATTGGACAGTGAACAAACCCCACCCCAAAGGGAGGGGTTTTGAGAAGGGCTCATTCCGGAAGTTTGCAAGATTTAAAGAGACAATCACAATTATTTTCTAAGTATACATATTAGACACAAAAAACAGGATATTTTGTGTGCCCGTGTGTGACTTTGGGATTTAAATGATTTTAAATTATGAGCAGAGATGTCACCACAGAACAATTAAGCTTATTTGGCTGGCACGTAACATTTTTTATCTCATATTACAGGGACAGACAAACAGACACACATGGCCTGGTGGAGAGAATAAATGTCCGACTCCCGACGCCGAAACGTGGCCCATGAGTGGTCTGTGAAGACCAAAAATAAAAGTCTGCCGTGATGAATTTTTCATTCTAGCTCAGCCCCTTCACAGTCCAAGGTGAACCAACTCATACAGACATACACTGCTGCTGCGCTATGACGTGTAAAATGTGTCTGGTGCTGCATGGCCGGCGATACGGCCAGGAGGAGGAGCCGCATGAAAGATGTATGGGACCACAGGAGAGGTATAAAGAATTTAGACATATAAAGGATATATGACAAATAAATCACAATGCAAATCTCACCGGGGTGCCATTGGGAGTTCTCCAATGAAAACGGCCTGAATAATTGAAGGAGGAGAGGAAACATTTCATCAATGAGAAGAGGAGAGGAGCCGAGAGGAGAGGAGAGGAGCCGAGAGGAGAGCAGAGGAGTGCAGAGGAGAGGAGCGGAGAAACATTAGCCTTCCTCCTTCTTTTCAGCGTGAGATTTGTGGCTCTCGTAGTTGCTATATTTTCCTGAAATAAGTATTTGATGATATCAACAGAATATTTGGCTCACAAGAGAGAGAGGGAGGGAGAGAAAGAGAGAGAATGAAAGGTCAACCGGTTGCACTCCTCCCCTCCAGTAGCACAGATGAAACGTACACTACCAAAACGTTGGCTTCCCCTCCTAACCGTGTCACTCAAGCCAATCCTCCTCCCCCTGCTGTAGTGCTTTAACAGATGCCATTATTAGCCATTATAACCATCCTGCCACTGCTCTCCAACTTCCTGTACTTTACACATACAATAAAATGGCACCTCCCAATTACGTTTTAACACACACACACACGCATGCATGCGCTTGTGCAAACGCACACTTTTCCTTTCCTTCACTGCAGTCTCACTCATCTGTCCTCGGTTGCCCTCTGATCCCATCCCTCTCAACAGTGCTGTACCTCTGTGTCCCTTTCTCTGCTACTCACAAACTGTTTTTTCATGCCAAGGACCACCAAATAGACCTAATATAACTAGCCCAGCGGACCTATATTAGAAGATATAAGCTAAGGCCCCTCCATAAGAAAAGATCATAGCAGTGATTCTCAAACATTTATCAACTTTTTTTGATGTGCCATTTTAGATTTTCTTCACCTCGACAGCAAATAAAATATTGATACTGGTTGACACTTGACAAACCTCATCCCGTTGGCTACTGTTACCCCCTTACTTACAGAATTATGCGTCAGGTAAAATCTGATTTCTGGCCCTGTTGTATGGTCTAAGACTTAGACCATACAACAGGGCCATAAATCATATAACCACTTAGACTCTAAGTGGTTGTGTGTGTATGGTTGGGATTATATTATTATATTATCTCTCTTTCATTACTTTTTCATCGCTGGTTTCTTTCCATATCCTATTATCCCTCCTCAGTTAATAATAACTTGTTACAAACATGTGGACAAACTAGCAGAAGACTAAATCTAAATCAGAAAACATTGTCTCTCTCTCTCTCTCAGCAGAAAGAGGAGCAGACAAAGGGGAAAAGTGAAATACTTTATATAAGTGTAGTGTATATAAGTGTAGGCTCCCAGACAAATAGAGCAAAGACACACGCACGCACACACGCGCACACACGCGCACACACACACACACACACACACACACACACACACACACACACACACACACACACACACACAAACTCTAAATGGGAACCCCTCGCCATGGTGCACCCCCAGGTTGCCAAGCGCAACCGTCTTGGCAACGCCGTCTCCTGGGATACAGACTCTCCCTAGATGGGGTGCATTGATTAGAGTCGGAGCCCAACGCCAGACCCCTTGGAGTCATTAAACACTGTAGATGCTGTGTGTGTGTGTGTGTGTGTGTGTGTGTGTGTGTGTGTGTGTGTGTGTGTGTGTGTGTGTGTGTGTGTGTGTGTGTGTGTGTGTGTGTGTGTGTGTGTGTGTGCACGCGAGTTTAAAGTGCGAGCGAAAGCCAGAGGAATTGTGAGGAGAAGGATTTAGGAGGTCAGATTCATTAAGAGTTTGGAGGCCGTCAATCCCAGCTCAAACGGTCCCTGCTTGTCCTTCGTTCACCTCTTTATGTGACATCGCTGGTGAAGAAGTCGTCACTCAAACTGGTCCATTTCCATGGCAGGGGGAGGCGACCAGGTTGTCCTCGTAACACCTCATCTACAAAGCCAGCGGTGCGAGCGAGCCAACAATGAAACGTCATGAATGTTTTTCACCGTGACACTGTGTCCTGACACACCGTGAGCAACAACGTGCAGCGCAGCAATGCCGTCCTCCCCTTGAGCAAGGTTTTGCGGCTTCAAATGTACCATTATTGGTTGAGATCTACAACACTCTTTATTGGTTATTTCAGGGAGTTTCAGTTTCCGCCAGTGGTCCCTGAGAGGATTCCAGGTGGTCCCAGGCAAAAATTGGAAAGTTGTTAACCAGATGTAACTCTTTGAGAGCGTAAAAATGAAACCAAACGGACCCTTGCGGGTCCGTTTGGTTTCATGTTTACACTCTCAAGAGTTAAAATATGAACCATCAGAATTAGCCAATGTCTACACAACTAGACAATGTACAACTTGGAAGATTAATGGTCATTTTAGTCTGTATGTTTGACCGTTTTGTTTCCCCAAATCCAGCCTGAAATTGTGGACAAAACAAATCTTTAGTTTTGGGTCTGTGGGGCTAAAAATGGGCTCAAATGGTGGTCAGTGGCTCAAATGTTGAATAAATAGTGGGCTCTGGTATGAAAAACGAAAACCACTGGGTTATTTGATTGATAGCTGCACTTGCAACACAATGGCCGACACTTTCTGCGTGATATCACCGTTGGAACTTTCACTCCCTGCCTGTGTAGTCGAGGTCTTAAGACACTATAGTAAATATCACATATAGCTTAAAATACATGAGCGGTAACGTTTGTCATATTGTGTAGTTCTGTACTGTAGATGCGTGCGCGCACGGACACTCGCACAGGCTCCCTGCCGCATGCTTGCGTGGTCCATGTGTCCAGATACGCATACGCATGTTCACGTGCAGGGGCGGATGCAACATGTCCCATTTGTGGGGGGGCAATAGAACATGTTGGAGGGGCAAGAGAAAATGGTATGGGTGCAGCTTCATCGCCAATGAAGCCACACCCATACCATTTTCAGTTACAGGACTTTTATTATGCAATTAAGCATCGATAATAACATCAGTTGTTGTTGAAGTTGCAACAGACACGCAGCATGCATAAAGCTAAAGGTCTGACTCAGAGAGTTTTCAGTTTTCAATGATGAAATGCTGTTGGTTTAGTAGTGGTGACACAGCTGTAGTTAGTTAGTAGCAGTAGTAGTGTTTCAAATCATTTTAAATATAAGCACTTTAATTTCTTGGGTATCTTAGGTTGTTTTGGATGCCATCATGTTTGGTGGGAGAGACTGGGCATTCATGGGGGCATTGCCCCCCCATGCCCATGCCTAGATCTGCCCCTGTTCACGTGCACGACGGTCACACTGTGGGTGTTTGTTGGCAGCATGGAGAGCAGGGCACAGTGCGGTGGAGGGGGCTGTTTGTTTGTGTGTGTGTGTGCGTGTGTGTGTGTTGCGGGGGTACCTGGAAACAGAGCAGAGAGCCACTTCCTCTTCTTGGAGCAGGCACAAAGCAACGGACAGGGGCAGCGGCGGGGGGCGGGCGTGGGGGGCTGCAGGGTAGCGGGTAGACAGGGTGAGGGCGGTGGCAGGGTCCGGGGTCTTTGTCTGTTTTGTTAGCGCTTGGCGGCACCCCTCGGGTCCCGTGGACACACGCCTGGTTCACTCCACAACAGCTTTGTCCCTGGCTTGGAGGGCAGCCATGGAGCCAGACACACACACACACACACACACACACACACACACACACACACACACACACACACACACACACACACACACACACCACACACGGGTTGCCGTGACAACTCTGCTGCTCTTTGGAGGGACGGACGGGGACGCACGCATGGACGCACCCATATAGACACGCATGCACACAAACACTGGGAGACAGACACTGACATTAGCTTTGTAAAAGGGGAGACACGCTTAGCGCTCGAGATATGCCCTTGTGTGGCGGCACAAAGAAACCTGACATCGTCTCGCATGTTCCGTCGCGGAGAGAATCAAAGTTTGGTTTGTATCTGCTGAGGTCACAGTGTCATGTTTGCAAAGCAGGGTCTCGAAGTTACAGTTAAAAAACAACCTGTTGCTTGTCATGATACGGGAAGGAATATTGTAGTGACTTCAGCGCGTCGGAAATAACTGCGTTTGCTCTACCGCGTGTGAATATCTATGTGATCAAGTGCAGGCCATGCTGCTACAGTATATGCCTACAGGCTTGTCTGCCTGTGCATGCGTGTCTGCGTGCATGTGTGTGTCTGTGCGTTCAGGGGGATGCGCATGCACATTGTGTGGGTGTGCGCGTGTGTCTGCATCCAGCCTTCACTTGCATCCAGCCTTCACTTGCCTCTAAACCCATTCACCTGGATCGGGCCGTACAAAGGAATGTATTGGGCTCCTCCCCCCCACCTCCCTGTGCATCTTTCAACCCTAAACTATGCCAGGATCTCAGAGAGGACAGAGTGCTCGTTGACAACAGCCGCTCTTCCAAAGACATGCTTCTCATGCCCCCGCGGAGCCCCATATCCCCTCCTCTCATTGCGGGGGTGTGGGGGGGATGCAGGGGGGACTTCTAGCCCTCTATGCTTACCCCACTTCTCCTCCTATAGTCCTTCGGCTCTCTCTCTCTCTCTCTCTCTCTCTCTCTCTCTCTCTCTTCGTGCAATCAAAGACAGCTTCATTATCTGCTGACTAATTCCGTGCTTGTGCCCCTGAGACGACATCCAGGTAATAGCAGTGCAGGTTTCTCCCCTCCATCCCCCCGTCCAGTCCCTTCCCTCCCTTCCCCTTTCTCCTCCTCTCCTTTCACATACATATACACCAGCGGTCCAACACAGCAGCGTTGAATGTTTGAGGCCACAATGCTCTGTGCCCCTCTGCCCCTCCCCGCCGACAACGGCCCCTCACAGTGGCCGTACGGATCCTTACGATGAGTCTCCAGGGTTGGACAGAGGAGGAGAGGATGGAGATAGAGAGTAGAGGGGAAGTTGGAGTTGGTGTAGGAGGAGGAGGAGGGAGGAGAGGGGCTGGTTGAAACTTGGTTCTCTTCCCCGCAGCAGGAGAGCAGCCAGGGCCGGGACAGGCTAGTGATACAGCGTTTGAATGGCCCGACCGGGGACACACCGTTGTGCCTCTCCAATTAAATTATCCGTCCCACAATGGCGAGGCCTGGAGAATTGACACCTCCATTGAGAGCATGTCGGCGGCTTTTGTGTGGACTGACGATTTCCATCGCCACAGAAATAGATTCGCTCCTGAGGGAAGGCGACAATAGCGAGGGCAATCCTCTCTAATGCTGGTTTTCTTTTTTTTGTGTGTGCAGGGAAATGGGGAATGAGAGCTGGGGATTTGGATGGGTTTACTTATGGGTGACCGAGGGGAATTTTGGTTTGGAAGTGATAATATGTTTGAAGTGTCTTTGACAAAATGCAAAGTAAGGAGATGAAGAGTGCGAAAGCCAAAATCTATCCTCAGTAGTACAACGTGTTTTCAGGAGCTTTCACTGTGTAATTGTTTTTTTTTTTGTTCCTGGTTAATGCTTAAGCTATAGGCAAAAATATATATTTTAGAAAGATAAATACAGTGGATAAAATTATATGCATAATCCTAAAAGGAATTAAATGATTCACTGTTTGCATTCTTTTTTGTCTTTGCAGTATCAACCTAGGTATTTTAGATTTAGCATAATTATTTAGATAGCAGATACATATACTATACGATGTAAAATGCATTACCACATTTTAGTGATTAAGTTGTAAAATAAATTGTAAATTCTGCTTAAAATGTAAGTTGCTGTTGAGTCGCTCTGACAAATGCCTGAATTGTAAATTGTCTTTCAAATTATTATTTATATGAAATCAGAGTGTGGGGTCCAGGATGGTAACCCCAGTGGGGTGTGTGTGTCCTCACGCACGCGTGTGCGCGTATGTGTCGGTTGGACCTAGTAGCGAGTACTGGGTACAACGTTGTACCCTAGTACCCTGTACTGTGTGGGTATTGCTTAACCATCACTACAGGGTCATTAAAAGGGAAAATAAAATCCACTGCCCAATCCTATAAAACAACAATTATGTTTTGTATAGTGTGATAAATTCCAGGTCACAAAATATATTATACATTCATATTTGTTTTGCATTATACAGTGGTAGTAGAACAGATCAAGTACAGGCTTCATACAGTCCTACTACGTCATACTGATTCTGTAGAAAGGTTTAGGACAACTATTAGCTCTGTGCACAATAACCTACTGTACTGTACTGTAGTATAGTCTATTGTACACTGTGGGCCCGATTTTGGTTACATTAGCCCTTATGCGCAATTAACGCACATAGCATTGGGGAAGAGGCGTTCCCCCACTAAAGTCGCTAATTTCGTACCATGCCATCTCCCTTAAATACCTCCTTTACCCGTTAAATTATGCATAGGTGTGGTTTGGGCGTTTTTAGCTTTCATCCAATCCGTGTTGGTCTTGCCATTCCCTTTAATTCATCCCTTATCTATTTCCCTTATCCCTACTGCTATGTCTGACCCTCCGAAGCACGCAGCCTGGCTGCGGGCTTAGGACAGACGCCTATTCTCAAAGATCATGCTCTCATTTTCAAACAATTGCTCGGTCAATTCTCAATCATTTCTTACCATTCAACATGTTATGTTGAAAAAACATGTTCCATGTTTTTTTGCTGTATGTGGCGTGCATTTATCCCAAGTCTGCGAAATGTTATAAAGTAAATTGCAAAAAAAGTCGGCAATTCGCGGCAGAAAACGTTTTTTTTGATCATTGATTTCTCGGTCAATTCTGGACCATTTTTTACATTTCAAAGTGCAGCGTGACGGCAAAGACCTCCTCTCTCAGATGCTGTATAGTATATGTGGGTAGGTCTTCTCTACAATGCGGGATCTAGCAAAATGTAAGTGTCGGGATTTTGGTGGAAACGTCCACCAAATCCCGACACTTACATTTTGCTCGATGCGGGATCGTAGAGAAGACCTACCCACATATACTATACAGCATCTGAGAGAGGAGGTTTTTGCCGTCACGCTGTATTTTGAAATGTAAAAAATGGTCCAGAATTGACCGAGAAATCAATGATCAAAAAAACGACTTTTTGCCGCGAATTCCAGAGTTTCCACGTGGAGTCGTGGACATCTCCAAAGGCGCACAGACGCACGCACTGTGCGCACGTGGCTCTGCCTTCTCTTATCGGTTAAGGGGTGGTCTCTGATGGCGTTATCTAGTTCCCTAATCTATCTGACGAAATTAGCAACTTAAGGGACTGCGCAACAAACACGCCCATGACCACACCTCCAGCCACAAATAACGGTGTCGGCATAAAGAATAGTGGCTAAGGGAAGAGAAAAGGTGACCAAAATAGCAATAAGGGAATTCGCTGCGGGTATCGGGTAACGTTAGGGACAAGGGGGGGAATGAAAATCGCACACTGTACCTACCAAACCTGGAAACCTGGGTTGAGTTTAATTTAACAGTTTCTGTGCATTTATTGAGATGCCATTGCCAAATGGGTAAATTGTCCACAACTTCAAAGGCTGTTTGACACACAATAGCTCACCACAGACACCCCTTGACACCTGCAAATAAAGACTGGAGCATCAAACAGTGCAGATAACTGGGTGTGAGTGACAAGTCCCCGAGGCAGGAGTCTGGGGAACACTTCTGAAACAACAGCAAGCTCAACTGACATGTCCACATATTTGTCATCTTTCAAGCATAGTTTGCTCTCTAAAAACATACAGTAAAAAAGCAACAACTAACTAAAGCCCTATAATCATACTTCTTTGTTTGACAAACACCAAAGATACAGTAGCACATCGCTAGCTCACATCATGTCACCTAGATCTGCTATTTTTGCTCATTTTATTTGATTAATTTTTACCCAAAAAACATATTTTAATAAAATGAAGGTTGATGTGGCTAACATTATGAAGGAAATTATGACATGTGACACTATCACTATGCCTGACCAGAAACAAGCATAAAGCACAACCCCAATAGAAATGTATAATGAGCTGAGGGGATATCAACAAAGAAGCACCCTAGTGTTCATTAGTCTATCAAAGGGGGTTTTCAACAGGTGGTCCGGGGACCACCAGTCGTCCCTGAGAGGATTCCAGGTGGTTCCCAGGCTAAATTATGGAAAGTTGGTTAACCAGATGTAACTCTTTGAGAGTGTAAAAGTGAAAACAATTCACCATCTGAATTAGCCCAAGTCTATACAACTGCTGTAGAATGTAGAAGATTAATGGTCATTTTGATCTGTATGTTTTGCCTGTTTAGTTTGGGGGTCTGTGCGGCTAAAATGTCATCAAATGGTGGTCTGTGGCTCAAATTCTGAATAAATAGTGAGCCCTGGTATGAAAAAGGATGAAGAATCTGCTTTGAGCTATGTGATTGGCAGGTGTCAGTTGGTTGAAATGAATCCAGGACCTGCTGATGTAAACACATGGTTTTGTTTGGCAAGAAGTGTAATTAAGATTGGACCTTTAGCTAGATCATACACTAACTGAAATCCATAAAAACATACTCTATGCCAGGGCTGCCCAAAAGGTTAGATCACTGGTAGTGTGATCTACCAGTAGATCACACAGGCCATGCAAGTAGATCACATGACAGTCCCCTAAAATGTATAGATCTGTAACTCTTGAGAGCGTTAAAATGAAACCAAATGGAATTATATTTAAACATCAGAATTACACAATTAGAAAATGGAGCATAATTGTTATTTTGACCACCGTTTTGCTATGTCTCCCAATTATGGACTAAATTCAACATCACAAACTGTCAAGTCAAACCCCAAATACTGTTTTCAAACATCAGTAGTAGCATATACAGGAAAACCTCCCAATTCTCTCCCCATTTTTCATTATAAGTGCATTATTCTTAAACATTATTATAGCAAGTAACACCTTCACAACCATTTCAAAGTCAAACTTTCTTGGGGGCCTTGAAATTGATCCCCGCCCCCCTTTTTTGATGTGTAGATCTTGTTGAGCCAGTCATTTTGAAAGTAGCTCTCAAGTCAAAACACTGTGGGCACTCCTGCTCTATGCCATATATGGATGTTGCTATATGCCATATATACATCTTCATTTAAGCTTGTCTTTAAGATGCACACATATTATGCCACACAGAAGAATACCTACAAGCGGCCACACACAAATACATAGACACACACGCATGCGCACGCACACACGCACACTTCTTTTATCACCCTCCGGAGAGAATCCAGTGAGACTAATGTCTGCCAGCCCCACATAAAGACACGTTTGTTCTGTTTGATTTAATCAATACAAAGTGCATGTGATGGGACAAAGGTATACATGGATGATACGTCTGTCTACTCTTTCAGCACTAAATGGATGCTGCTGAAATGACAGGCCTTCATGTCTGACCCCAGAAGGTCAGACTGATACAGAAAGGGGGGTGTGCACGGGGGGGGGGGGGGGGGCGTGTGTGTGTGTGTGTGTGTGTGTGTGTGTGTGTGTGTGTGTGTGTGTGTGTGTGTGTGTGTGTGGTGGGGGTGGCGCCTCCACAGGTTCCTCCACCCTACAATCTCTCTACAGCCTGAGGTACCTGGCAGAGACAAGGCTGTTTTTTTTCTCTCTCTCTCTTGCGCTCTGCCATGCCAGAACAGAGAGCTCAGGAAAATCCCATTCATTCCCGTGTATTCACCACTTGGCGCTGGAGTTAAAAATAGGCCTATCAGAAATAATTTCATGGATTAAGTGCAGTGAGGCGTGGATTAGTTGCTCACGGAGCTGTCTACACACATCATCTTCACACGATGTGATTCACACGAGTTCCATAACAAAACTAGGCATCCGCTGTTTGAACAGGACTGACGATCTGTTTTTACAACACGGACTGGTCGCAATTAAAACAAATTAAGGTGCTTTTCTTAAGGACACTAGATAGATAGCTTCAGTCCTTAGGACTAGATTTTGTTGTGATTTAAGGACACTGAACAAGATACTTACTGTATGCATAGCACCGTGTGTTGTGTGTTGGAGACAAACTCTTCAGCCGTATACCTGGAATTCCTTCTCCATCCAGCAATACAAGGGGATCTAAAGAGGAGAAGAAGAAAGAAGGAGGAGGAGGATTAGGAGGAGGAGGAGAACAATAATTATTCTCTATTCTTTCGTCCTCGTTTCTGGGTCAGGGCCTAATTGATTTCCTGATAAGTTGTCCGGCAACCTGAATCATATATTGTTCTTACACCTGCGACGAGGAGGAGCGTGTGATGCGCGAGTTGCATTAATTAGTCGTGCTGATTATGTATCCATTTAGTGGGATCCAACAGTGCTTGATCAAAGACAAATAATTTAAATACAAATTACATAACAAATTATGAAAATTGTATATCAACGTAAAGAATTTGTTGTTGGTCCTGCGAGAAATCTGACATGTCTACTTATTTGTGCTGACAATAACTTAATTAAATAGGTTTGTGCACGTGTGTGTGTGTGTGTGTGTGTGTGTGTGTGTGTGTGTGTGTGTGTGTGTGTGTGTGTGTGTGTGTGTGTGTGTGTGTGTGTGTGTGTGTGTGTGTGTGTGTGTGTGTGTGTTTGTTATCATCGTGGGAAGGTGCGCAGCGACGCAGGAATCTACGCAGTGTAATAACTGCCGCCAGCTGAAAATATACATGGAGCGTTAATGACATTCTTGCATTTAATTTGTAGAATGAGTGCCGGATCCCCGTGTGATGCATGGGCTGTACCACTGTAATTATCTCCTCAAGAGTACAATGTAGCCATAATTTCCCCAGACCGCGTAATTATCTTCCAGCAGGTTGATGAACTCATCACCAAAACTTTGAAAAACAGGCTTTAGATTCACTGTCACTCCCACTAAGGAAGGTTCTACTTGGATTCACAACTTTCTCTTAACCCTTCTGTCTCCACACACGTTGAGACGGCAACATATGCTTATATTTCACATTATTGCATGAGGACATGCCAATGCGATAGACCAGTGGTTTTTGGTCCAGGACCACCAGTGGTCCTTGAGAGGGTTCCAGGTGGTCCCCAGCTAAATGATGGAAAGTTGGTTAACCGGATATAACTCTTTGAGAGAAATGAAACCCTGGTGGGTCCATTTGGTTTCTGGTTACGCTCTCAAGAGTTAAGATATTTATCATCAGGATTAGCCCAAGTCTACACAACTAGAGAATGTAGAAGATTAATGGTCATTTTGATCTGTATGGTTGACTGTTTTGTTTCCCAAATCCAGCCTGGAATTGTGGACAAAAGCAAAAATAAATCTTTAGTTTTGGGGGCTAAAATGTCATCAGATGGTGGATGAAATGATGAATAAATAGTAGGATCAAAAACGTTGAAAACCACTGTGCTAGACCACTAAACAGTAGGTCTGCTGTGCTGGTAGTTTTTTCTTTGATGTATAGTTACTGAGGAAAGTTATCATCTGATGCTCTTCCTCATTCAAACCAATTCAGTTTGAAAGAGCAGGAATTGAAACCAGCAGCGTTCTGGTCACATGCCTGCTTCTTCAACCTTCAGGCAACTATACTGTCCCTTCAGCATCTCTCTAGCAATCAAAGAGACGTTGATGCCTGGATGTCTCTAACTGTGTTTGACTAGCAGGAACAATACCATTTTCACCATCCCACTGAAAAGAGGAATGGCTCCAGGACTTCTGCAGAGTAGGAAAGGTGGTTTTAGACTTCCACTATATAAACAAACCTGAGAATGTTTAGATTTTTAGACTGACAGCCAGGTTTGGATCATTGTGTAAGAATCAGGGTGACATGCAAGCTCACTCTGAACAAAAGTGTTGAACGGTTGACAGCCAACAGGCTTAGTAAAAAGACTATTTACCAAATTTCCAAGTGGAAAATTTGGTAAATACTCTTTTTTTATCGACCTAAAAAGTTGTCATATATACAGTACATTCAAGAATCCACTTGCTATGACTAATGCTAAGTCTTGGGTAATTAGCTGTTCTCAAAACTCCTCCATTTGGTGTTTAGTCAGGTTTCTTGTGACCCCAAACTTTCAAACTAGGGAGTTGTCATGATTCTAAATCCATTCCATGCATCAGTTTTGCACAAAAAAAAACACTCCTTGGGCCATAGACGTCATGAGAAATTTTGGGCAAGTGGCTGTGGTTGTTTTTATCCCAAGGAGTGTAATTTTTATGCAAAACTAATGCTTGGAATGGATTCAGAATCATAAAAAACACCTAGTCTGGTAGCCTATGTCATATGCTAAGGAAAGTTTGTCTTTTTTTACTGGTAGGGTTATAGAAAAACATACCCAATACTAACCGGTTGGAAAGTGGATTCATGAATGTATGTATAGACAATATTTTAGACCAATAAAAGAGCACATAGGAACTTTCCCACCCATACACCTCAACTGCCAGACTACAGTGTGGCGGCAAGTAGACCATCTGTGGTACCCAACAACACAGACAAGGTGTAGTCAAGCAAGGCAGCAAACATAAAACCTATGACTGAAAGCTGCTACTGCATTGTTGGTACCATCCAAACATAATGTGTGCATATTAGTTTAAACAGAGAATGATACATTAAGACATTTCAGTAGTATAAAACAAAGCACCCTGCCTCCGTCTCTGTAAGACTACTTCCCAGCTCTTCTGTTGTTGTTATCTAAAGCTGGAGAGATGAGTCAGAGACAACAACAACATAGCCATGATAATGGACTTGGAGTTCATACAGAGCAGTACACCTTATTGCATCTGATGACACATTAATCCCTCTTCAACTTGCCGGAAACATGATGCGCCGTGCTGTCACTGCTTGACATTTTACTTGGAGAAGGATCAGCACTGTCAACATCTCACGCCTGCCTCTGCCAAAAACTTCCAATCAAAACAAGCCGCTCTCCTTTCAGCACATACAGCACACAAGGCCTACTTATTGCATTCTGTTTGGAGAACATGACCTGTGCGTGCGCACGCATGCACGCACACACGCACGTACAACACGGCGCACGGCGCTGTGTGTCTGTTTGTCCATTTGAGCAGGGGTTTTCAACAGGTGGTCCGGGGACCACCAGTGGTCCTTGAGAAGGTTCCAGGTGGTCCCCAGGCTAAATGATGGAAAGTTGGTTAACCAGATGTAACTCTTGAGAATGTAAAAATGAAACCAAATGGACCCTTGCGGGTCCATTTGGTTTTATTTTTACACTCTCAAGAGTTAAAATTCATTCATCATCTTAATTAGCACCACTTAAGTAAGAAGTTTACACTGTTTTGTTGGTAAAATACAGCCTGGAATTGTGGACAAAATCAAAAGAATTCTTTAATTTTAGGTCTTTGTTGTGAAAATGTAATCAAATGGTGGTCGGTGGCTCAAATGCTGAATAAATGGTGGTCCCTGGAGTCAAAAAGGTTGAAAACCCCTGCATTTGAGCATTACATATCTGTAAAGTAATGTTATTGACATCATCAGACATCACCATTGTGATGAAATAAAGCACCCGTGTATCACTTAATTCACACAAGTGCAATCTTAAAAAAAATAATAATAATAAAAAATAAATCATCTCTTTCAGGTGAAATACCTGGAATACCTCAGTATGTCCAAAAACCCAAATGTTAAGTGACAGGTACTCGTACAATAATCGTCATACATCATCACATTCCATGGTACATGCTACGTACTGCCATCACCTGCATTTCACATTTTGAAATATTTTAATGTCATGACTCAATATCTTACACAGACTGAAATCCAGAATGTTAAGTAAATATTATCTTGGGTTTGGTCAAAGGAAGCACTATAATGTGTAGATGGTCTGTAATGTGATAGACCGCCACCTCAACTCTTTCTCCCGGCTAACAGGCGGAGACACGCCTCGGCCGCAATTATTACACTTAAGATAATCTCACAAAAGTGGAGCCTTCATTAGACAACGCAGCCCTCTGGTCTTGTCAGGAGATTGCTAGAATTATGTCATCAGTCCTACCAAATAATACTAAAATAAAGATAAATCAACCCCTCAGTAAAGAGGAATCAAAGTCTACAGAATACCAATTATACCCGCATGGCCATAATCAGTATAGACCGCAGCAGGGCCCCAGGGAGTGGTCCTTTGATTTGCATGGCTATGTAAACAAATAGTGCTTAATTTTACATGAATGTTTGCACGTGGCGCCCGATACACCCTAAGAGCACGAAGCCACATGGTTAATAAGCCAACCTCGCTCATCAGACTGCAAATGGCTTTAGTTCATTCATAAAATATCAGGGGGGTTACAGTGGCCCTGCATTTACAATGAGGCCTGAATGGAGACTGCATGAGAGCCCTCTTGTAGCGCGACCTTATGAAATGGAACGAGACGACACCTGGATTTGGCCCCGCTTGACAGCGGTGGGAACTGAAGTAACTACTGTAAGTGCATTTACTTAACTAGAATTTTGAGGTATTTGTACTTTACTTGAGTAGTTACAGTTATCAGTACTTCACTACATCTCGGAGGCAAATATTTAATTATACAGTAGCCACTTCAGCTGGCAATGTCATTCCCACAACCTCACAATACATCACATCACATTTTAAAATATCTGTATACTTTTAAAACACTGAACTTTCTACTTTAGGTATTTTAACTTTAACATTTTTATGTGTAACTTTTTATGTGGAATTGTCAATACTGTATCTACTGTATATTGCATTGAGTGTTGATACCTTTACTAAGTTAGAAGTTAGAAAGTGTACTTTTAGTTAGAAAATCTAAATACTTTTTCCCCACACAGGGTGCTTGTTTCACGGTTCATGAGCGATGAAGCTCTGGGCTGGGAATGAACATCATCATCCCTGGATGCTTTAAATCTGTCTTTTGGGAATCCAACCTCAGCAGATATATAGAGACGTGGCTGTTGGGTGAGGAGCTAAACGTGTGGTGGGCACACAGTCAAATCAAAGGAGTGGAGTACTAAGGTAACACTTAAACCAGGGGTGCCCAAAAGGTAGATCATGATCTACCGGTAGATCACACAGGCCATGCAGGTAGATCACATGATAGTCCACTAAAATGTATAGAACTGTAACTCTTGAGAGTTACAGATCTCTCAACCCTTACGGGTCTATTTGGTTTCATTTTACCGCTCTCAAGAGTTAAATTATATTTAAACACCTGAATTACATAATTTCAAGAGTCCACACAATTAGAAAATGTAGAATAATTGTGACCAACGTTTTGCCAGTTCTCTTTCCCAATTGTAGACAAAAACGTGAAAGTTATCAGCTTTGGGTGCAAGAGACTAAATTCAACATCACAAACCGTCAACTCAAACCCCAAATACTGTTTTCAAACGTCAGTAGTAGCATATACAAGAAAACCTTCCAATTCTACCCCTCCATTTTTCATTATAAGTGCATTATTTTTAAACACTATAACAGTAAGTAACACCATCACCACTATTTCAAAGTCAAACTTTCTTGGGGGCCTTGAAATGGATCTTTTTTTATGTGTAGATCTTGTTGAGCCGGTCATTTTGAAAGTAGCTCTCAAGTCAAAAAAGTGTGGGAACCCCTGACTTAAACCCTATAATACGTAATAGACAGGGGTCCCGCGGTGGGCTCTATACTCTATACTGTCAGCTCCATTTCCCGCTCAACCTCGTTGCCGGGGTTCATGTGGTTAGCTTGTGTAAAACGGACCTGCCATGTTAAACATATCAGTAGTTATGTCGGATTTTCTATTTCCTACATTCCTGTAGTTTTTGGAGTGCGGCGGGTGGATCACCCAGGTCTTTCATTAAATCGTCCATGCTATGCCATGATCCGTGCATGCACACACACATGCACACATATGTGCGCACGCACGCACAAACACCCACCCTGTGGACTGCATCACAAATTGAATATCCTCTTACTAAGCTTCTAAATTCATTTGCAGAGTCACACTGCAGCAGAATGGGCCATGTCAGTTCTGGATTTCACTAAGCGGTGCCTCCCAGGCGACTGCAATAAGAATATAAACATTTGGGTCATTCAGGTACAATTAGACATGGCCATGGGGCTCAAATAAGTACCGCATAATAAACTTGGATCTGCATATGTGGCGGTAGAGCCGGCAGCTCTACATCTGACCAGAAACGCTTAGATTAGCTGCCCTGTTCTGACATTCCATATGTTGATCCTTCCCCAGCCGTCATTCCTATTCTGATATTCCATGCACATGCAAGACACACTCCATTCCATACAGTATAAGTATATGGCCGGAATGGTCAGAATTCATTCCATATCTGAACGCTTGCCCAGCAGTCTGCTGCCTGTGACATCACCCAGGCAGATGCGATGCATGCAATGTTTGTCGATTTGTGTCCTCAGGGCATCTTACTGGTAGTAATTGAAGAGAGTTTTAGTCTCAGTATATAGTATGCAACTGCGACATATTTCTTGCAGTGGAGTTATGGCGAACTGCACTATATCATATTGGTGCAGCATTGACATGTGGCCACATGTCAATGTTGCACCAATAATATATAGTGGGCAATGAGGCGAGAGACCTCTACATAATGTACTGTATACGCATTACAGTAGTTAAGGCATTGTTTCCCATTGAGAGTATGTTCATCAACAAAACATGACATTGCGGTTAAATCAGCAGTGTCACTGAGTTCATTTAGCCACATAAACCCTATTCTTGGGAAATTTTTATTCTTTTCTTTTTACAGGACAGTTGTGTAAGAGACTGACAGCCTTGTGTTCCGTTTCGCTTTGTGTTGTGAACTTTTTAGAGGTGCTATTTCTGGTGAAGAAATACCAGCCAATACTAGAAGAGTGCTCTGGGGGTTAAAAATATAGGTGAAACTAAAACATAATCACTGTGTGCCACGCGTGTGGTTGAACCTGGACATGTTCCAGCCGTTCACAGAGAAGATATTTTCGAATCAGTTTGATTGAATTTTCTTTCGGACTCTGAAACCAATTCATTTGGCTCCTCGGGGCCGGTTAGAAACCGCCAGCGGGAACCCCGCTTGGATGTACTCTTCAACCCAGGGTCGGCGGCCGAGCACAGACCGTTTATGTAAAATGTTTTGCACCGTGCGGGGTAAACTAAACCAAAATGTCAAAAAGTGCAACCTTGCGTTACATAAACTCATCCATTTTGGAATTTCAGTGTTGGGACTGCATAAAAGATGGAGTCGGGCGCACGCCGGAAGCACGTCTTAACTCTACACCCTGGATGCCTGACCAGTCAAGCGAAAAGAACATAAACGCACCCTTTATTTATTTTTATTTTTTTGTGCGCTTTTTCCACGCAGCCCTGCTCTAAATCTCGGGGTTAATCACATGAATATTTCAGGCCACATCCATTAATTTGCTTGTTATCATGCGTTATGTATAGTGCACCTCAGATAACCCACTTTCGCTGTTACAACCATACTTTGCTGCATTTCTCCGGTTTATTCGCCGATATCTGAAACTGCTGGAGGTGAAATGTACTTAAACCGAGACAGGCTGGGGGGGGGGTGGAATTCCACTGGCTGTGCACCTCATGGTGTGTCACTCCATTGGCTGAGGCCCGTGTTTAGGAGTGCTCATTGTTCTCTGTATCGGCTCAATGTTCACCTCACTGCTCCCCCCAGGGGGACTGGCGCTGTTTAGGGCTGGGAATTCTTTATGCATCATGGCTGAAATTGAACAAACATATGAAAACAGCCTGCAAATGTATTCTGCGGGGCAAACAAAAAAATAGAAGAAACTTTGCTCTCACACAGCTTGAGAGGACAAGTCTCACGATGATTGTGCCTTTGGAATGCAGGAACAATTTAAGTAATGAACATCCTGTCGGTCTCTGTATTTATGTATTGTTATATGTGACTAAACCCCACCCACGTTGAGTCATCTCGGGGAAATGAAGTTGTCAGTAGAGGGGTCTAAACTTGATTTTCTCTTATTTTTTATTTTCTGTGAAAAATGACCTGAAGCAACTTTATTAGTTGTTTCATACTAAAGCATACATGAGGTGAATGTTAGACCTTAAAACGCAGTGTAAACATGTTATAATTGAATTAATGTGAACTGTAATGACAGTTCTGACCATTATTACCTCATTCCTCCGGGCCGCGATCGGGCCGTTAGCTTAATTAGCTTAAAATGCTAACGGTTGTAATCTGATAAGTGCCTCTAGTTCTGTAAATATGCGATGCCCGCCGTCATCAACAGAACGCGGACTTCGCGTGATTTTGAGCTCAAATAACAGCCAGGTGGCATTCCACATAACCTATTAGTAGCGACGTTCTGTTAGTAAATCCATGTATAAAATATCAAAACATTGGATTCTTCTTCGTGGCGTTTTTTTAGAGCCGGAACTACGTCACTATTCTCAGAGGAAACAGACAAAGGGTTGCCATGTTGGCTTGTTGGCTTGTTTTCCGTCCATGTTAACCAACATTTTATTGGATATTATCCTCATCTGTTTCTGGTGACTACTATGTGTGATTGTATAATAATGGCAAAAAATCACCCTAGATACATAGTATTTATAATGATAATGCATCACAATTATTGTTGTTGTTCCATTCATGCATACAAACAATGGACTGTGGGGATGGTTATCTAAAAAAAAACGTGGAGTAAGTACCTGCAAATTGGCCAATGTACTCAATGTCCATAACAATTAAACTGTAGTAGGCTACTGTTGGCATTCCTGCACAGCATACTATTAATTATAGACATACAGTACATGTGCCTAGCAGGGTTATTATAGTTATGGCTTTTTCATTCTACTTTAGTTTTAATTGTTTTTTTCCTACTAGTTTTTACTTTAAGAAAAAAGTTATCGTTTTTTCGTTAGTTTTAGTTAACTATAAAAACCCGGATGCCTAGTAGTATTTTTCAACTATACAATATTATTGGACTTTTTGGCGTTATTGGCTTACTTCTCTCCAAATACTTGGCAACAACAGAGAACAGACGGAGAGAGAAGAGAGTCAAGTTGGAGTTGGAAATACGTTCTATACAACGAGGGCGGCGCAAATAAGACAAACAACTAAAGTCTCTGGATGTTTATCTTTTATTATTACTACAAAACGATCTAAAATAAAGAGATCTAGGTGGACCGTTGCT
The DNA here is from genome assembly GCA_039105355.1 of Benthosema pterotum. Taxonomy (NCBI): domain Eukaryota; kingdom Metazoa; phylum Chordata; class Actinopteri; order Myctophiformes; family Myctophidae; genus Benthosema; species Benthosema pterotum. The sequence goes on along the minus strand of CM076974.1, from coordinate 23,845,678 downwards.
GAGTTCAATGCATTTCTGCATAGACCTACTTTCGGTCCAGGACTTGTCTTTATTTGTTGACCCATTCTCAATACAAGTTTATACAACATACCCGCGGTAAATAATAAAAATAAGAGTCGCGTTATTTGTAGACTTAATAAGAACCAAAGTGCAGTACATTATGAACATTAACCACGTTATGTTGTTTAATAGATTACGTTTTAAACATTTTGGAACAAGAGAAGCTGTTGTTGTTGTGAACATCTGGGATAGGCTCTGGCCATTGTCACCTTCTTGAAAGTGGGACATTAACACATTGTGAACCACTAGATCAATACAACAAAAGCAAATACTTAATTTAATATGCATTAACCACTGTATGAATGGACACTAGTTAAAGGGGAATTCTACCCATTTTCTGTTACTGTCAATATACCTTTTTTCCTAGAAATGGAGGTCTGGGGGAAAAAAAAACATTAGCATGGTGAAACACAACTTCACGACAATAGAGTTGTGTTTCACCATGTACACTTGTATAATGGTTACTATGTATAAGTATCCTTTTAAAGTAAAAATAGCCGTATAAAGGCGAAATGTATTACTATATTCATTTTAGCTACTATTATTAGGCTACTATTCAAACACCTTGACTCAACAATGCCCCCCCAGTATTGAGGAGGTGTTCCCATGCCCAAACTGTTCAACTGTTCAGCAAAGAAGAGGAAACAGCGCCCCCCTCAATGCCCAGACCAAGAACTACATCTTTAAAAGCCAAATTCTCAAATTCCTGTTTCTCTGCAAGACATTACTCTATAAACCATATCTCAAAAACTGGTGGGTCAAATTGCACAACCAATATGTCAAATTGTAGCTATGACTCTCTGCTTTCACATGACATGATAAAACAAAAATGAGAATTTCCTCAAAGACTCAACCTGGGTGGTGCTGGGACACATATCACAACAGCCGCACGCACGCACGCACGCACGCACGCACGCACGCACGCACGCACAGTAAAAAAAAATCTAAAATGACACAGTAGTCACTTTCGCAGTCAAAACAGATTTGCTAATATTTTCCCAGCATCATTTGTCCCCGTAGAGGGAAAGCAATCACTGCTTATCAATACAAAACTATTCAGTGTGACCTTTATCTCAATCTGGCTAGTCATTGGCATATATTAGAGAAAACAGTGCCACCGCTGTTGTTCCTCGAAATATGAGGCAACTAGTCTGTCTTGAGAGACTATCTTTATCTAAGAAAAATATCAATCCTAAAAATAAAATATTGTGGACGACAGAAGAAATAGACATGATTGATAATAGATGTTGTTAAATAATAGCTAGGGAAATTTAGCAATATTTTTGGACCATCTGTGAAAAAATTTACTACCAATAGCTTTCTTCACCAATGTGTTCTGATAGGTGTCTAGAATCACCTCTCAATTAGTGCAAGCCCAAATCCCAGGGGAAAATCCTGGAGAGCCAATCAAAGTTATGGAGCACAGAGTGCTTGGTTGAAAAATATGAACAAAAATGAAAAGTCTAAAATGAAATTGTAGGGTGTCTAACTAGGGGTTTTCAAGGGTGCTGAATCCATTCCAAACATTAGTTTTGGATAAAAATGTATCCCTGGCCATATAACCTATATATGTTGGTTATTTTGCTGTAAAAAACACCCAAAAAATGCTGTCCGCTTGACAAATAACCATTTAATATGAATATTTTTCACTTTAGAGTGGATATTACTGCCTCAAATGTACCTACAAAACTGCCCAAACTCATAAGCTACAATTTGAGCCCAAGATGACCTCTCTGTCTAGAGAATTACTCTTTCTGTGGCCAAAAGTCTGCACTATACCTCAAATCGACATTTTCAGTCTATAGCCTTCCAGATGCCTAGAATAGGTTGTGTTCTCCAACTACTGCCATAATAATCACCCATCAAATGAACTTGCATTGCAGTCTAGTACATTACAGTTACAGTACAGTTGTCTACAGCATGGTACAGTATAGCCTGCTGTACAGTACAGTAAGGTACAGTAAGGCCTGATGCAGTATAGTACAGTACAGTACATTAAAGTACAGTGCAGTAAGTTGCAGTACGGCCTGCTGCAGTACTGTACCAGGGGTTGACACTAAGGTCTCCGCAAGTAGAACCTGACTTGCACTTGCCCGATCGGCAAGTGCAAGTCAGGTTCTACTTGCCCTCAAGTCATGGTCACTTGCCCACCAAAATATATCGTAAATGTTGCATTTAATTTACTTTCTTTACTTTTTTTTAAAGTCACAATCAGCTACAGTAAATATTCAACTTGTCAGTGCTTCCCATGGTGGTCACAGACTCAGGGGTCTGTGACCCAAGCAAAATGATAGTTTGGAACCAAATGGACCTGGGAGAGATAGCTAGAAAGCAGGGAAAGATGCAGAGGCAGATTGAATGACCACCTTCAAGACAAATATATCTCATGTTGTGTTATAGTGTTACTGTTATACTGTAGTGTTATAGTGCTATAGTCGCACACTTGCCCGATCGGGCAACCAGGTAGCAGTCTGCACTTGCCCGACCCCTTTTTTTTACTTGCCCCGGGCAAGCGGGTAAGTGTGGATGCAGACAGTATAATACCTGAGGCCGATTCCGCACTGTGAGAGGACAATGACGATAACATACCGTATTGTCCCGAATATAAGACGACTCGTTTATAAGACGACCCTCATTTTTCAAGACCCTTTTACAGAAAAAAGAACATTGAATGTCAAATAGTATAGCCCCTGAATATAAGACTACTCCATTTTTTGGGATATTTCCATCGGGAAAAAAACATAGTCTTATATTCAGGCCAATAGGGTAATACTTGAATAAAAATCATTTCCAACCAGTTCCTTTCCTCTCCCTCATGCGCCCCGGCTGGCCAGAGGGAGGCAGTATAGTGGATCAGGATTACTGCATGTTTTTTTGTGAGGGGGCCACTGCCTACCCTAGGTGACATGCGGAGAACAGAACATCTCCTACACCAAAGGATTTTTCTTCCCGATGCGGTGCCTAGTGTCTGCAGACCCGCAAATCAATTATTACACGTAGGAACATTGAAAAAAATAAATGCGAACACTTGCAGTAATGTACCGCATCATGATGCTTTAGGACTTTTGGGGCAAATAACAGTGAAACGGGCGTGTGTCCCACTCAGGGCCCGAATTCTCATTTCAATTCCAGTGAATGTCTGAATTCTGATCCAAACAATTAAATCCTCTTCCATAGTCTGGATTCAATATCTTACCTCAAAATACTGTCTATGCAGTCAAATTGCACAGACGTAGTGATGGCCTTCTACAGCTTGTACTCTTGCATCTACCCAAAAGGGAAACATATTTCCCCATATTTTTCTACCCAAAGTACCTGTATGTGAGGAATTTCGCGTAATTCTGCTTCTACCGATTCACATAATTCACATTCTACCGATGTGAGGGTGATCATCTACATCAATCACATCAAAAACACAATGCCTCACATCAAAACTGAGTCAGAGCAAAAGGCTGTCATTTTCTTAATTTTGCTCTATTATGCAAGAGGGTCCTCTTTCAGTATGTTAAAAGATTTAACTTTCAGGTATGTATCTGAAAGAGGGCTCATGAGAACAACCCAGAAATGCAAATCATCTCTTGACCACGGGTTTCATTTGAACTCAGAAAATGGCAAGCTAGAGCCTTTATGGTTTGAAGAAGGTGACGTCATCCCAAAGCCCTCATTGATATTGTCTGAAGAGGGGACAGACAAGGATGATGTAGAAGAAATTCATATACATGATGATGATGAAGAGGATGAGGAACATGAATATGATGACTAATCCTAAAGTAGTTGATAGGTAAACGATGATAGTGAAGGTGTCAAATATTCCATGGCATAACAATAATTCTGAAACAGCTATAATATGTGCATATTATATATATTGTGTGAATATTAATGAAAAGCAATTGTTTTCCTTCTGTACTATTTACAATTCATGTTTCTACCTTGAGATGCCAGTAGTTGGAGAACACAAGCTATTCTAGGGATCTGGAAGGGTAGTGACTGAAAATGTTATCATCTTCGATTTGAGGTATAGTGCAGGCTTTTGGCCACAGAAAGAGTAATTCTCTAGACAGAGAGGTAATCTTGGGCTCAAATCGTAGCTTATGAGTTTGGGCGGTACATTAGGTACATTTGAGGCAGTAATATCCACTCTAAAGTGAAAAATATTCATATTAAATGGTTATTTGTCAAGCGGACAGCATTTTTTGGGTGTTTTTTACAGCAAAATAACCAACATATATAGGTTATATGGCCAGGGATACATTTTTATCCAAAACTAATGTTTGGAATGGATTCAGCACCCCTGAAAACCCCTAGTTAGACACCCCACAATTTCATTTTAGACTTTTAATTTTTGTTCATATTTTTCAACCAAGCACTCTGTGCTCCATAACTTTGATTGGCTCTCCAGGATTTTCCCATGGGATTTGGGCTTGCACTAATTGAGAGGTGATTCTAGACACCTATCAGAACACATTGGTGAAGAAAGCTATTGGTAGTAAATTTTTTCACAGATGGTCCAAAAATATTGCTAAATTTCCCTAACTATAAGGAATAAATGGAAATGATAAATGTCTATGCTGATGGGATTGGTCTCATGGTCTCATCCAGGATGAGTCTGACAGTGGGTCTGTCACGCCCTCGGACAGGGCGTGCCATTCTGGGTCGCCAACCTCACCTTTCCCCCCCCTGTTATTTGATTGTCCACACCCCTTCACAGCTGGACCTTGTTTGGACTGATGATTATTGCCTGTACTTATTGTGTTCCGTGTTTGTGTGACGTTGCTGGATTTTAGTTTGTCTCTGACAACTTTACGTGTCTGAGTTTTGTTCCTGTGATTGCCTGAGAGGCCGAGCTTTTAGTTTTTATTAAAGAGTTTTGAGACCTGATTTTCTCTCGTGCTCCGCTTATTATTTGGGACCGTAACAGTAAAATCCAGCCACCATGGAGCCAGCGAGAGGAATGGGACACCGCCGCCAGCGCAGCGTGGAGGGCGAGCTGGGAGACGAGCTAAGCGTTAGCCGCCGCTCTGTGGCGCGGGCCCATGTGGTGTTGAGAGAGGACTTTTTTCAGTCATTGGGGCTCTTCCTAGACCAGCGATTTGCCGCTTTCGAGGCCAGGATAGCTCCTCCACTGACGGTGTTAGGGTTACAGCTTCGCTCACAGCAGGCCAGAGCGGGTTCCCGTTTTCCCTCTGTGGAGGCGACGACACAGACGGTGTTCACGGGTGTGAACACGGAATCACAGACGGAGCCGTTGCACGGTCGCGACGTTCAGCTCCAGACCGAGGCGGAGCCGACGGTGGTTCCATCCGGGAGATCTGCAGTAGTTGGAGCCGCGCCGAAGTCGCCGTGTAAGCCAGAGAAGGCGGAGGGCTACGAGTGGCGTATCCAGGACCAGTGGCGCATCGAGGACGACCACCCGGGAGAGGAGGTCCAGCAGCCCTGGAGGTCCCGGAAAATGCTCCGTCGCAGGGAAGGTCTTTGTTTCTATTGTGGGGTTGCGGGTCATGTTATCACCCAGTGCCCTGTTAGACCTGAGAAAAAGGTGTACCGCCATCGCCAGTAACTTACCTTAGTCCTGGTGGTTTTTTTTTTGTTTTGTGGCTGTTCTCCCCGTGGGAGTACTTTTTCCTTAGCCCCGAGGGGGTCGTTCTGTTTTGAGCCTGTTAGTTTTGGCTCTGGGGAGAGGGGTTCATTGTTTTTCTAGGGGTAGTTTTTAGACCCTGCGTGGTCTGGGCTTGTTGTTGCCAGTTTTGTTTTTTGTGATTTCTCACCCTTGTTCCTTGTTTTCCTCCGCTTGTGCGTGTGGGTTCCAGTTGTTGTGACCTGGTTGTTTGGGTTCCAGTTTGTGTGAGTGGTCCCTTTACTTCGCCCCAGTGTTCCTGTCCCCCCCGGGTTGGTGCTGTTGAGATGCGGACAGGCGGCAGGGGTCCTCGTTCCGGAGTAGTGGTCCCTATTCTCGCCCCCCGTGTTTGGTGAGGGGGGTCCACGCTCAGCTGCCTGCTCCAGTCGTCTAGGACTCACCACCACCCGGGTTCCCCACCCCCCGGCTCCTCCACTGCCCCCTCGTCCTGCTCCCTGTTGCTGTTCTTCACCAGCTCTTAGCCTCTCCTGTGGTCCTGCTTAGCCACCCCCCGGTCCCCATGGGGCCTGCGGGACGACTCCCTCCTACGTCCCTTCGTTTGCCTGGGGAGTTCCCGCCGGTGGGCCCATCCGGAGGTGTGTTGCTCTGTTCTGGACTCTGGATGTCGTGGTTGGAGTTTGAACTTTTCCTGGGACGCTGTGGGACTCGTTTGGTGTTTCTGCACCATTTCCCTCCCCCCGTGGGGAGCTCCGGTTCCTGGTCCTGATGGTTGCCCCCCCTCTTCCCCCTGTTGGCCCTGGGGGAGCGGGTCTTCGGGAGGGGGTGCTGTCACGCCCTCGGACAGGGCGTGCCATTCTGGGTCGCCAACCTCACCTTTCCCCCCCCTGTTATTTGATTGTCCACACCCCTTCACAGCTGGACCTTGTTTGGACTGATGATTATTGCCTGTACTTATTGTGTTCCGTGTTTGTGTGACGTTGCTGGATTTTAGTTTGTCTCTGACAACTTTACGTGTCTGAGTTTTGTTCCTGTGATTGCCTGAGAGGCCGAGCTTTTAGTTTTTATTAAAGAGTTTTGAGACCTGATTTTCTCTCGTGCTCCGCTTATTATTTGGGACTGTGACAGGGTCACTAAATGGTGTGAGGAGCATGAAACTATAAAAATGCTGTGAATTATAAAATGCTGATAGTCTTCACAGTTAACTTGCAGATGTAAAAAATAAAATAAAAAAAGTGACCACCAGCATCCAAATACCAATTGGGGGAATAAACAGAATCTTGTTATAAAAAGGTGTTGTATCCCTCCTGTAAGTTGTCAGGTATATAATGTGTATACCGTAATTTCCGGACTATAAGTAGCTGAATATAAGCCGCACCGGCTAAATTTGGGGCAAATACTGATTTTTCCATGTACAGGTATAAGCCGCACCTGACTATAAGCCGCACCAGACAACAAGTTTCATGTTAGAGCAGTGGTTTTCAACCTTTTTGATCCCAGGGCCCACTATTTATTCAGCATTTGAGCTACACACCCCCATTTGACAACAATTTAGCCCCACAGAACCCAAAATTAAAGATTTCTTCTGGTTTTGTCCACAAAACCAGAAGAAATCTGGAACGGCAGGTGTTGAGTCATCACATTTTGCTCCATGGCTCTGATCCCGTTCTGAAGCCTGGTGCTGAGTTTGTAGATCAGCGTTGGACTCTTTCTTGTATTATTTTCCAGTTCAAACATTTGACAGCCAATATTCAAGCAATTTTACAGTATGGTTTGTTGATTACTTTGAAAGGTGTTAATAAGGTCTTAAAAGTTCTTGAATTGACACTTTACTGTCATCTGGGGACGCTCCCAAAATCGAGAACCACTGTGTGTGTGCGTGCATGCGTACGTGCATCCGTGTTGCAGTGGCCGGTGCAGGGCATATAGCCAGAGGGCTCAGTGTTTGATCCCCAGCTGTAAAATGGATTATCTATTGGCAGGAGGGTGAAAAGGATGCTGGTGGTTTCGCTTAGACGTTGTAACAGACTGTGTGTGTGTGTGTGTGTGTGAGGGGGGGGGGGGGGGGGGGGGGCACGTGTGTGTGTGTGTGTGTGTGTGTGTGTGTGTGTGTGTGTGTGTGTGTGTGTGTGTGTGTGTGTGTGTGTGTGTGTGTGTGTGTAAAGCGTCCATGCATGCATCACGTGGGTGCATGTGTCGCACGTGTGTGTGCGTGCAAGCGTACGACATGCGTGCATGCGATCCCTTGCAGCCCCCCCCCCCCCCCCCCCCCCCCCCCCCCCCCCCCCCCAGGGGACAGAGGCGCCTCCCCCCAAGGACACGTATCTTTAAGAAGCCCTCCCTTACCGCAGCTAATGCTCACTTTGTCACCCAAACAGGGCGGGAAAGATAATCAATAGCCTTTGATAGCTACTATTAGGGTTTTAACAAGCTTTTCCTCACGCTGCGCTGCTCCTCTGAGCAGAACACAAGAGAGCCCTGATCCCAATTCCTCGTCCTCCTTCACATATTAACTGGTAGAGCCATCAAAACATTCCCAAAATACACGTCACAAGCATAGCAATCTAAACCTGCAGCAATTGTCTGTCACATAGAAGTTATACACAGTATAACCTAGGGTTAAGGTAACCCAGAGTTACACATTGATTATTTGTCTAATTAAAGTAAATGAACACTGACAATTTGAGTTTGTCAGAGAAGGCCTGAGTCTTGCAAAAAAATCGACTCTTAAGGTTGAAAGAGATAAACGAACGCAGGGTTTTCTTTAACAGTTGACACAACCCTTCATACTATTATATCCAAGGCTTTTAGTGTCACATGTTCCATGCAACGAAAAGTTTGCTTTATTATAACTTCCACATTGGTTTTATTTGAACAGCAAATTCCAGACACTTGCTCAGAACACATCCCTGGGAAAGGAACGTAACCTTCCTCTCTTTTGCAAACATGTCTGTGTCCAGAGTTAATCTCGCAAACCACTGGACCAGGTTACAGAAGTACCTCCGTTATCGTTACTAGGGATGCCGCGATCCGATATGGAGATCGGATATCGCCCGCTTCGGCAGGGCCATCTATTAGAAGAATTGCGACATTGAGGGTGTGTGTGTGTGTGTGTGTGTGTGTGTGTGTGTGTGTGTGTGTGTGTGTGTGTGTGGAGAGGAGAAAAACAGTAATAAAAGGTAAAGATAAAAAGTGTGTTATCTGCCAGACATACGACAGCATGCAGACTTAAATATCTGCTAGATCGGTATCGAAACGTATCGAAATCTAAATTAAATCGAAATCAAATCGTTTTGCCACAGATTAATCGAAATTGGATCGGAAAAAGTGTGATTGAGGCATCCCCAAACCGTTACATTATTTTGTACAGTACATAAATTTTGAACTTCACTATCAGAATTCAATGGGGCTCACTGTTCAAAATTGCAGTCGTATGCCACACGTCATAGACGACTGACATGGTAGACGACTGATGTCACAGGGCTAGACACATGAAGGCCGAGTCACACATAGCCTCGACACCCAGGCTTTTATTTTCGTTCGCGTTGCGCGAAAACGGAAAGCCTAGACTAATTTGTTACACACAGTGGCCAAGAGGGGAGAGTCAACCTTCCGGGGTGGGCGTCACTCTAAATCAGGGGTTTTCAACAGGTGGTCCGGGGACCACCAGTGGTCCTTGAGAGGGTTCCAGGTGGTCCCCAGCTAAGTTGGTTAACCAGATGTAACTCTTGAGAACGTAGAAATAAAATCAAATGGACCCTTGCGGGTCCATTTGGTTTCATTTTTACACTCTCAAGAGTTAAAATATTCATCATCTGAATTAGCCCAAGTCTACACAACTAGAAGATGGACAAAAGCAAAAGAAATCTTTAGTTTTGGGGTCTGTGGGGCTAAAATGTCCTCAAGTGGTGGTACGTGGCTGAAATTCTGAATAAATGGTGGTCCCTGGCATCAAAAAGGTTGAAAACCACTGCTCTAAATGATGTGACGTAGAACAGCAGTGGACGGGCGCGGGAGGGGCCGGGGATGACGACACGTTAGTGAGATCAAATGAGATCAGCTCGATCTGCCGTGTGGATCCCACGGCACCCCGCCCCCACTAGGCCAAAATCATTTCGGGTTAGGCAAGGCTAAATCACACATTGTCTTGATGTAGTCACTATGCTCCAATGTAGGTCCCAAGATAACAATTCTTCTACAGTCAAAAACTGAACAGAAATGTCTTTCCAATATGAGAGGCAATCCAATTGACAGTATACTTACTGTATGTAATATGTTCACTCACTGTGCTAAATTAATACCTGTAATATTGAAACTATAATTACCTATTAATTGTATCATTATGTTCTGCTATGAACTGTATGAGACTTCAAGCTGCAGGTGCAATGTCTCCATCTTTTGTCTATTTATTATCCATCATTTACTGCTATTAACCAACCAAAATACTATCATTTTACACACATGTACGCGGCTAGACATGCCTAGACACTCACATTCACACAAAAGTGTGTGTGTGTCTGTATGTGTGTGTGTGTGTGTGTGTGCGCACGTGTGCGTGTGTGTGTGTGCACGTGCGCCCACCCCCGATTTCCCTCTCCCAACAGTAAGTGGTAGGGGAGTACCTATGCTAAACTAAATCTAATTTGCAACATCTGCGTTTGTCACATCATTAGAATAATTGTTCCCTCCTCAGCTGTTTCCCTGCTGTTTTGTATCAATTTCCAAATGATCTGTTCATTTTAGAGTCTCATCTGTGCATGTTTTTTCTCTCCCTCTCTCTCTCTCTCTCTTTCTCAATCTCCAGCCACTTTCTCTGAAAATTAGCCGCTTACTTCGAACACATAACGCTAATGACCATAATTAACCCAAAATGGAACTTAAATAATTATGGACCAGGAGGGATTGCTCATTCAAGAGAAGAGTGAATTCATCTTTCATCTGGGAACCTTATCAAGGTGCATTGTGTCTATATCTGCACCGGTTTGTCTTCATTTAGTAACGAGGCGTTTCAGGTGCAGCTGAGCGCCAATAGCCGCCGGGGTCACCTTGAGATGAAGCACATGTGTTATAGGCAAGGTTTGATTGATTTAAAAATGTCTCAACCACTTCAGTCCTATACTTACAAATGACAAATAAGTGGAATAGCTACTGTAAAGGAGAAGAATGGATTTTCCAGCGTAAACTGAGCCCTGCTGCGGTAGCAGTGGTGTGAAAGGTAAATACAGTAAAGTACTTGAGTACATGTACTTCACAAATTCACTACATCTCAGATGCAATATACTGGTAAATTGTACTTGTATTACTCCACTACAATTATTTGAAAACATTAGACATTTTTTATTACTACTGTAAATGGTAAGTGGTGCATTTATATAGTGCTTTTATCCAAGGGGCTTTAAATAGTGCATTACATTCACCCATTCATACACACATTCATACTGTATACCTATGACGGAGGAAACCATGCAAGGCACAACCCAACACATCGGGAGCAATTTGGGGTTTAGTGTCTTCCCCCAAGGACACTTCGCTGGGATTTGAACCACCGACCCACGGGTCATTAGACGACCTGCTCTACCTCCTGAGGCATTAGTCACCAAGCACGTAAATCTAAATATGTTTTGGCTATTTGGAAATAGCTACTCTACAAACAATGTGTTGTGAGCTAATGAGTTTGTTTATCTGCTATTTTTAAAAGATGTCTATAACCCACACACTGTAGATGTAAGAGAGTATTTCAACACTGTCGTATTTATACTTTTACTCAACTGGAAAATGTGAGTAGCCTACTTCTTCAACTACTGAGCGCTAACGACGGTGAGTGACAATGAATGTGCATTACATTCACCCATTCATACACACATTCATACTGTATACCTATGATGGAGTAAACCATGCAAGGCACAACCCAACACATCGGGAGCAATTTGGGGTTTAGTGTCTTCCCCCAAGGACACTTCGCTGGGATTTGAACCACCGACCCACGGGTCATTAGACGACCTGCTCTACCTCCTGAGGCATTAGTCACCAAGCACGTAAATCTAAATATGTTTTGGCTATTTGGAAATAGCTACTCTACAAACAATGTGTTGAGAGCTAATGAGTTTGTTCATCTGCTATTTTTAAAAGATGTCTATAACCCACACACTGTAGATGCAAGAGAGTATTTCAACACATTCGTATTTATACTTTTACTCAACTGGAAAATGTGAGTAGCCTACTTCTTCAACTACTGAGTGCTAACGACGGTGAGTGACAATGAATGAAAAAAAAAAAAAAAAAAAAACACAGCTGATGTAGTTTTGCACCTTCATTTCCACATTTGACTTTGATGCGATGCATGACAAGGTTGTGTCACTGTGCCTTGGCTGGCAGAGGTCCAGGGAGACCAAGGCAATGCGAGGGATGCAGCGTCGTGACCCAGGTGGGTCCAATCTATCCTCCCAGCGAGATCCAATAAGTGCCATTAGAGAGGTCTGGTCTGGTTCGTTTGAACGTCACAGTTAACAACCTTACACACAGAAGACCGGACACCAGGGCAGAGGGAGCGCCGGACACTATCTGCAACAGGCTCATTCATTACAAGGAAAAACGCAGACACATGTCACATGCATCACATGTAACCTGTGGCGTTGTAGCAAAAAGATGAATTCATAGAAGTCATTTATCTGATGCATGAGCTGTATTAGATTTGTTTTGTCTGTGGGAGCAAATCTGTCATGCTTCAGAAAGGACATTGTAGCGTAAAAAAGGAAAGGCAAGCGTCTTGATGCGTGTGTGCATGAAATCTACTCCCTAATCTACTCCAGAGACCGTCAATGGTCTATGTGGTTAAAATGGTTAAAATGCCCTTTCTACTGTTAGACCGAATAGTATGTGACAGGCAGGGATTCCCACTTCTACACAGGAAAATTAGGGTTCAGTTTTACACTTCCAAGAGGAGAAAGGTACATTTCTTGAAATGCCGTTAATGCTGAAATCAAGGCCTTTTCCTTAAATTGCTGAACACCAGCATTTCAGGTGGAGATAAGGTCAACCAAGTTTTAAGATATCCCGCAGATGAAACCCTGAAACCAATCTGTCGGACAAACGACAGGAAGAGGACGGGACGGAGAGAGGAACCTGCTGAAAAGGCCGGAGGAAAAACAAAAAAGGTCCAGAGAAACACAAATGGGATCTCGTCCGTCCATCTCCATTCCCAGCTTCCTTTTTATCTCATCGCCGCCAAGGAAGGAGGGTTGGGTTTGTTTTTGTTTTGTTTTTTTATGGGCTTTACAGTAATGCTCAGAGGGTGAAATTATTCCTGGTGCGCCCCTACCACCCTCCCTCCCCAAGTTTAATTATTTCCTCTCGTATCAATACAGTCCACCGACGTAATTTCCGTGTTGATCCGATTAGAGAAATATTACATTCTGCCAGGGCATGGGCAAATTGACTTTGGTGGCAAGGTCCTGACAAGAGCCAGGCACGCAGCTTTATGCATCAGTAACGGCGTAACCGTATTATCCGTGCACTGCTTCCTTCAGTGAAAAGCAAGACGCAGGCTGTTTCCAATGAAGACAAAGGGGGGTGAGGGAAAGGGAACTCAGGAAGGGAGAGACGGAGGAGGAGGATGTGCCAAGTGTGCACCTTTGCACAGACTTTGAACCAATGTTAGTCATTGATTCAAATAGGGCTACTGTTCATTTCGATTTATATGTTTGTAATTTCGTTTGTAATTTAAATACGCCATTTTAGCATATTCACATGGCCGTCAATATGTGTGGGGCTCTGAGCTTATAGAACTGAAACAGAGAAAGAGAGAGTAAAAGGCTTATATTTATATTTTGCCTAGATTTTGACGATAGCATAGTAATATAAGTAGGGCTACACATAATTATTTTGGTATAGCACTCAAGAGGAGCACGTGGAGATGTTACTTGGTGCTCCCAAGTGTGTGTGTGTGTGTGTGTGTGTGTGTGTGTGTGTGTGTGTGTGTGTGTGTGTGTGTGTGTGTGTGTGTGTGTGTGTGTGTGTGTGTCAATCTGTAGAATCCGTAGTGGACGACTGTAGGTGAGTGGATGGAAGTGGACTACCGTGAGTGAGATGCAAAACAAAAAAGAGTGAAATTAAATTATTGCTTTTCTCTTTAAGCATGAAAGTCTGTTCTTTAAACTAATGCCATGGCTAACACGACTCCAGATTTGTTGTCTTGTTACATTCCATTGTTCATGCTTTTATATCACTGTGTTAACAACTCTATTGTTGCATCAACTGTAACACATCATCAGCAAGCAAGTGGCACTGCATGTTGTACCCAATATAAATAATATCAGCCTATACTAGTCCAGTTCATGGTGGCCATTAGATGTTTGTGGTGCGGGAGCACAACATTAAATAATTGGTGAAACCGATAATGTGTGGCGTGTGCACTGACTGTCCACGATTTCTCATAGCCATGTGAAACTATTCTTTCTCATGTGTAAAGTTCATCTGAGGTCTACAGCAGTGGTGCACACATCGCATGTGAGGGAGAATCGTGCACACATAGTAGGCATCAACCACTGGTACCAGTGCCATGCTGGTATGCGATGCATTTGACGCCAGCCAGCATGCACGCTGGCATCACATGTGTTGCATACCGGCACCGTTCAGTGTACCAGTGGTTGGGAACCTCCACGTTGACGTACTGTAACTACAGAAAGACTCCCAATTTGGGCGAGGATTCTGTCAAAGGAAATTTGTCAGTGATCGTTCCAGCATTTTGCGAGATTATCCCCAGGGACGCACGTACGTACCACGCAAGCACGCACACACTCACAGCGTGATTCTATGAAGTTCCTGAAATATTGTGGACAAGTAAATTACCATTATAGATTATGAGGTTACCGACAATGTACAAGGGATGAAACGAGACAACTTAGACAGGAACGCAAGTCTGCAATCGTCCAACAAAAAGAGAAAAGAATAAAGAAGGGGCTAGAGACAGAGCGAGGGGGTTTGAGAGAGAGAGAGAGAGAGAGAGAGAGAGAGAGAGAGAGAGAGAGAGAGAGAGAGAGAGAGAGAGAGAGGAGATAGGACTTACAGCCCAAAACCAAAAGTGTACACCTGCACACATAACAGGTGTTTTCCGCCCCACTTGCAGGACCTCTGATTAGGAGCCGCTACGCTTGCCTTCCCCCGTCTAAAGCCAGCTTTACTCACGGCCCTTAACCCCCACCCCCATTAGAGAGGCTACGTAGGCCTGTTTAATTATCCGGTGGAAAAACCACAGACTGGGGGCTGAAGGACGAATAATCCTGAGACATTCCTTCTTACGTACACTGCTATGTTTGCAGGATATTAACTTTCATACATCAATGAGCAGAAATTGTTATTCCCTTAATAGTTCCTAGTTACTATAGCAGCAAACACTAGCAGTGCACCAGAGCTGAAAGACTAAATTACATTAAAAAGGTAAGATCTTTATAGAATCATAGCACATTCAGTTCATTTTAACAGCTATAGAGTTTATACAGTTACTATAGAGCTACTATTTACGGTCTACGTGGATCAAGTAACAGACATTTTATTTGTTGGACTTCCACTGTTGCTTTGGACATCACTCCAGCTTTGGCTTGGAGAGCACAGGTGATTTTGTTCTCAAGAGAAAAAAAAAACATGGAGAGAGGTCTGTGAAATATTTGTGCCATACTGCTAAACTCCTATCTCTCTCCCTCTCCTTAATTACCCATCCCCTGCACCTGTGTCTAATCTCTCTGTCACACACACACCCACACTTCCTTCAAGGTTGGTGAACCTTGAAGGTTACGGCTGGAAACAAACGCTGCCCATGTCCAGCAGTAGATTTACCTGGCCCTCTGTGGTCTCTTCCAGACTACTCTGGCTGTGACCAGTCAAACCCAGTCCAGTTCAGCATGTTTGATGTGTGTGATAATTTGTTTGACTAGTTTGACTTTTCTCTCTCTCTTTTTGCTATTAAGTTTGTGTATAGGAGTAAATGGACGGGTACAGCATATTCTATTGCTCTCTATTCTACAATAAGACCTCCTTTCTGTTTAATCTGCATTTACAGACGGAAGCAATCATGGACAGAATGAGAGAAAGAGAGAGAAATAATTAAGGACAGCTGAGGTCTGTGTGTGTGTGTGTGTGTGTGTGTGTGCGCGCGCGCACGCGTGCGTGCGTGCGCATGCGTGCGTGCGTACAGTATGTTTGTCTGTGAGGAGAGGGGGTTGAAAGAGTTACCAGCACTAAACACTTTCACCTGTGCAGCTCCGTTACCCAGTGTTAAATGTTTTCACCTGGCTGGAGTCGCGTTATCAACTTTTAATCACGTTCCCCCCTGGGAGAGGAATTACTCGCCCAATGGAAATGACATAGTACTGGACTTTCCATGGGATAGTGAGACACCAGAACATTTATGGGGAATGACCGGAGCAACAGTGCTCAAAGTGATACACGGGGCCAGAAACAGACCCTGTCGGCATTGTAGGCCTCGTCGTTTCTACCACCAGAACAGTCTATCGAATGTTCCATGACTTCCATCCAGGTTCAAGTCAGTGGGGGGATGCCTCTTAAAGGGGAATTCCAACCATTTTCTTTTTTTTTTGTGAGAGTGTACAAATGTGAACCAAATGGACCCGCTAGGGTCCATTTGGATGTGAGAAGTGGGGGAACGCCGTCCCCCCTACACTACACCCCTGTATATAAGATATTTTAGATGTGGGGGGACGCCGTCACCCTGCGTCCCCCCTCCACTACACCCCTGGTCACACCAATGTACTGCATGTCGAGACATACAGAGGGTTGAAATATCATTTCCCACTCATCCATAGTGCAATAAAAACAATAAAATACAAACAATAAAGCAACAAGCAAAACTAGTGCAACAGATGAAGGCAATAAAGTGCTAGTCACAACTATAAAAAAAAAACCTAATTATATAAAGTGAAAGGTGTTATGAACTATAACCAACCTAATTATATAAAGTGACAGGTATTATAAAACTATAACAAAATGCAATTATATAAAGTATAAAGTAAAGCAACTAACATGAAATCTGACAAACTAAAGCTACACTCACACTTGTGATAATAGCTTTTGCGAGTCTTTGGTGAGAGGAACTAAGAACTTGGCACGATACCCTAAATGACAAACATATTGGTTAACACTGCATTCTATCTTCATCACACATTAATCTCCATTTTATTATATTTCCTCTCAATTATTTTGGGAAACTACAAGTTGAATGTGGATGGACTACATGCATGACTAGGTTCTGTGGCTTGCTGTCACATAAATGGATCTTGAAATTAATAAGGATGGATGGAAGGATAGGATAAGGATATAGGATAAGGATATCCTTCCATGTGTGTCTCTTTGGTGCAGCTCTCGTGCAGCTATCCCAGGGGTGGATCTAGGCATGGGCATGGGGGGGCAATGCCCCCCTAAATGCCCAGACTGCCCCGCCAAACATGATGGCATGCAAAACAACCAAAGATATTTCAGTGCTTATATTTAAGTATTTGAAACACTACTATACTGCTACTACAATCTACAATCGTCTCACCACTAAACCAACAGCATTTCATCATTGAAAAGGAAAAGTCTGAGTCAGACCTTTAGCTTTATGCATGCTGCGTGTCTGTTGCAACTTCAACAACAACTGATATTGTTATTGATGCTTTACTTGACTAATAAAAGTCCTGTAACTGAAAATGGTATGGGTGCGGCTTCATCGCCCGTGGCGCGTTGCGCCACGGGCCCTCCCTACCATTTTCTGCTGCCCCCCCAATTGGGAAATGTTAGATCTGCCTCCGCTGTCTGGTGGTGTTGGATTTACAGTATACGCAAGTTTCCCCAACAACAGGAAGTGTCATGTTGACACATTACGTCGGACCTAATCAAATCACGAATATTGGAAATCAAATTGGTTAGAAAAATATTGTATCCGGGGGAAATATATCTGACGGATGTTCCAGTCCACACTTCCGCTGATAGGGTCTCTGCCTTAGGTTCTTTTCTCTTCCCAGATGAGTAAGGCTGGGGAAAAGGCTGGTTATTTCTTGATAACAGACCGCACCGCTCTACAACAGACCACTGACAAATCAAAGTCACAGAGCACCAGGCTGGAATTTATGCTGTACCCAACATGACAGCCATGTAAACTATTGCTCTCAAGAAAGTTTTTGAAAACATTTGAAGTGAGAAATAGACAATCTAGTATACCGGAAAATATAATCCACTTGATCACTAGATTATTTTTAAAGCGACTTGTTCCAGTCTGCAGAGCCAATTTGGAATGCTTTCATTACCGTAAGTAAGCAAATACTTTGTCTTGTTGTCACTTTTGGGTCAATTCATTATTTATGTATTATAAGTAGCCATATACAAAGTGGATTAACGTATGATACAGTATATAGATGCATCACCATTAATGTGCCATGCTTCCTCCTCCAGGGCAAGTCATCAGTGCCCATACCCGAGGCATGGTTGGTGAAAGGGCCTTTCTGTGTGGAGTTTGCATGTTCTCTCAGTGTACCCTACGGTAGGCACCTCCACAAAATACATGTAGTAATCGTGCTCTCTAGACCGCCTCCCCCTGGTCAGCTGGGGCGCCTGACGAGAGGCAAGAAACAGGCTGGAATAACATGTAACTTCCAGGCGACTACGTCCAACCAGGGAAAGTCCCCTATGTCAGGTGAAAAGCAGCAGTTTGGTCTCCTCATGCATTGAAGGAATGCATGGCAGGCAATGAGAAGAAGTGGTAACATGGTTCTCTAAAGTTTAGAGCAGGGGTTTTCAACCTTTTTGACACCAGGGACCACCATTTATTCAGCATTTGAGCCACGGACCACCATTTGATGACATTTTAGCTCCAAAGACCTAAAACTAAAGAATTCCTTTGGTTTTTGTTCACAATTCCAGACTGGATTTTGCAAACAAAACAGTGTAGAACTCTTCATTAAATAGTGCTAATTCAGATGAATATTTTAACTCTTGAGAGTGTGAAAATGAAACCAAATGGACCCGCAAGGGTCCATTTGGTTTTATTTTTACATTCTCAAGAGTTACATCGGGTTAATTAGCCGGGCTAATAGCCGTCATTTAGCCTGGATGGGGACCACCTGGAACCCTCTCTCAAGGACCACTGGTGGTCCCCGGACCACCTGTTGAAAACCCCTGGTTTAGAGAACCACTTCCAAAGTGGCAGCCAGACAAAAAAATGTATAATTATCAGGTTGATTTCCTAAATGAATTTCAAAGAGAAAGAAAGAAACTAAAGTAGTATCGACTTTGAAAGAAGAGCATAGAGCCAGCCAAGGCAGAAGACAGGAAGAAAAGGAGGGAGGAGGGAGTTGGGTGAGTGTCAAGAGTGTACCCAGGATTTGGGTTTTGGCACACTTGGGTCTCTGTGGAGCCTGTGGTTCTCTAGAATCCCAGCTACACATCCTTCAGGCGTACAATGCAATACACAGAGGAGACCCCCCCCCCCCCCACACACACACACACACTCATATGCATACATATGTATATGCATGTAAGCTCTCGCCTCAGGTGAGCGAAGAAAATGAAAACAGTGAGGTATTACTGGCATAATAATAGGCATGTGTAGATACAGCAGCATACAATTCTACAGTCGTTCTTTTTTTCACCCTCTTTCGCTTGACTTTCATTGTCAGAATCATCTGCCAATGCCAACACTTCTAATATGGCTTTCACACTGCTAATACTTCTCAATTGTTCTTCACATAGTGGCAGTGTATTTCCACGATGTTTTTGACTGTGTGTGTGTGTGTGTGTGTGTGTGTGTGTGTGTGTGTGTGTGTGTGTGTGTGTGTGTGTGTGTGTGTGTGTGTGTGTGTGTGTGCGCGCGTGTGTGCGTGCAAGATCAGTCATCAAGCATGTGCGCTATGTATAATCGTGTAGGATGAAGGCTTGTGTCAAATAAATTGAACACATACAGTACATCGTAGAAGTACACACAAACAAGTTGGACTGCAGCAAATGCAGCAAAAATAGGATTACAAAAAGGTGTCCATTTTGCTAGCTCGCAACCAAAAAAAAAGAAAGGACAAACTCTCCATTTAGAGGATTTAACATTTTTACTTGGGCTCAGGTGTTTGATTCCAAGGTTGGGCACGTTTCATGACCACTGAACGACCCATGAAGCCCCACACTGACAACTCGCTTTACGCCTCCAAGTCAGTGCACGGTCAGCAGTCTGGGAGGACGTAAAAAAAGGGTTTATTTCTGATACAAGGTTTTCATCTGATACCAACAGTGATACCACCCCTGAGTTTACACACCGCAGGATCCACACACTGGCAGCGCAAACAAGATTCCAGGGCCAGGATGCCCAGAAATGCAGGGAAATATTAAACAAAGGAAGGGGAGAGAGAGAAAGAGAGAGAGGGGGGGGGGAGACAGAGAGAGAGAGAGAGAGAGAGAGAGAGAGAGAGAGAGAGAGAGAGAGAGACAGAGAGAGAGAGAGAGAGAGAGAGAAAGAGAGAGAGAGAGAGCAGGGGCGGATGTAACACTTCCCATTTGGGGGGGCAAGAGAACAAGTTGGAGGGGCAAGAGAAAATGATATGGGTGCAGCTTCATCGCCCGTGCCGCCCCCATACCATTTTCAGTTAGAGGACTTTTATTAGGCAATTAAACCATCAATAATAAGATTAGTCGTTGTTGGAGTTGCAACAGACACGCAGCATGCATAAAGCTAAAGGTCTCACTCAGAATGTTTTCAATGCTGAAATGCTGTTGGTTTAGTGGTGACACAACTGTAGTTAGTCAGTAGCAGTAGTACTGTTTCAAATCATTTTAAATGTAAGCACTTTAATTAGAAATATCTTGGGTTGTTTTGCATGCCATCATGTTTGGTGGGGCAGACTGGGCATTTAGGGGGGCATTGCCCCCCCATGCCCATGCCTAGATCCGTCCCTGAGGGAGAGAGAGGGAGAAGCAGACGCTCAAATACCTGCTGGCCCAATGCTGAGGCTCCATATGCCCAGTTCTACAGTTCCATCCTGGCTGCTGGCTGGCCAGCCTGTATGCCTGTATACCTCTCCCAGACAGGTCCATACAGTTCGAACACACACACGCACACACGCACACACGCACACACACACACACGCTTCACTGGGGACAAGCCAGCAAGAGTAATCCTGGCCTACTTTCTCTGCCCGGAGCGTATTGCTGCACACACACAGTCTATATACACACACACTCTAACCGCCATAAAGGAGAGATGTGGGGGGCTGGAGGGGCAGCGCTGGGGAATGAAGGGAGATGGGGGAGAAGTTGGAAAGAGGGTGGAAGGGCAGATGAAGATGGAGAGAGTGGCTGGAAATGGAATCGATGGTGGGAAAGGAGGATGGAAAGGAAAGTGTATGGGAAGGAAGGGAGGGAGGCAGGGTGACTTTATGGAAGGAGGAAAAAAAGACAGATGGGGTAAAAAAAAAAAGATTTTACTATTTCTTCAGAGGACAGAATGCTGGAATATTGTTCATGACAGAGGAGGAACAAAATAATATTTTAAGAAAACAAGACCGAAGTTTTGGAAAACCCAGATCTAAGAGAGGAAGAGATGTACGGAATGAGAGAATGAGAACAACAGTGATAGATAGAAAGAAAGAGAGAAGTGGCGTCTAATAAAAACCAGGGAGACAGCATGGGTCCCTGCCAAATCAGGGTGGGGGAACGATAGCCGCCCCCTCTTCCAAATAAGCGCGTTAGTTAGCACCACTTCCTCTACGGCTTGGAAGTTTCCTGCCGCCTTCTCCAGAGTAATCCTGAACCGCACCGGGGAATATTTTTACACTGCTGCCACTGACAGAATGAAAAATGATACCCGGAGTATGTAAATAAATGATTGCATCACACACGCGCACTTTACCGCCCCGAAAACAGATAGGTCCCTCTTTCGCTGCTTAGGACTGAAAACATGCCTGTACACTAAGCTACGTTATTTGTACTCACAGGCTTTTTTTTTTTTACACTCGAAATTGAATTAATACGGAAGATTTTGCTGTGTACAGTACAGTGTTTGGGGGGGCGAAAACAAAAGAGCAGGGTAGAACATGTCATGTCTTTAATCACATGCATGCAACGTGTACGGTGTATTACTCTGTGCATAATCCAAGAAGCCATAAACTCTGGGATCTTAAAAGTGATTCATCCGCCTGCCGCCGCGTTAATTCCTCCAGGGGTCGCGCGGGTTCACCGTTGTTGTCGCTTCGTTCGACTCGGCTGTATAATTACCGCATGTGTCCAGAGACCTTTCAAAATTACTGGGACCCACGTTCCTATATATGCGCATCCGTGCATGGGCTTCCATACTCCCTGTATCATCACCCGACCAGGTCAGTGGGTGGGCGCTCATAACTTCTGCGCAAGTAATACTTTATTAGGTTCATAAATGTTTATGGCAGAAAAATGTCGGGGTGTGCGGACTCCCATGTGCCACTGGGTGCCACCTCACCCATCCCCTGTCCCTTGTTCATCTGCCTTCTATGTCCCGCCATACAGAAACAGGGTGATGAGGGGGGTTCCTCTGCAGGGGCGGATGTAACAAGTCCCATTTGGGGGGGGGGGGGGGGGGGGGGGGGGGGGGGGGGGGCAAGAGAACACGTTGGAGGGGCAAAAAAACGGGCGATGAAGCCGCCCCCATACCATTTATAGTTACAGGACTTTTATTAGTCAAGTAAAGCATCAATAATAACATCAGTTGTTGTTGAAGTTGCAACAGACGTGCAGCATGCATAAAGCTAAAGGTCTGACTCAGAGAGTTTTTTGTTTTCAATGATGAAATGCTGTTGGTTTAGCGCTGACACAGCTGTAGTTAGTTAGTAGCAGTAGTAGTGTTTCAAATCATTTTAAATATAAGCACTTTAATTTGAAATATCTTGGGTTGTTTTGCATCGTGTTTGGGGAGGGGGGGCATACTGGGTATTTAGGGGGACATTGCCTTCCCATGCCCATGCCTAGATCCGCCCCTGCTCCTCTGCGTGAATCACTTGTAATGTGCTCTGTAACAGGACAAAGGTGGCCGATTGCATTTAGATCAGGAGGGAGTGCAGGAAATGTCCTGGACGACCTCGCTGCCATTTTGTCTTCTAGCTAGTATAGTAGAAATAAAAAAAAGGATTGTCAGAGAAGAGGGAAGGGTATTTAAAGGGTCAGGTCTCACGTGCACGCGGCTGCACATGCACGCAAGACACACAAACACCGTCATCCCCATTGCTGTCAGAGATGAAAGGTGTGTCTCCACTCATGGGTCGTTTGGCGCGGGCATCTCCATGGACGGCTCATTGGAGAGAGCAAGGACCCCTTCATCTTTCACTGTGACAGGTCTCGGACACTGGGCTGCTCCCCCAAGAAACCCATAATTCAGTGGGGGGAGTGGGGGGAGTGGGCGGGGGCTAATGGCCTTGACTCCAGGCCCTGGTAATGGTAGTGGCCAGATTTCCAGTGTCACAAGCTGATGTCAGACACCAAACTATAAGCTGTTGTCATGGAGTATAGAAACACAGGGAGGCCATAGCAGACACTACACTAGAGGCCTCAGTGGTGCACATTTACTCATTAAGTACTGCACTTAATTATCATTTTGAGGTATTTTTACTTAGTTAAATATTTTACTTCTAATATTAAATCCCATAGGAAAATATTATGCTTTTATGCCACTAAATTTTATTTGAAAACAATAGTTACCTTATTCCTTTCATTATTATTATCATAAAACAATAAACACTACTGTATATGCAATTTAGCCTTTTGAAATGCATTGTGAGATTGAAAGGGGGCATGAATTCTGGACGTTTACTTTCTTGTAAAGTATGGTTCTGCAAAATTGATACTTTTACTTAAAAGAGAAAAAAAATAGTACTTTTTTCCACCACTCCGCATTTTACCATATTTGTCAGCCTGTTAATTAACCAACTTGATTTGTACCTATATTAGGCTGGCTGTGCTTTCAATCATAGCCATAAAATGGAAATAGTGCCATTGCTTTTTATAGGTAAGGTAGCTTCCTCTCTAAAAGTGCTGACTGATATACTGCATATTTTGATATAACTCACATTAATGTTTTGTTGGATCGTCAGTGATTGAAGAGGAGAGGACCACTATTCAGCAGATAGCATAATCTCTTCTCATCAACATGTTTAAATAATACTGAAGCCGGGCCGAAGGTAACCGTCAATCGCTCCCATGCCGGGGCTGAAAAAGGCCAAAACATCACAAGGGCTGACAGCCAGGGGCCTAACAGATGGCAGGGTTTATCCTTTATTGTTTAAAACACTGTCAGTGAAGTGTGAATTCATGGGACGGGAGACCGCATTCTATAAGTGGCAAGTACCAAATCGCAACTATGTGATTGCGGAGATTCCTGTGAGCAAATGTTTCTGTAGTCTATACATTCTATTAATAAAACAAGTTCAAGCATCATAAATATTCCTTGACGAGCTCTCTCTCGCTCTCACATACACCAACATGCTCTCCATGCCTGCCCCATTGAACTAACAGATCTAACAGGCCGCGGTACAGTTGTCCAGACTGTGTAAGTTTGACATGATGCTCCAGTAGGTCTTCACATGTTGTACATCCCCTCTGGGCTGTATACCCGGACCTCTCCTCTCCACCAGCTGCTCATCAGGGTGGAAAACGCCAACCCTGATGAGCGTTATACCGCGTTTGATTTCCAGCATGTACAAAGTACTACCCCCCCCCATCAGACCTATACCTACCTACCTACCTACCTACCGCACTCGGCTACAGCATGTCAGATATTAAAGCACTGTCAATCTAAAAGAGGGGCTTGTTTCACATCTCGGCTAAAGACAGATCAGTTTCTATTAGGATATTGGCGCCTAACCCTCGTATTAGTGCCGACAGGGAGGGAAGAGAGGGCTCTTTCTACCAGCCCAGACAGACAGCATGGGATTTGATCTCGTCGGCTCGACACAAGCGACACACTTTAACTACAGAGACTAGTTCAGAGGAACTAATATGGTGTTGACCCGGGCCCTTGGGGACTTGCGTTGCTGGCTGTCAACCCTTGCGCGAGAAACCTCCGGAAATAATCACTCAATACTAATCACAGAATCGCGCAAGGCAAAGAAAGTAATTATCATTCCTTTTTCTCGTTTTCCGCCACTGCGCAAAATCTTCAGGGGCGCGCGCCATGCTAACCTTTCATATGCCGAATGGCTCATTTAGAAATTGTGAATTGAAAATTAAATGAAAAGATATTATGAAGAAAAAAAAAAACGAAGAAGAGATGAACAAAAGGAGAGACGGGGAGTGGAACGGCCATAAAACTTCTGAACTCCGCTATGAATATGCATATTTATATATGGACCCCGGCTCAACTCCAAAGACAATGGGGATTCCACAGCTCATGAGGAGCGAGCCGGCCCCCTTCTGGCGCATTCAGAGCGGTCCCGTACAAAAGACATGAATTTTCCGCTGGGGCCCGGCCGAGGACGGCATGGGGCGAAGCTCCAAGCACCCCCCCGAGCGTCCCTGAATCGGACAGACAGGAAGTGGTCCCGCAATTGAATCCCCCCTTCCCCACGGAGATTCCCACAAATTCCCACAATTCCACCGTCCCGTTGGTTGGTTACTCATTCAGCGATGTTCCACCGTGTTCCCCAAGAACACACAGTCATAAAGGGATGAGAGAGAGGGAGGGTGGGCTGGGGGGGGAGTGGAAAGACAGCGAGAGGGAGAAAAAAAATCATATTTCATTCATCGACACAACATGACCCAGATAACTGTAGATTGCCCACTTTGGGGATGGGAGGGGGTCAGAATTGTCGCACAATAGTGACGGACTGAAGTGAAGACTAAGACAAGGAACGGGAGCTTCAAAGGTTAATCCATTACAAGTGAGATTAGAGCCTCCCTGCTTTAAGGAACAGAAGAAAACCTATCCCTTCTTTTTCTTTTTTTTCCCCCTATACCCTTTCTCTTTTATGTGTGGCCATAAAAAGCGAGGTTTTATGTACACTCGGATGGCTGAGGCTCACAGAACATGCATGAGAATGAGAGGCAACCACGAGGGAGCGATAGATCTTTACAGACATCTATACGCACGTCACCAGGGACAGGGAATGTGGAAGGAATAGAGATGGCACAAAGAAAGAAAGAAAGAAAGAAAGAAAGAAAGAAAGAAAGAAAGAAAGAAAAAGAAAGAAAGAAAGAAAGAAAGAAAGAAAGAAAGAAAGAAAGAAAAGAAAGAAAGAAAGAAAGAAAGAAAGAAAGAAAGAAAGACAGTAGGACAAATTAATATGGAAGCAAGGGAGACAAAGGGGTATAGAAAGAGTCCCAAGAGGGAGAGAGACAGCGAGAGAGAGAGACACAGACAGAGAGAGAGAGGGAGAGCAAGAGAGAGAGACACAGACAGAGAGAGAGAGAGAGAGAGAGAGAGAGAGAGAGAGAGAGAGAGAGAGAGAGAGAGAGAGAGAGAGGGAGGGAGACAGAGAGAGCGCAGTCTGCTGCTGTAATCATGATATCACAGACGCAGACTATAGTCATCAAAACGAATCCCATCTGAGAATAGCATTAGCGAGGCGGTGTGGCTCAAGTGGTATTGCCGAGGCTACCGGGCTTACAGTACCACCACGGAGGTCCGGGGGCTGCCTGCCTGCCGCATTCTGATGCAAACCTCACTTAAGTGGCTGGTGAAAGGCTCTGGCGAGTGTCAGAGAGCCCCACAGTGAGAACACTATAGATTAGTACCTGGCAGGAAGGCAACACTATAGTACACAGTAAACCCACTCTCCTCCTCACTGCTGTTTAAGCTAAGCTAAGTGTTTATCAGGTGCATTCATTCAGCTAGAAAACTTTAAATATACAGTACCGAAATTGCTGGACTATAAGCCGCACCTGAATATAAGCCGCACCAGATAAATTTGGGGCAAAATACTGATTTTTCCATGTATAAGCCGTACCTGACTATAAGCCACACCAGGCAACAAGCGTCATGTTAGAGCAGTGGTTTTCAACCTTTTGGATCCCAGGGCCCACTATTTATTCAACATTTGAGCTACAGACCAGCATTTGACAACATTTTCACCCTACAAAACCCAAAACTAAAGATTTCTTTTGGTTTTGTCCACAATTCCAGGATGGATTTTCGCAAACAAAACAGGCAAAACATAGAGATCAAAATGACCATGACTTATTAATTAAGTGGTGCTAATTTAGAAGGTCAATATAATAACTTAAAATATTCATTGTGTGAATTAGCCCAAGTCTACACAACTAGAGAATGTAGAAGATTAATGGTCATTTAATGGTCATATACCCTTCCAAGCAGCTAGCGCATTCTAGTGTATTTTGGAAGTGCCACTAGTGTATTTTGGAGTTTCGCAGTTGGCAACACTGAGTTGGGCTCAATGTACAGGTGGAGAGTAATACAATGTCAAGCCATCAGCCCTGCAACCATGATGCAACAACATACTGTACTTGAGCTGAGAACACACTGTTTGCAAAATACTCTTTTTTTCAACCCTCTTTTTGAGGGGGCACTAGTCTTCAATGTTTGTTTCTCAACTATTTTGTCTAAAACACCATAGATAACAAAGAGAAATCTAAATCATATCTTGTTCAGAGGGTTGAAAAACAAACATTATCACCCTAACCCTAACCCAAACTTTGTATAAGACAGTGGTTTTAAACCTTTTTCATAACAGGGCCCACTATTTATTCAGCATTTTAGCCATGGACCATCATTTGATGTAGGGATGTATAAGGGTCCATTTGGTTACCAACTGACCATCATTTAGTTGGGGACCACCTGGAATGCTCTCAGGGACCACTGGTGGTCCTCGGGCCACCTGTTGAAAACCCCTCATTCACACGGGTGTCATTTCTTTTATCTCTCTTTTGCAAGAGAACATGTGTAAGATATTCAAATGGGGGGCTTTGTAAACAGCATGCAGGCAGTTTACCTGCAGGTCTGACGGGGATAGAGAGAGGTGGTGGTGGTGGTGGTGGTGGAGGTGGGATGGGGGTGATGCTAGAGGGGGAGCAGGATCCCAGAGTTAAATATTAATCTGCGGTGATTCATCTGCAGAGGAGCAGGCCTGCAGGGTGTGTGGGTTCCTTCTGCACACTAGCAGCTGTTGGCCTCTGCCTCCGTCTCTTGGCCCCGGCCCTGGATGTGAAGGGCTGGGTCGCTGCCCAGAAGAGTGCCCAGGCATGAGCTTCCTTGGCTGGGGGAAGAAGTGCCGAGGCCAGGGCAGGTGGTAGACCTGGCCCCGGATGGTATTTGTGCGCGCGTGTGTGTGTGTGTGTGTGTGTGTGTGTGTGTGTGTGTGTGTGTGTGTGTGTGTGTGTGTGTGTGTGTGTGTGTGTGTGTGTGTGATTGTGTGCATAGGCGATTTTAGGCTCTTCCAGCAGGGGGGTGGGGGCATAGATCTGTAACTCTTGAAAGCGTAAAATGAAAACAAATGGACCCGTAAATTCCATTATTTAAACATCTGAATTATGTAATTTTCAAGAAGCTACACAATTAGAAAATATGGAGTTGTTATTTTGACCAACGTTTTGCCAGTTTATCTCTCAAAATTGAGGACAAAAACTGAGAAACTAGACTCAACATCAAACAGTGGTCCGTGGCTAAAATGCAGAATAAATATTTGGCCCTGGTATGAAAATGGTTGAAAACCACTGAATAGAAGGCAATTAAGTATGCTAGATAACAGCCAAGTGTTCATTACAAAGCATGATGGAATGGAAAAATATAAATTTGTATGAAGTTACAATTGAATGAAGTTACAACTGACATTTTCCCCCTGTCCAATATATTTATTTGTTTTTTTGGCCACCAGGGGGAGCAAGTGCCTCCCTGGCACCCTCTTAAAATCGCCAGTGTGTGCGTATGTGCGCGTGCACATGTGTGCCAGTGTGTAAACACATATTACTAAAGCAGTCATGGGACGGAGCCACCACACTATGTCACACCCATGAGGGGCAATGAGGCTTGGCCATGTCAGTTTGATAGGTAGGGAGATGCTGCAGGCAGCGTACGGATGGCAGGAGGGCTGGAAAGAATGGATGGAGGGAGATAAAGACGCAGAGCAGGGAAAATGTCAACGCAGGGAAAAAGGCCCTACTGTGGTATTCTGTAATACCTCAAAGTGTGAAATGACAGATTATATTTTTTTGCACACACAAATATCGGGGTGATGTTTCTTAAAATAAAAATGCAGAATAGAGCTATCCTAATAAATATGTATAATATTTTCCAACCAGTTGAACATGTGTGTGTGTCCAACTGACATGTAGGTACATGCGTGTGTGTTTTCAATTAATATAGGTATACTTTTTTCTACCTGAAGTTACACCTGGGCAGTCGCCAACGTCACAAAGCTGAAAACTGCTTCGATTTACAACTGCATGCCATGGGCACTTGGAGGAAATTCACAAGACACCTCAGCGATGTTTTTTGGATGAATGAAAGCATGTTTTGCAATACAATTCAAACCTGAATTGATATTTTATATTTGCCTTAATCCAAAAAATATATATATATATATATAGTGATATATTTTTATTCCATCTTGCTTGCAACTACAATCTTCAGCACAGCTAAATATACACATGGATTTTGTTATACCCGGTCCCTCCACAAACTGCAGTCTTGCAAGTCCAAAATCACAGATCGTTGTCCATTCTGAAGGCACAATTTAATATTGTCTGTTAATGATTAATGGCCATTAACAAGGGCCAGAAATCGGGTCAAGCATGTTTGTCGAAATTAACCATCTTAAAATGTATTACATTAGCACTGTACTTGAGTACAATTTTGAGATATTTGCACTGTTTTCTGATTTCCAATATTTTTTCTATTGAGAGTTACATTGAAAACAGACAGGAAACAGAGAGAGAGAGGGGAGAGTCATGCAACAAAGGTTGTGGTGAACAAAACTCAAACACGCGGCACGCTGTCAGGCAAGAGCCCATGATGTGGTATTCACATGGACCACTAGGCCAGCGGCCACGGTTTACAATACTTCTTCCAATACCTCTACTTCAGTGCATTTTAGAGGGAAATATTGTACTTTTACTCCACTACATTTATTTGAAAGCATTTAGTTACTAGTTGTAATCCTTTGATCATCATTACAAAACACAATGCACATCAACCACTTCAGTGCTATACATTTCCGCTATTTGAAAATAGTTGGATCTACCAGCTATTTTGAGAGGATTAATATACAGATTTGAAAACTTGAAATGGGACTTTCTGTACTGCAGTATTTGTAGTCAATTTGCTCAAGTAAAATTTTAATTCCATTCTTTTCCGTGTCTACACTGCAGTATTGATACTTTTACATTTACTTGAAGGGGTATTCCACCCATTTTCAAAATTTCCACGGGGAAAAAAAAGGTTCTAAGAAGAAAAAGAAAAACATGTGAAACAACTTGATGATGTCATCAAGTTATGTTTCACCATGTTAATGTTTTATTCCAGACCTCCATTTCTAGGAAACGCAGGGGGGTATGTCCACACAACATCTCTAAGGTGTATTAATGACATAGTAAAATGTTGAAAATGGGTGAAATCCCCCTTCAAGTAAAGCCTGCGAGTACTTTCTTTTTCCAGTGCTGTGTTTTGGGCAGCCATGTTGTTCATCCAGTCATGTGGTCTCATGTCAGTGTGGAACAGGAAGGCTGCCAGCACAGTGTACCCACAGCTGCTGCTCTGGCGCACGGCCAGAACCTAATCTACCCAGGGAGATTCCACCACAGAAGAAGAAAGCCAGCTCGGCCGCAGGGGGAGAGAGAGAGAGAGACGGAGAGAGAGAGGGAGAGAGAGAGAGAGACGGAGAGAGAGAGGGAGAGAGAGAGAGAGACGGAGAGAGAGAGGGAGAGAGAGAGAAAGAGAGAGAGAGAGAGAGAGAGAGAGAGAGAGAGAGAGAGAGAGAGAGAGAGAGAGAGAGACAGAGACAGAGACAGGGGCGGATGTAAAATGTCCCATTTGGGGGGGCAAGAGAACATGTTGGAGGGGCAAGAGAAAATGGTATGGGGACGGCTTCATCGAAGTCGCACCCATACCATTTTCGGTTACAGGACTTTTATTAGGCAAGTAAAGCATCAATAATAACATCAGTTGTTGTTGAAGCTGCAGCAGACACGCAGCATGCATAAAGCTAAAGGTCAAGGTAATGATGAAATGCTGTTGGTTTAGTGGTGCCACAGCTGTAGTTAGTTAGTAGCAGTAGTAGTGTTTCAAATCATTTTAAATGTAAGCACTTTAATTTGAAATATCTTGGGTTGTTTTGCATGGCATCGTGTTTGGGGGGGCAGACTGGGTATTTATATATACCCATGCCTAGATCCGCCCCTGGAGAGAGAGAGAGAGAGAGAGAGAGAGAGAGAGAGAGAGAGAGAGAGAGAGAGAGAGAGAGAGAGAGAGAGAGAGAGAGAAACTGTAGATGCTAGCCACTGAGTAGCTTAAGTGTATCATAAGAGTGGCATATCCTGCTTCTGGAATTATAGGGTCTTGTCTGACATTTTTGGTCAAAGAAGTAGGTTTTAATGGTGCTCAGCACTCAGGTCCTGACTCCCTACATGGGGCTGAGGTTAGATTTTTTGGAAATGTTTATGTAAGTGGGTTTATAGAAGTGCGATTTAGAATGGCTCTAATTGTTTCACTCTACGGGTTGGGGTTGAGAACACTTCGAACGCTGAGCGCTTAATAAACCAAAGGCGAGACTGGAGACAGATCTGTCTGTAAGATACAGTACACTTCCTATTTCACTGAAAACACAGGGAGAACAGAGGAGAGGAACGTAGCTGTGTTGAAGATTGTAGTTCCAAGTAAGATTATATTCACAAAATACAACCAAAATATGCCTATTTGTGCTATAATTTTATTGTTACTACTACATTATTATAATTTATGTCTCATGAAGGTTGTCTTGTGTAGGTCAGAGTTTCAGAACATGCCTAATCTAAATTCAATTAGACAAAGTGTGTGCGTGATGTTTGGCAGACAAAGATTTATGCAGATGTAGATGTAAAGATGTGACTTGGTCTGTTATAGCTTTGTAGCATTTTGTTTGAAACAGAAGCCAATCTTAGCCAATCAGGACATGTCGTTAATGGTATGGTATTTTCAAGCATACCGACGGAAAGATCTGGTCAATAATAGTATTACTGTATATTGAGCTTGTAGAGTGTTCAGTATTTCCTGGACAGAAAAATGCATTTTATACATGCGTCCACTAGGTAAACAACACACAAAACCGCTTTTGTAACGGTGAGCAGCAAAACTGTTCTTTTTCTTTCTGCAGCAGTCGACAAGCAGTGCAGCCTTTCTATGTGAGAGGACTGCACAGGAAGTTGAATGTAAAAAGGATAATAAGATACGGTGTAGTTTGGTTATGACTATCAGTCATCATGAGTCATCATGGCATGCATCTATATAATACATTTAAATTGACATTTTCCGAGTCCTTTAGTCAAACTGTCAACCCACTGTCCTTTGCCCAAAAGGTCAAAGGTGAGAGATAAGGTATGGGAGGTCGTATGACAGCATCTTCACTCTGGTAGAAGAAGAAGAAGAAGAAAAAGAAAGGGGAAAACGCTGGCTCGTGAATTATAGAGCAGATCACTTTCGTCTGGGAGGCCAGAGAGAGAGGTGGGTGGGCAAGAGGAGGGGAGAGTGAGCATGAGAACGAAGGGAGAGAGAGAGAGAGAGAGAGAGAGAGAGAGAGAGAGAGAGAGAGAGAGAGAGAGAGAGAGAGAGAGAGGCGGATCTAGGCATAGGCATGGGGGGGCAATGCCCCCCTAAATGCCCAGGATTTGAAACACTACTATTGCTACTAACTACAATTTTGGCACCACTAAACCAACAGCATTTCATCATTGAAAACAGAAAACTCTCTGAGTCAGACCTTTAGCGTTATGCATGCTGCGTGTCTGTTGCAACTTCAACAACAACTGATGTTATTATTGATGCTTTACTTGACTAATAAAAGTCCTGTAACCGAAAATGGTATGGGTGAGACTTCATCGGCCGTGGCGCGAAGCGACACGGGCGATGAAGCCGCACCCATACCATTTTCTCTTGCCCCTCCAACATGTTCTCTTGCCCCCCCCCACCCCCAAATGGGACATGTTATATCCGCCCCTGGAGAGAGAGAGAGAGAGAGAGAGAGAGAGAGAGAGAGAGAATGCAGAAAGAGAGAGAGAGAAATCAAGAGCAAGTGGAAACTGGGAGTGAGGGAGCAAAAGGAGAGTGGGCAGCAAGGAAAAAGCAAGAGATCAAATCTTTTTTTTCCCCTCCATTCCATTCCTCCGTGCCCCTGGGGTCTGGTACACGGAGAGCCACAGGGGGAGAGCGATTTATGGCAATTGAAGCCGCTGCAGCATCTCTCGGAAGGCAGCGCAGGGATCCATAGCAACGATCCTGGCGGGGTATATTAATCCCCTGCTTTATGTAGTGCTAAGTGTACAATAGTAATCAGGATTGGAGCAAGCCTCGCTGATCATTAAGGGAAAAGGCTATATAAAGAATTCATAATGGGATTAGCCCACGGCAAACGGCGAAGGCGAGAGAGGGGGAGAGAAAGCGGGC
The DNA here is from genome assembly GCA_039105355.1 of Benthosema pterotum. Classification (NCBI taxonomy): domain Eukaryota; kingdom Metazoa; phylum Chordata; class Actinopteri; order Myctophiformes; family Myctophidae; genus Benthosema; species Benthosema pterotum. The sequence goes on along the minus strand of CM076974.1, from coordinate 23,812,466 downwards.
GTATACGGGGGGTACATGTCGGGAGGACAGACGCGGGAGGGAGAGTAATGGGGGAGACGGTGGCATGGGGGGGATGGTGAGCGGATGGCGGGAGGTTGGTTGAAATTAAATCACCCATCAAATTGCACAGACGAATTTTAATTTACAGGTTAATGTCGTATTGTGTGACTAATCACAGCCGCACTGTTTCGACAGACCATCATACGATGGGGAAATCAGTGGCTAGTGTAAGGGAGTGGAGCAGGGGAGGGCCTAACGGTTACTTTTGAAAAAAAAAAAGTTTTTTTACTTAGCGGGGGTCCTTAACTATCTTATCACAAATGTGTTCAAAAATGGTGTACAATTCATTATCAAATGTGATTCTGCAGGTGATTCATTATAGCGCACATTCACAACCTCACATGTTCCTCTTTGAAAAGATTGATGCAGTAAGGCTTTGATTATTGAAGATGGTTGAACACAAGATCATGGAAGTAGGGTAAGGCCTACACACCAATCTTTTGGCAAAGGATTACTTTACTAGGAAAACAAGACAGCGTCTAGATCTCAGTGGCTCTTCATCAGGTCAGTATTCCTTTACCAAAACATTGGTGTGGCCGGTCTTACCCTGCTTCCATAACTGCCTGATTAGTGCATATCCTTTCCTTGTGTAAGAGTCTTACCTACTGGTGGTGTTGTCATGTACAGCTGTTATACAGATACTCTTGACATATCCTATATTGTGGCACAACAGGGTAAATCACCACCTAGAAGCATGACCTCTCTCTGTCCATAATTCTGACTGGGCCAGCTGATGACTTGGGGTGTTTTCAGATTGGACAATGGAAGAAAGACTATTATTATGATAGCTGATTGCTTATCTCCTGTGACAATTACATTTGTACAGGGGTAGCAGGCTGGCAACACATTAGATTCTTCGGCAGTTCGGAATTATATTACAAAGAACATACAAGCGCCTAGGACATCCTTCCTAGAAAATACCCTTACACAACCTGTGCCAAAAACATTTATTTCCTATTTGTATGAATGCTTTGAGGTAATTTCAAACCACTCCACTGATCACATTCGAAGACAGAGGTGTAGATTGACTTGGAATGCCAAATAGAAGATAACACTCAACAATTATAGGAAATACACTTAGTATATGAAGTTGCAATAATAATAATGATAACGAAGACAATTCAAATTTTTACCTAGACTCCATTATACACCTTTACTAAAAAGCAGGCTAGGTCTCAGTTCTCCTAAATGTAATAAATGTGACACAGAAGGTGGAACATAATATGCATATACAGTATGCTTTGGAAATGTAAAAAAGCTACAGGTGTTTTGGAATGATGTGAAGAATGAGCTTAACTCATTGATCACCTCTCTATGTGTACTAGCAGCTAAGGTATCCAGTGCATGGATGCAGACACAATGCCAAATTAGTAATTCTCTTATACTTGGCGAGAAAATCCATACTTTTCTCTAGATTCTTAGAGACACCCCTACACTGGATGTTTGGTACAGGGAGGTGATGTCTTTGGCCCCTTATCTCTTACGCAATAACATGGATGACTTCACCAAAGTATGGAAACCAGTCCTAGATATGATGGACCCTTCTGGGCTACGCTTCAATGTGCCTTACGTCATGTTAAATCTGTGGTGTGTGTGTGTTGTGTATTTTTGTCTGTAATGTAATATCTGCATTGTCATGTTTTTTCTTGTCATGGCAAGGCAGAGTGCGGTTTACATGCAAGTCTTTATCGTGTGGAAACTTCACAAGAGTGTTAATGAACATTAAGAATGTTGATGCAAAAGGATTCACTGCAGGTTTGAAGAGTGTGCATTTGAGTAAAATGACTTAATCCACTGGCTCACAACACACCCCGATGTGACACCTTGTAGATCTGGTTCTTTGACATGCCCAGAATATAATGATGCTATAGTTATGTGTATGGTTATGTGTTTAAGAAGAAATCTTGAAAACACAAACAACACACAAGCAAGGAGTTTGAACACAAACTACTACAAGTTGTGTCCCACCAAAAACAAAAAGTTGAGAGCATTAACATTTCCAATGTTAATGGTATTGCAGGCTTGCATGGGGGTAGCTCCTTCATCACTGCGGCAGACCAGGGGGAGGACTTTATTACAGCCACAGCTCGTTAGCTTGAGTGGTCTTAATGAAGCAGCGTGGCGATCAGACAGAAATCATGCTGCCAGAGCCCTGCGTCATTACACCGGCCTTTAATTACACTGATATATGGGCCAGGGCCCAGTGCAGGACTGGGGAAATTTAACTAAATCCTGCTACTACAGTACAGCCACAATACACCCACTTTTACCTGTATGCACACATGAACATGCAACGGGGACATGCAACAAAGTATGCACTGCATGACACATTGGAATATAACATCTCCAGTCACACGTGCACTCCGTCAAAACACATGAACAAATAGTCACAAATGCATCAATACAGTATGCCAGGGCTGGGCAATTATTTTTTTCCAAGGGGCCAAATGAGACACAGAAAATATTGTGGAGGGACAAGACTAAAGGCTGAACTAAAGTCTGCGTAATTTAATTTAATTTCAATATAAAAGTAAGAGTAAGACCAACCATTTTGACACCAGGGCCCTCGGACCACTACTTGAGAACCACAGTACCCTTTCAGGGGCCGGTCAGATTCAGCCAAAGGGCCGCATTTGGCCCCGGGGCCGCATAATGCCCAGGTATGCAGTATGCAATGTCTCTCATATGCAGCCATCTAAAATCATGTGTGCACGCATGCACACACACACAGTCTGAGTATTCATCAGCTGCAGCTGCGCAGCAGGAGTGACGCACAATATGTTGGACAGCACCGCCACAGAGTCGGGAGAATAATATAAAGTGGGAGACAACAGTGTTTAGAAAGCTACTGTTGTGTTCCATTATTATTCATAAGCGCCACCTATTTCCAAAACGGATTCTGCAGCACCAGTAAGGGATAGTAAACCTCAGCCATGGGTCAGAGAGTTTTTAACTACTCGAAGCGATACTGTACGTCGCTATTCTGGGGAAAAACTTCCAGAGAAAGTACTGGAGCAGAGCAGCAAAGATATTCAGTGTAGAGCAAAAACACAAGGCCCAACTGCAGATTGGACTCTTCCTATCGCCTTGGCAATGGCCCAGATGCCTTTTGTATAGCTGTCTGAGCACCTAGGCTGATATTCCAACAGGGCAACGTGCCGTGGGTTCAAATCCCGAGTCCGACGACCTTTGCTCTGTGTCACCCTTAAAACATCTCTCTCCCTCAGGCCCAAATGTATTTAATACAATAAGTAAAATCAATGTTATTATTATTAATGAACTATTAATTTATAATGTCATCATGTACTTTTAGTTTCTGTTTTCTGGACAGTATAGCACTTTCACATTGATGTTGCTGTAACTGAGGTATCAGACCCTGGTCTTGATTAAAATATTTCATTGCTCATTCCACCTCTCCATTGCTGTTCTGCGAAAACCCATTCCACGGCCGTTCATTCGTTTGACTCAGAGTTATGATAGCTATATTACGCCATGCTCCCCTACCTCCTTCATTATTCAAAATGAACAGAAATCCAGTTATATAACACGCGCGCAGAAGTTCTTATGAGAATTGAAAAGCTCAGCACCACCAGACATCTTCCCACTCGGTGTTAATTGGTTTTGCTTTGAGAGGCCATCATTTTCTTTCGGGCCCATTAACTATAATGCTTCGGATTCTCAGATTAGTTCCCGCCGAGTAGGATTGCTGTGTTGTCGTTAAATTCAATTTAACGGCGGCACCCCTCAATGCTAATTACGGCTAACCCCCCCTTGCTCACCACTATCGCTCCACGTTAGCCGCTCTCCTCGGTGTCCTCAGTGAAAATAAATCTACATTGTTTTCACCTCTGTCTCCATTCTTGACCTCTTTGCTATTGTTGAGCTAATCCACGGTTTCTTCATGACGAACATGATAGAATACAATATATAGATGTTACTTCTACTTCCCATGTTCCTGTTCACACGCACCCACACACACACACACACACACACACACACACACACACACACACACACACACACACACACACACACACACACACACACACACACACACACACACACACACACACACACACACACACACACACAAACACACCAGGGGCGGATATAACATTTCCCAATTGGGGGGGCAGGAGAAAATGGTAAGGGGGCGGCTTCATCATGAAGTCGCACCCATACCATTTTCAGTTACAGTACTTTTATTAGGCAGGTAAAGCATCAATAATAACATCATTTGTAGTTGAAGTTGAAACAGACACACAGCATGCATAAAGCTAAAGGTCTGACTCAGAGAGTCTTCTGTTTTCAATGATGAAATGCTGCTGGTTTAGTGTTGCCACATTTAATTTAAAATATCTTGGGTTGTTTTGCATGCCATCATATTTGGTGGCGCAGTCTGGGCATTTAGGGGGGCATTGCCCCCCCATGCCCATGCCTAGATCCGCCCCTGACACACACACACACCCACACCCACACCCACACCCACACACCATCATTAATTGCTACCAGCCCCCAACCACAGTCCAGTGATATGATATGAAGGAGTTGCTTGAAAGGCCCTTCTGATTAATTCTTCGCATTAAACAAGTACATAATTTATGATAAGCGGCAACTGGCTAGACGTTGCTTGTGAGCAAGTGTGAGTTTGCGAGTACCGTATATACAGTCAAACATGTCTTTTAAAGATCCCCAAAAATATCTTACTTGTGCTAAGGCCATAACATATTAGCTGTGGAGCTGTGCCTCATCAAGTTAGAAATACATTAAAAGTGAGGATTAAATTGTAAATATCTAGTAAGTTCACACTGTTGAGAGAGGCTTGGAGTGCATATAATATTTCGGACATTGTTGCTACCAGCTGTATTTGTGTGAAAGAGCTTGGAGTAGAATGTTGGACTATGCAATACCAGAGTTGTGTAAAAAAATAATAATGTTCAAGCCATTAACCACATTCTCTGTATCAGTTTGAAGACCAAGGTTGGATTCTGATGTTGTCACACATGTCTCTCCTCGTTCTGTCCTTGGTTTAATGTGTTTATATTAGTATATATTAGTGTACAGAGTCTACACTAATATATCTGGGGCAAAAAAAATGTCAAACATAAAAACATGGACTTGTGCCATTGACCCGGTACATTGCTGCAGGCATGCAATCAGTAGGTTACTGTTATTTGATTATTGGTACTTTTACATGTACCAATAATCAACCCATACCAGGCATCAATCTGCTCATTGGGAGCCATTAGAGGTTCAGGTCCTGATTTTCATCACGGCTAAATCCCTTATCCCTTAACATCTTTGCCTTTTTAAACTATTAAAAAGACATTTTTCAATAGTTAAAATGGCCAGTCTACATGTACATGCTCACAATGTGTCAATAGATTTGCACATTGAACTATTCCAAAATGTTTTTGCAATAATAGTAAAACAGGGATAAGGGTTTTGGGAGAAGGGGTTTAGCGTGTGACGAAAATGGAGCCCTCAGTGTCTTGCTCAAGGACACTTCGACACTAGCTCTCGGGAAGCCTGAGTTTGAACTGGTAAACAGCAGACGCTCTGGGTACAATATATATACTGTACATACATTATCATAGACTGTTTTTAACTCCATTATCAGCCATGGGGAGTGCCACAATTGCAAAATTTAAAGACATGTATGGCAAAAAACATGCTTTTTCTTCTGTTTGGCTTTTTGGCTACATGTATAGCCGTGCAACATTGGACAATTCCCTCCCAAACAGTAATGTAATCCATATTTTGGTGTTCATATATTCATAGCAGGTAAGGTTCTAGTAATTTAAAGTTCAGAGCTTTGTATTTAATGTATCAAATAGTACTTGTAACTTCAATAATAGTCTTTAGCTTATTTGACCAGACATGCAAAAGAATCATTTTTGAGGATGCAGGCAAAAGACTCATATGTAGGCCTGGCTGGGAAGAACGGGTTGCTTTCACCTAACTAACCCGGCCTATAAAAGGCTCTCGGGAAAAATACCTGCATTACGGAGTCACACTGAGGAGAAATGTGTTCGCTACAGAAGCACTCCCAGTACCTGAATAAAAGATGAAATATTGAGCACAGACGTTGGTTCCAGGTTTATTATTTAGGCCAAGGTGGGCTAATTGCCCTTAATGCAATTTTTTCCCCTTTTAGAGTAGCCACACTACCATTTCTTTAATGCAGGATTGTGGACAGGAGAGACATTTTATATTTTAAAAGAAGGAACCCAAGCCTGAGTTGTGAAGCACAGCCAGGCGAGCACTGAACATAAAAATAGCGTCATCAATTACTTTCTCACATTTTGTGAAAGGTTTCTTCATGTTTTCAGACCCAAAGCTCATCACATGAGGCCACGAATGGTGCAGAGAGGGAGATTTTTCTTGTTTTACAGAAAAACGATGAGACTCAATTATATTGAGGGGAGCAAAACGATGCTATCAAAATGGCCCCCATGAAGACAGTCAGGAGTGCTAACAGTCAGATCGCATTATGAAGTGCTGTAGAAAGAGGGAAGAATCTCTATTTAAAGGAGGAGTGAGAATGTTAACACTTCATGTTTGGTGCTTTGATCTCCTTTATGGAATTAATTTGAACACACACCCACTGCAGAGAAATGAAGCATTTCCTTTGTTTGCCGTTTCCCCCCCAGGAAGGTAGAGGTGATCACATTAAAATCTCTACTTAGATCATCTCCATCTACGAAACAAGCTGAATTACTTAATCTGTGAGAGAGGAATTTACAACACCCTTTTTACAGGAGTGTGTATTAGTAGTAGTGAGATTTAAGTGGATTTCATTACTAAATGTTGTACGATAAGAAGGGACTAAGATTGGTGGGTAGCAAAAAAGGTGGGTACCAAGTAAAGACCCCCGGTGGTCCCTGGTCAATGAAGTACTACCTATAGCAGGGATGTCAAACTCAAATACATAGCGGGCCAAAACAGTCAACACACAGGACCGGTTTATGACGACGATCCAGGAAAACAGCAAGACAGAAATTTTACTTCAAAAATCAATGTCCCTTAATAGCAAGATTAATGCAAACTGCAAAGATGAAGCTGCATGCATTAAAAACTGAAAATGCATTATTAAAGCTCAGTTTCCCCTTCTACGATCCTCACCAAGCACTGCTGTCAAAGTAAAAATGAGAAAGTAAGTCAATTGAGTTGAGAAGATAAAACAATTAGTTGCATTCATTTCTTACCATGGTATGTGCAATATACCAGAGGGCCAGTTCTAATAGTAATTAAATATCATCCCGTGGGCCGAAGTTAATTCATTCAAAGGCCCGATTTGGCCCCCGGGCCTCGAGTTTGACATATGCGGTCTATAGGGTGATAAACATGTACCCAGCCTTTATTTGCACTGGGAAGGAGAGTGAAAGAAATGGCGGAAAGGGCTTGCTGATCAGGGGCGGATCTAGGCATGGGCATGGGGGGGCAATGCCCCCCTAAATGCCCTGACTGCCCTTCCAAACATGATGACATGCAAAACAACCCAAGATATTTCAAATTAAAGTGTTTATATTTAATATGACTTGAAACACTACTACTGCTACTAACTAACTACAGCTGTGGCATCACTCTAAACCAACAGCATTTCATCATTGAAAACAGAAAACTCTCTGAGTCAGACCTTTAGCTTTATGCATGCTCCATGTATGTTGCAACTTCAACAACAACTGATGTTATTATTGATGCTTAATCGCCTAATGAAAGTCCTGTAACTCTTGCTCCCCCCAATTGGGAAATGTTAAATCCGCCCCTGTTGCTGATTGGTCATTTACAAATCAGTTGTACGCTAGAAGCACTGAACTGTCTCTGCTAGTGCGAATGGCACCACAAACAACCTCAAAGCAGGTGCAACTCGCAGTGGGACACAGCTCCTGCCCATTCTTTGATGCACCTTCCAAACTTTTCTGACATTTTCCGTAATGCCCCCCGAAACACACAAACACATGCGCGTGTGCGCACGCATACACACACGCAAAGTCTCCAACTAGGACCAGAAAGCCTCATTTGCATTGTGATGTGAGGCAGATTAACCACATTCCACTGCACACCAAAAGACCAACACCACACACACACACACACACACACACACACACACACACACACACACACACACACACACACACACACACACACACACACACACACACACACACACACACACACTTGCCTTTAGACCAGTGACGCAGGGCTTCAAACAAACCCAGTGCCCAGTGTCGGGGTACCAATGCCCTCACCCCACCCACCCTGGCACCTCCCTCCTCCCTGGAGAACAAAGGCTGGGGAGATGGAAAGGAGCCTCAATGGAGGAGGGAAGAGAAAAGCTCTGGGAGAGCTGCCGAGGGATGGGAGAAAAGGGGAGAAAGAAGGAGAGGAGGGTGCCAGGGTGGGGCTGGCAGTGTGTGTGTGTACTCTACTGTATGTGTGTGTGTGTTGCGATGGGGTGGGGTGTGGTGTGTTAGCCCTGACAGGCAGCTAGGGGGGGACTAAGCTCATTTAGATAAACCGACATCCCCGGCTGAGATAAAACCCATGATGATTTGTACTGTATCTTCAGGGGATAAAAAGCCCTTCTATTGGATTTTATAGTGGCCGCCGTGCTGCCGTGCTGGGGGATTTCGCGGGGGTCCCCTGCACGGAGTGTTGGGGTCGGGCCCCGGCACAGAGGGATGGATGGTGATGGTGTTAGTGGAGCGAAGAAGAAGGCACTGGACTGGACTGACAGACATTCATGGAGTAGCTATCGACAGTTATAAGATATTCTATTTCTTTTTTCATTTTTCGTCCAGGACGTAAAACGGATGCTTGGAAATCAGATTCATTTCTTTCTCAATACCCGGCTCCTCCTATTGTGTCAAAATAGGCTTGAGCAGGACACAATCTCGGCTTTTCATGAGGAGCTAAATGCCTTGCATGGTGTCCTGAGTGACATCCTGCGGCATGTTGAATGTAATACACTAGAGCAGGGGTTTTCTTCTGACTAAAAGCAACCTGGGGACCACCACTATTGTGTCCCGTGGGCTGATCAGGGCTGTCACATATCTCACAGGACTGTCCCGAAGTAGCACTACTGCCTCAAAGATATGGGAAAAGAATTGAGGCCTTCATGGCTTTTGTTAAAGCTGTTATACAGTATATACAGCTGTCGCACGCGCACACGCACACGCGCACACGCACACGCACACACACACTCCAATAAGAGAAAAGAAATGCACTTTGTGTTCTACTGTTTACCTGGGCGGGGGGGGGGGGGGGGGGGGGGGGTGTAAACAGTAGAACAGATACCGTAAAATACCAAATAACAGCCCAGTACCTTATAAGTTCCCGGGGTCCAAATGGATTTTGCATAATAACAGCCCGGGCTACTATTTGGTAATTTACGGTATGTTCATTGACAGAAAGGATAGTGAGGTTTGCATTTTATCCATCAATAAGAACCACCCTATTCTCTGTTGGAGGGAGGAGAATCAAATAAAAACATATTTAAAATAAATAATCTTTCTTTTGTAATTTTACCCCCCAAAATCGAAATCGAAATTGAGGGGAAAAAAATCGAAATTCTATTGAGGAAAAAAAAAAATCGAGATTCTATTTTTAGGCAAAATCGTGAAGCCCTAGTGTACAGGGTTTAATAAGGGCCCAGGCAGGGACACGGCTGCACAAATAACTTTGGGGTGGGCCAGTCTAGGGTTTAAATGGCAGGTAAAACAAGTCACTAGTGGCCCCCATGTGGCCCCCCACGTACAGTCACAACAAGTTATTGCTGGCAAGAAAGTTAATTCTGAACCTCTCATTTCGATTTCATTGTCTTGACTGTCAAAGGTACCAAAATGTGACCACGGCTATTTATAGTAAGACGGTTAATTAGATTCAAAGATTAATTAACAGCAAATCTAATCTATCAGAGGGCTAAAGATAACCATCTAATTAACAATAGGAGGGAAGAAACGGGACAAAGTTTTTGAACAAAGAACTCCTCCGTTACACTGTGTTAGGATGTTATCTCCTACCATCTCCTGCTCCAATTCTCCCTCTAAATTCCTCTCTATATACAACGCGTGCGTGCGTGCGCATGCGTGCGTGCGTGCGTGCGTGCGTGCGTGCGCGCGTGTGTGTGCATGCGTGCGCTCGTGGGTGCATGTGTGTGTGTTGCATGTAGTCTGTATCAATGCATCTCCATTGCCCACCCTCCCGTTTCATTTTCTTTCTCCTGCTTTTCATCACTCTACCTGCTTCTTTCTTTACGTTGCTTAAATCTCCCCCTCTCTGTCCCTGATGTTTATTGATTGGGAGAGTTCATACAAGACCACTGCTTAATGTGCTCACTTTCATGTCCTCCCTTTGTGTTGTCACGACAGCGGCCGCACCACCACACCATATTGCAAATTGATCCGTCTCCGGCCGTCAGCCTTTGTCCGCCGCCTGTGAAGTCAACTACCATTACATTAGCCAACTCTCTCCGATAGTTGTCCGTCCGTCCGTCCCCCCATCAACCAGCCCCCACCCACCCACCTTTCACCCTCTGTCTTCAGGGCCCGATTTAGCCAGCCCTACTAGGGTGGGCTGGAAGAATGGCAGGGTGGGCAACTCCAAAAGTTTTTCCATATGAAGCAGGGGTTTTCAATCTTTTTGACACCAGGGCCCACTATTTACTCGGTATTTGAGCCACAGACCACCATTTGATGACATTTTAGCCCCACAGACCCCAAAACTAAAGATTTCTTTTGCTTTTGTCCACCATTCCAGGCTGGGTTTTGGGAAACAAAACAGGCAAACATACAGATCAAAATGACCATTAATCTTCTATATTCACATGATGACTATACTCTTGAGAGTGTAAACATGAAACCAAATGGACACGCAAGGGTCCATTTGGTTTCATGTTTACGCTCTTAAAGAGTTACATCTGGTTAACCAACTGTCCACCATTTAGCTGGGGACCACTACCTTTCATTGGGTGGGCAGGATGCACATTTGGGTGGGCCCTGCCCGCCCCTGCCCCCCTCTAGATCCGGCCCTGTCTGTCTTTCATTCTCATTCTGTCTCCTTTCTTGTCCTCATCCATGAGGATGCCAGGATGGGGGGGGGGGGGGCATGCCTGACTGGCTGCATTGATGAGCTCCTTGAGGTTTGATGATGAAGCCAATAAACGGACACTTTTGATTACCTGACCTCTGGCCTTTCAGTGTATCCCTCCCTCCTTCTCCTCCCATTCATGTCTCTCTCCCTCTCTCTCTGTGAAATTGAGGTCATGCACGCATAAACACAAACAAAGGATATACATAAAAGGGCAGGACTTAGCTCTGGTCCAGAGCTCCACTGCTTCTGAGTCTGACTTGCATTGGAGCTCTGCTCGTCTCCGTTCAATCGGCCATTACTCCACCCGACCAGCCTCAATTCTCTAGTGGATATATAAAGAACGGTTTACCTACTCACCAAAATAAACACGTCTTGTGTCATTAGAAAGCCTACTTACCTTAGTGGTAGCACTCGGAGCCCCCCACCACTCGGGTGAAATGGACTTTTTGGTCAGAGCGCGATCGTTTTTCAAGGAAAAATATTTCCTATGGACCTTTTCTATTGGCAATATCGGTAGAGGGCGCAAATCCTGGTTGCTTTTCGGTGAAAAACAATCGCGTTCTGGCCAAAAAGTACATTTTATCTCTGTGGTGGGGGGCTCAGAGTGCGACCACTAAGGTAAGTAGGCTTTCTAATGACACAAGGCGTGTTTATTTTGGTGAGTAGGTAAAACGTTCTTTATATATCCACTAGAGAAGAGAGGCTGGTCGGGTGGAGTAATGACCGATTGAACGGAGATCCGAACAGAGCTCCAATGCTAGTCAGACTCAGAAGCAGTGAAGCTCTGGACCAGAGCTAGGCAGGACTCCAGAGACAGTGATGTGCTTGGTCTTACCATGTGCAATGTGAAATCATCAAATCAATCTGGAAAAGCATTCTGAATATTTTCCTCTCATTTAGGGTGAAATACAACAATGCTCACTCACATAGGATTCATTCTTGATAAAAAGGTTTATATCATTATATCATTTATATCACAGGGTTTTCAACAGGTGGCCCGGGGACCACCAGTTGGTCCCTGAGAGGAGTCCGCGTGGTCCACAGGCCAGGCTAAATGATGGGAAGTTGGTTAACCAGATGTTAACTCTCAGAGTTAAAATATTCTACATTCTCTAATTGTGTAGACTTGGGCTAATTCAGATGATGAAGATTAATGGTCATTTTGATCTGCATGCTTGCCTGTTTTGTTTTCCAAATATTTAGTTTTGGGGTCTGTGGGGCTGCTAAAAATGTCTTCAAATGGTGCTCCGTGGCTCAAATGCTAAGCAACTGGTGTCAAAAAGGTTGAAAACCCATGGTTTATATGATTTATACAGTTTATACCCGAGACCCGGGTTACCCACACACGGGAAGACCCTGGGAACCACACACTGCGTGGTACTTCTGTGTTTCATCTATCCAAGTTTACAAAAGTTAAGCTCCGACTGGGGCTATAGGAAAGGAAAACTTCAAAGCAAGTTGTGACGCCCCGTCCCTCTAGGCATCGGCGGAACCGAGTGGACTTCAAGACAACTTCACAAGCAGCCATCCAATAAAACACCTCCGTCTCCCTCCCTCTGTACTTCACTTTGCACCCTGGACAACTTGGCAGTAACTTGGAACGGAGACGCGGCGGAAAATCCGGCAGCCATCTCTGTCTTGACGTTCCGCCTGCAGTTCTGCCTGCGCAAGCTCTCCGTCTCCGGAGCCGATCAACAGCAACTCTTGACGCTCGCCTCGCTGACAGTGTAATTGCCTCACGGAGTTGGTTTGTTCCCCATGTCGGCCGTGCGCACGTTGGGGTGGTGGTGGTGGTGGTGGGGGTGTTGGTTATGTGTAATTAAGACTGCATGTCGACGACCCCATCCCTCAACCTCTCCGCATACACCCCCGCAAAGGAAACCCACAGTTGTCATGGTGAGAAGACTTCAGGGAAAGTATACAGGACGCAAATGATTGTGGAGATTGTGGTAGGGGACGTGGAGGAGGGGGTGAGGAGGAGGGGAGGTTGTTGCTGGGAGGAGGGCAGCAGGGGAGATGGGGCATGGGGATGGGAGTGGGGGTGGGGGGGACACGGCGCAATCATCTTGATTTCTTGTGCTGAACGATTACATGCCATGCTAATTGCTAGCAGAGGGATCTTTAATAAATATTTCATTCGGCGCGGCATCATTACTGCCTAATGTCGTTATTAATCTCCGCCGGTAATTTCCACTCCAGGAGGAGAGGCTCTTTTGTGGAGGAAAAAGCTGCGTCCCCCCCCTCCTGCAAAAACAGAGAGAGTGAGAGAAGGAAAGAAGCCGTGCATGAGGGGGAAGAGGACTGGATTAGAGGCAGACATTATAAAAAAGTTACAAGAGAAGAGACGATGAGGAAAGTATGAAGCACGGTGACTGAATGGGAAAGAGAGAGAGAGAGAGAGAGAGAGAGAGCAGACATGGGAGAGATTCAGAAAAGGACAGTAAGTGAAAGGGAAGAAGTGCAGGAGGCGAGAGCGGAAAGGAAGTTACTTGTCCATAAAATTAGTCCGGACCCTGCTCTTCAGTGGGTGTTAACATGGCTGCAATAATGTTATGGTCACATGTCATTTCCTAGGAAGCCTTGCCCTCAATGAGATCATAGCAACTAATTAGATTTCACACATGATGGATGAGAGTGAGAGGGCTGTTCAGTGCAGAGTAGCACTGTCTGTGTCTGTCTACACAGGTCTAAGAACTTGACTTCAGCCTGTGAAGGCCTGTCTAAGATTAGACTTTACTATAGAGGTTAGAGTGCCTGTCCCATAAACGCCTCAAGTTTGAGCCCTATATGCCATAGAGGTCCTTGAAAGGGCAATTGGATGGGAAAAGGATAGCTTGCCCAAACGGTAGGTCGGGATGAAAGGCTGTCAATAATTGGTTTCAATGGAGGCACATGCCAACATAAAATAAACAAGACAAATTTTCTAGTACATTAAATAATCAACAAAAAACTGTCACAGTAGGCTATCCCTTTCAGGCAAGTGCTTCCAGTGCCTCATGACAAACATGCCCCTATATTTGTAGACCATTTACCATGTTGTGCAAACCATCTCCTCTTCACTTTAAGACATTAAGAAGGCGTGAAAATGGCAGCAAGCTAAGCCCTGGGCAAATAGCAAATGGTATTACCCATGAGCAGACATTGTATGCGCCTCAATATAATATCCATGCATGCCGATGGCTGCGCTAGCTAACGGCTATCAGACTGGCTTATTCACAGACATTTTCACACTGCTTTAGCACTTTTTAGAACCAAAATGCAATCTTCGGAAATAAGTGAATGCGAGATGAAATATAAGCGCAAATGAAGAGGAAAATCCAAATCCGTGTTGGGTTTTATCGGACATTGTATTCCATAGCAATTTTCGAAACTTTTTTTTAGAAAGAATAGGGCGCGAGCGATCACTGCTAAAACGATGCCATGCTTTGCATGACGTATCAATAACAAATCCATCATGACATGACCTGCTATACAACAAAGTTGGGAGTTGGATGGATAGATGGATGGATGGAGTTAAATCTTGAAAGAGGGGAAGATAGTGATTGATTTAACTTAATGAATGCAGCTAAGCCACCTATCTATCTAGCAGAACGACGAAGGACTGAACCAATAGAGGGACAGAGAAGAAATTGCAGTGTACACACATACATGCACACACACACACACACACAACCAATAGCTCTGCCCCTCAAAGAAAATAGAGTTGTGCATGCATGCGTGTGTGCGTGTCTGTGCACGTGTGTATGTGCGTGTGTGTGTGTGTGTGTGTGTACGTGTGCATGTGTGCGTGTGTGCGTGTGTGTGTGTGTGTGTGTGTGTACCATCCAATTATCTGTCAGGGCTGAATAATGGCCCCAATAATATATTCACATCTCCATCACCGATCAATTTTTAATCAAGCTGCAGAAATATGGCGCAAGAGAAGCTAAAATCACCCGCCAGGAACTCTCCCATAATGCCTCAGCAGAAGAGTCCCTAATTTTGCACCAATCAAATTACGCTGGCCTTACCTACCCCCCGCCCGTGCCGCCTGCCTCCCCCACGCGCCCCGGCTACCTCCTGTAGTGATAATGGTGGCTGACGGTGTGGGCTAGACTAATGGCTAGCGCTGGCTCTGTTCTGTTACAGCCTAATCACTTTATCATCAGGACTTAATTCCTGGATGAGGCCCTGACCCCTGACCTCTAACCTTGTAACATCTAGCCTAGTATACGAGGACTTCTAATGAAAACAGAGAGTCAGCTAGTATACACGGCAATGTGTATAGAGCTTTTTAAATGGGTAAGTTACTTAGCCGTGGTTGACAGAATTATTAGGCTTTTCTTCGATTATATAATCTTGTTACAGTGAATGATGAACCTCAAATTATGTTGTTGTTTTTTGGTCTGCTATATTATGGTAACCTGAAATCCCGATAAATTCAGGGCAGTCCTGAATTATGTGCAGTAGTTGTCCTGAGACGAGATTTGCATGGTTATTGCTGCACTGAAAACCTTTAGTTCAGTGGTCTCAAACTGCCGGCCCGCGGGCCATTTCCGGCCCCGAGATGATATTTTGTGGCCCCCACCTTAATATGAACGTTTAATATTAATGTGGCCCGCGACGGCCACGAGTTCCCCCGTCAAACCGACCAGGCAACCAAAAGCATTTGCGGGAGAATAGTCTGTTACTATTGACTGTTGATTGCTGAGATCCTGTTTAAAGCCCGCCTACTGGCTTTGCCATTTACACAGAATAGCAAAGAGGAACCGGATATCCCCCGTGCAGTTTAGTTCATTCTGATTTGTCGCTGAACTGTCAATCTGAGGAAATGCAATGACGCCATTGGCTGCAGTACGGGTCACGGGGCATACTGTCATGGCGTCTCTCTATCCACCGCTCCTTGTTTACAAACACATGTAGGGAAAAGAAAGCTTTGCCTTTTTACCAAGGACTGCATTCGGTTTGATAAATAATGACAACAGAGCCGTTTTCTAAAGCCCGATACGGGCGGATGCATGGATTATAAACCAGCACGCTGAGCTAAGGTAAGTAGTCTAAAACGAGCTGTTGTGTCCCCCTTGCCTTGTAGTGAACGGTGTTGTCGTTGCTCCAGGGCAGGCTTACATCTGCGCTGGATAGAATCATAGTCATCTAGTAGAAAAGTTGCGACATTGTGGGGTCAGAAACCGAACGTGCTGAATAGTATTTTCAAAGCCCATTGAGCGTCCACTGCAGACAGCATTGCCAGCAAAGATGAGACGTCGCGCAACTGGTATATAGTTTTCAAAGAGGCTAGCGCAAATAAATAAAAGCCTATTTAGGCATGTGTAAAACATGACAACTATTGGGAAACCAATGCTGCTCGTTGGGTTGGGCCTAAGTGGCGATTCTGATGGTCTACTCTAGCGTCATGTTTGCAAGACTAGTTTCTCAGTGACACTGACAAACTATATTTTTGATTTTATTTATTTTATGGCGCTGCTTTGTAGTGGCTGTATAAGTTCAAAATTGCTGTAGTTGGCTTTGTTAGGAGGAATATAAATTGATAGATAAAGTAAACATTTTGTTACTGCTTCCTTATTGGTTGTAATTCATGCCATCACAATCAAATCAGAGCCACTTTGTTGATGGGTTGGCTGGTCCAGTTATTTTGTCCAGGTGTATTGTTTGTAGGTTCTATTGTCCAGTAAATAGTTCATTTAATATTGTTCAATTATAGTTATTATCATCATAATCCTATTATGTGCTACTGAATGAAACAGATAGCACAGTGGTATCAAAAGGAAGGAAGGAATGGAAATAGAAAGGAATAGAAATATTATTATAGAGATGTTATTTTTGTTTTTTGTGCGACACAACACCACATATGCACACACTCTTTATCCCACATTGGTGAGTCTGAATATACTTAAATTTAAGTGAAATGAAGGCGAAAAAATAGGCTTGAAACGGCAAAAAACGTTTGTCCATGTGACGCGCTGTGGCTGCGGCCCGGCCTCAACCAGGCTCTGCTTCTAGTGGCCCCAAGGCAAATTGAGTTTGAGACCACTGCTTTAGTTAGTTGTTATTATTATTAATATTATATTCATCAATTTGTTTTGTTTTAGACCATTGGTTTTCAACCAGTGGTCCTTGAGAGGATTCCAGGTGGTCCCCAGCTAAATAATGGATAGTTGGTAACCAAAAGGACCCATATAGATCTGTAACTCTTGAGAGCGTAAAATGATTTTTTACGCTCTCAAGAGTTAGATTATATTTAAACATCTGAATGATTTCATTTTCAAGAATCTACACAATCAGAAAATGTAGAAAAATGTTTGTTTTTTGCCTCTCCTAAAATGTGGACAAAAACTCGAAAATCCTTGCGTCCTAGAGAATCAACTCAACATCAAATGGTGGCCCATGGCTCAAATACTGAAGAAATAGTGGGCCTTGGTATCAAAAAGGTTTTAGACAACAGCAACAATGTGAAATTGACTGGTTCTGACTCTGACTTTTACTGCATTGACATTGAATGTGAGGTTCTGGAGGTCAACGCTCACTGTGGTCACATGACCGTAGCCCACCTTCATGTCACCCACACTGATCTGGTCACTCTACTTTATATACATTTTTACTATTCCTCTACAAGTAGAATGTTTGCATATAAAGGCTTTGCTTAAATGAAAGTTAAAAAATCCACTGGGTAGCATGCACATCTCAAAAAATGTTGACAGGTGCTGGACAATATATGTACATACTTGAAGGAGAGAAGATGTCCACACACTGTACTTAAGCTCCAATAACTTTATTCTGTTGTTCTGTTGTTTGACGTTTCGACCCCTTTGGGTGATTGATGAAGAAGACCCGAAGGGGTCGAAACGTTGAACAATAGAACAACAGAATAAAGTTATTCGAGCTTAAGTACAGTGTGTGGACATCTTCTCTCCTTTAAATGAAAGCTAAACAGCTGCATGCTGGTCTACAATGTATTTGGCTGTTCAGTATACCGGTATGTGCATGCATTATTATTATAGATAAATTATTACTTTATGCAATCTAGATGTTTTTTTCATTGCAGCTTAATTTAATGCTCTCATGTGCAGAAACACTGTATATAGATATTCACAAGTACTACATACAGGTTTCTTTTTCATTGCAGCTTAATTTAATGCTCTCATATGCAGAAACACTGTACATAGATATTCACAAGTACTACATACAGTATGTTCATCCCCAAACACAAATAAACACAAGCACACATACGTTGCTCAGCTACAGAGCTACACAATCAGATACTTCTTAGAATTTGACGAGCAAATCCCATCCTAGCAACCTCCCACTCCTGCCTGAGACAGGTCACGTACTTCTAAACAATGTCGGGGCAATCTGCAATGAAAGCTTTCCCATTTGTAATAAACTGCAACCTCTCCAAAGACCAGTCCTGTGGAGAATCCGTCCGCACTCTCGCTCAGCTCACTATAAACAAGAGCGTCCGTAAAACAAATGAGTGGGGAGGTAATTGCAGACAAACAAAAATTACATTTCCAATAAAGGCTCCTGTCTCCGTGGCATCCCACAGGGCCCCACTGCCGGCCCTCCTCAACTGTTTAACAGCCTCAATATACCCTCTCATCAGCCTTTTCTTGTTGAGAAGCCACCTGAGAGCGCAAATACATTGCGTCTAATGTGAACAAGTTCAGAGTTTAGTGGAGGGAAGTCTTAAGGCAATTAAAATCAGCCAGACAGATGGTGAGAGAGAGAATGATGAGTGTAATGGAATTCTCCAGTTACGATTTGATGGCAAACATAATTTTATGAGCCAAGTAACCATGTGAATTTATATTGTGAACTTGACTTTGTTTACATGTGGGCATAGGAAAAACAGACACAAAGAGATACAGCCATGTGAACTGAGCTGTGCAGGCTGCTCAACAATTAAAATCAGCACTGGCTGTATTTCAGCTGATCCTATAATCCAGTGTTTTTCAACCAGTGGTCCGGGAACCACCAGTGGTCCTTGAAAGGGTTCCAGGTGGTCCCCAGGCTTAATGATGGAATGTTGGTTAGCTAGATGTAACTCTTGACTTTTTTACAAAGGCATTTAGAAGAGAGGAGTACATTTGTCTATTTTAAGTAATTTCAACACTTTTAAAGTACAATAAGTCTGAGTTACGTATTTTAATTCTTATGCTGTTGCTATTTCACCATTCCTGCTGAAAAGTACAATACTCCTCATCCTTTTTTTTGTCTTTTAGCCATCTTTTCAAAACTGTTTATTTTTAGTTAACGCAATTAGTTTGTTGTACAGAACTTCTTGAACATGCGCACATCTGACGCCATTTTTGACAGCAGAACAAAATACGTCAAACAGTGTCCGAGTCTGCCTCATCTGCGCTGCCTATGCGATTGATAAATAGATTGGATACACAACAATTGTATGTTTGCCACTTCCCCACTGAAATTGATATACAGTACAATTAAAGATTTGTCTGTGGGCCAGATGCAGCCATCAAAAGAGCCACATCTGGCTCCTGAGCCATAGGTTCCCTACCCCTGATCTATAACAAGATGTCAGTCGAACTGCAAATGGAGAGAGAAACTCTTCTGGACTCGTTTCTCCTGATTGTTTCAAAAACTAAATCAGCAGTATGTAGAGTGCAAACTTGCAACACATATTGTTAATATTTTGTCCGGACGTTCGTACAGATAGAAGGAGGTAAAATTTGTGCCTCTTGCTATTTCCCTCTTCGGTACCATAGCCAGGATGGATGGTGGGTAGAAATGACGATTATGGTCTATATAACGACAACAGATTATGTTGTTGGAGGTAGCTTCCCTATGCTTCCATTGCGGAGGGAGAATGGGAGTACATGAAATCTACAGATTGTAGCATAAAAATGTTTTTGCACACTTGCACGGGGAGGCAAACACGCGCATACGCACGTTTTCCTACATTTCTTCACATCAAAGAAGCCCAGATTATGTACGTACTGTATATCATATTTTCATTTTGTGCTGGTATTCATAGACCTGGCCACTTGTTTCTGTTGGAAAACTGGCAACACAGCAAGAGAAAGGGAAACTCCTGCACACACAAATGCAAAGACGTATGGGCTATAAGAAAGTGGTGGATAGGATACCAGCCCCCTCCTGGGGTTGAAGGAAGAATTCCAGAGTGAGGAAATAGTCATCTCTTTCCCTACAGCGAGATACAATCAGGACCGTTTATCTGATGGTGGGAGGGCTATAGCATTAAGGCCCATGCTAAAGGTCCCTGTTTGGACTTCTTGTTATCAAAGCCCCGGCGACTCTGAACTCTGTACTGCCCTGCCTCACACAGAGAGGGAAATTGATTACAGCCGGAGGGCCGAGCGGCTGTAAAGTCAGTCCACGGCGCTGCTCATTCCATTATGTCAGGGGGCCGAGTGTGCCTAGGTGGCTATTAGCTACAGGTCCTGGATCTGATAGTGTATGATGTGGTAATGGTTGATGGCTAGAATGAGAGAGGGGCAGATGTAATCTGAGCTCTGATCTAGGGTCAGAGGTGAACGCGACCCTGGATGTTAACTGTAACAAGGTGGTTGAAGTTTTTAATGAGGGGTCAGGGAGCTTTCTTGATGGCTTTGCTGTGTTCTTCTAAACCACTCAAGCCCTATTTTAAACATAAATCAATTATTATTTAAAAACGTTTTTTTACAGAACAAACAATTACAGCCTTGTACGGTAGACTCACATTGTAAATGCAACTGAGAGTTGTGTAAAATGCTCCCATGTCTGTGCCTTCATCCATCTGTCGTATTAATCTGTTCATTATGAATGCAACAATTCTGGAAGAAGGAAATTAAAGTTTAAAGATGGTTTGACTGCCTTTAACTGTGGATGAGCATGAGAGACAGAAAGAATGGGAAAAAAGTGCTATGCTATTATTAATCATAATAATAATAATAATAAGTAAACATGAAGGGATACGCAAAGAAAATGATTACATATCACTCAAGTATGAATGTGAAGGGGAGAGAGAGATAGAGAGAAAAAGCGTTAGAGAGGGAGCGTGCGCACGCACACACGCGCACACGTACACAAGAGAGAGAGAGAGAGAGGTGGAATAGGGACATTCCTGTCATTGTATTGTATGATTAAGGGGTACTTGCGAGGCTTCCTGTTGCGTTTGATGTAAACACTCAGAGGAGAGAGCAGAGACTGGAATGACCCAGAGATATTTAAATGACTAATTGTTCCACTAGTTTATATCCTTCCTCTGCTTTTCAGTTCATTTCCCCCCACTTCACTAGTTCCTCACTGATTCCATTGCGGTGGAAATATCGAGGATACATAAAATATATACCTGCCTCCTGTTTTCATCTTCAAAGGACGGAGACAGTGTGTGTGTGTGTGTGTGTGTGTGCGCGTGCGTAAAAAGTATGTCAGTGCGGTGCATGTTCATTGTTTAGGCGCGCACGCATGCACGCGCACACACACACCAACTTAATACACGTGACTTCCACTTGCTGCAAACAAACGCGCCTTTGCGCTAAAACGTAGCTCGAGGCGTTCGATTTCTCCAATTAAGCACTTGTCAAGGAAATGACAAGTCTTAACTTTGTTTGCTTCACCAAACGGGAAATTAAAAACTTGAAGCCTTTGAAGCATTTCTCTTCCAACTTAACCAAAAGAAGTGAGGGGAAAAAAACACTAAACATCAACACGGAATGACAGCACTTTGGCACAGAGACGTAGCTACGGAACATGAACAGGACAATGTTGCAACACAGGTACGCCTGCAGAGACTACAGTGTATAGACAGGAATGCACTAGGGTGCTTTTTTTCATATCTTCTATAGACATAACTTCACAGGCTGGTAACTTAAAGGAGAATTCCACACCAAGTTTTTTATTTACTTTATTTGCAGTTTTTTCTTTTTTCTTTTTGTGGTCCAGTGGTTCAGTTGTTATTTTGTGAAAACACGCAATGGATGTTTCCCCTACCCCAAAATAAGCTTTCTATGGGGCTAATGGGCGTTGCTCAAAATCACCTATTTACATCTTTCCAAAATGCATTTTTGTGCTGTATATTGTCTCTCCACCATGTCAATAGTGTGTCGACACTCACACTTTTGGTTCCGCCGTGGTTAAGCCATAAACCGTCTGCCACGCCCCCACCTTCTGAGACAGCTAAATCACTGCTGTACCAAAAGTGAAAGTGTGAGTGTTAGCACACTACTGACATGGTGGAGAGACAATATATAGCAAAAAAAAAGCAAAAACACTGATTAGCCCCTAAGCTTATTTTGAGGTAGGGGAAACAGCCATTACGGTGTGTTTTCACAAAATACTGTAACTGTTATAAAAACTTTTAATCAACTGCAAATAAAGTAAAAAAAAAACTTTTGGTGTGGAATTCTCCTTTAACTTATTACTTAACTCTGGGAGTGCCCGGGTTCGAACGCATTAGGTCACCCTGCAACTGAATGACTGCCGGGCCTACATACATACAATATCAGACAAACTGACTTTTGTCCATTTTGTCTGAATCCCATTGGCTGATCATTGTCTGGCGTACATTTATGAGTCAAGCCCAGTCATAGTATACATTATATGCACACAAAACACAAAGCCATTATTGTTCAGTCTCATGATGTGGAGCTTACACTATATAATTTCCCTGTCTTATGAAAAATACAAAAGAAGAAAATACACAAAAATACACTTAAAGGGGGAAAAACTTATCCGTGTCAATTGTACAGGAAAATAGGCAGAGCATGTCTCGGGTTGGAAGTGCATGTATACAGTACAGTGTATGCTTTAGCCCTGCACAAACACACTAATTACTGATGCGCAGAGTATCGGACCCATTTCTGGGATCTTGTTGTGCGTTCATGCACCACCCTTTCTTCTCTGCTCCTCCCCCGCTCTCTGCCCTCATCCAGCCTATTTTCTGATGTGTTTTCCATGTTAACACTTCCCAGTGCCTTAAGGTACATTGTGCGGTCTACCCGCCATACACAGCCCAACCAAGCCCATTTAAAATGTTTTCAAGCAGGGGGGCTTAACAGCAGTTTTATTTTTCTATTAAAGTTTCATTCTTTTGTGTGTATTTCCTCCATTATGTCTTTTTTTTCGTGGCTATTTTTCTCTCTTCCTAATCCTCTCTCTCTCTGTATTCTACATAGAATGTTACCCTTACTTTCTCAGATTATACGTTATAACTGTGGTTTTGTCATGTGTGTCATGTGGAATATGTTAATGCGGTTCAATGCTCCTCAGTGTGAATTACTACATACTAGATGTGTGCCATTGGTTCAGATCTAGGCCTACATGGGAATCTTGGGAAAGTTGGGATCCTAGTATGCAATACCCGACCGTGTCGCTTTTGTGTCCATATAACAAAGATTTGGCAAACATATCAATGATCCAATGCACCCAACCTAACCATCGGACCGATGCCTAACGCTTGAACCAGAACCTAACCAGCTTGCACCTCTGACATTAAAAAAGAGCCTAAAATATATATTGTAAATATGTAGGGGAGAATAGATCATCCTATAAATAAATAAATAAATAAAGTAAACCAGAACCTAACCTCTCACAGGGTTCACGGCTCAACTTAAACATCGGTCCTATGATATGTCGAGAAGAAGAGAGAGAAGTCTGCCTCCCAAAAGTGGACTTGTTAAGTAATCAAATGGCAGGTGTGAGGTTGCCATGGCTGAAGCAGAGGCTGGTGTGGGGACTTTTTTTTTAGGTCCACTGGCAGAGCCTGACCAGAAAGCTTTTGTGGCGGTTCTAGACAACCGTGTAACCAACAGACTCAAGTCTGGGCACGGCACTCCCTGTGGTGGTGTGTCATGGTCTCCTGCTGAGTGAGCAGGTCCAGGATGAGAATGCACTTGCTTTAAAGGGGAATTCCACCCATTTTCAACATTTTTTCTGAGAGCGTACAGACGCAACCAAATGAACCCTAACGGGTTCATTTGGTTCCATTTGTAAGCTCTCAGAAAAAAGAAGTGTCTAAAGAAATCCATTAATATGGTGAAAATACATCTTGATGATGCCATCAAGATGTTTCACCATGTTAGTGGCTTTCTTCAGACCTCCATTTTTTGGGAACACAGAATGGGGGAACTTTTTTTATCATGTCCACCCAGCACCTCTAGGGTATACTAATGACATATTAGAATGTTTGAATATGGGTGGAATTCCCCTTTAACAAGTTTAAGGGAGATGGTGTGTGTGTGTGTGTGTGTGTGTGTGTGTGTGTGTGTGTGTGTGTGTGTGTGTGTGTGTGTGTGTGTGTGTGTGTGTGTGTGTGTGTGTGTGTGTATGCATGTGTTGTAGACTGACCCTGTTGCCTGTTCAGGTGTGTGTAATATGTGTGTGTGCCGCTTCAGGGGGAGATGGGAGCAGTACGAGGGCCATCGTTCCACTGGGAAAGACCTGAACACGCCAACCTCACCTCACTGCAGGCTATACGCCTTTTGGCCCCTCTGTGTGTGTGTGTGTGTGTGTGTGCGCGCGTGCGTGTGTGTGTGTGTGTGCGTGTGCACACGCGAGTGTGTGCGTGCGCAATCCCGCGCATGCACGTTCATCTTTGCCCTGCTGTGTGTGTGCCTGTGCCTATACCCGTTGAAGTCTGCATTGTGAACTACACCCATAATCAAATCTTGTTTTTTTTCTTCACAGATGAGCTCTGAAATCTGCATGCAAGTTAGTTTGCTAAAAATGGCTTCTTAATCAACATCAAAATGCAGTTGACTCCTCATTTCAAGTTTGTATCAATAAAAGAGATAATATGCTTCGACTAGCTTCTACTTCTGCTGTTACTATGCAACAACTGACATCCCATTGGAATTGCAGACTTTATCACATTAAATTCTTATACTTGTTAGTTTACCTCATACGCTTTCCAAATCAACATGATTATTGTTAAGTCTTGTTAATGGAGCAACAATCTATATGTATGTTGTAGCAACAGCCTTCTTTAGGGAACACTGCCAAAGCAATGCTGAAATATTTACCAGAGTGAAAATCACAACCATTTCTTGGTTTCTTCATGTTTTGATTTGCCGCTATTCTGCGGTGGACTCTTTCTTGGTCGGATGCGTTTACGTCAAAATAGTAATTTGTTGAAGGTGACTTATGGCACAGCCAGTTGCCTGGAGGATGACCCCCAGCTTGGGATGCATGATTAGACCACTGACTCTCATAACTAAGAGTGTACAAATGTACAAATAATGTATGTTCGATTTGTGCACCAACTTCCTAACTATGAACAATTCTACACCCCCCAATGATGAATGGGGTCCCCTGGACCCCACTTTGAGGACCACTGTATGGGGGAAGCCTCTCCTTTTTGCTTCAAGTTAGTGTGCCTAATGTACATTTTCGTATTACAAATACATTATCTGGTTTGTAAACAAAACAATAGTGACTGACTTCATCCAAACAAAGAGAGCAGGCATATGGGCATGCAGGGCTGTTGCCTGACCAAAACTAGATCAGCAAACTTGTGCCTTGTGCACAAGTAGGCCATGGCCTACTCGTGCGTGACCGGAGTGGGCTAATACTAACGCATTAGCTGTAAGGGTCTTTTACGTCACATTACGTCATCACCTAAGTCGGCCATTCGGCAGACCGCGAGGGGCCGACCACTGAAAACACCAATCGCCTTACTTGCACCCGCTCCGCTCGCCTCACACAATTAACAATACATCATAGCAAATGTCTAAACCAAAAGTAGGCCTATTGGAACAACTCAAAACATTGTTGTTTCGGTATATATTATGATAATTATCAACACTGATCTGAAATTTAAATCAATCAGCGTTGCAACAACAGCAACCATTTTGTCATTCCTTTCAGAACGGTTGTTGGTACTGGGACAGGGGTTGAATCTTGTAAAGCTGTCATCTCTGTGCTGGGGATGGTTTGGTGAACAACATGCAAGCTTTGGTGCATCTCCTCTAGTGCTATTATGACAACAAAGGCAACACAGACTCACCCAATTCCATTCCATCAACTCCACTCATCTCCTCTGTTCCTTTATGTGCTTCACTTCAGACGAGTTGCAAATGTTGATTTGATTCTCTCTGATGAAGAAAAAGAGAAAGAAAAATAAATTGAGGAAAAAAGAAGCTTTGAAACATCAGTCATTTATTTTGTGATTTTTTTTTTGTGTCGTTTTGTTTTTACACCACTGAGCCCCCAAATGTCATATAGTATCTAATTCCCCGAAAGCTTGAGGAATTGATCTGTGGGAATGGGCATTGATCAGGTTTGGGATTTGAACATGATTGGAGGCAGGCAGGGGTCAGCAGCACTCTTTCCCTCTATAGCTCAGTTGTTTTGTTTGGGGGAGGATCGATGGAGTCCCGCTGAGGGATACAGAGGGTGTAACCGGAGTCCGGTCATGTGGGGGGACCTGCCTGATTTACCATGGGGCTCCTATAGTGTGTTTATGCATGCATGTCCGTGTGTTTGTCACTTTGTCTCCTATGTGCGGGAGAGACCCTCTGTTTGTCTGTCTTTCTGTCAGTTTCTCTATTAATCAGTGCACTTGCCAAAACTAACATACATGTACTGTAGAGGCAAGAAGTGCAATAAATTTGAGAGAGAAAGAGAGTAATATAAGAAGGAGATCAAGTGAGAGCAGAGGGCTCTAGCAGGGCTTTACCAGGCCACAGAGAGGCCAATGCTAAAGGGCCTCCTAGGCCAAGTGCTGCCATGTCTCCCCTGAAACCACTGAGGCCGCTGGGTAATGAATAAATAAACAGCCCTTCCAGCCATCTACAGCCCTGTAGCTTCTACCTTTTCCTGCTCTCCATGTCTGGCAACACAATAAAGAATATCTTCACAAACCAACACATACTGTACACACCTTTGGTTGTTAGTTGCTACTGATCTGGATGCCAAGTGCATGCGAGCATATAGCTATTAAGCTCTATGGTAAAGGTCCCTTTCTACCACTTTTTTCGAGTCACGTGGTCAAAGACTGGATTGTGATTGGCTTAAAAGAGTGGCCAACTCTGCTCAGAACTTCAAAGTACCTGGATGCGTTAGGATTCAAATTAGGTGCAAATGAAACGCCACTGGCTCAGAACGGTTGCAACTGAAGATCCTTGCAAGTAACAAGTGTGTTTCTTTCCTTTATATGTTAAAAAAAAAGTGTAAAAAAAAAAAAAAAAAAGAAGCGTAATTTACCATGAATTTACCCACTGTTTCAGGGTTGATTGCCACTCGTGGCACAACTCTGAAACAGTGGGTAAATCAGCCAACAACCCACTCCCTTTCATGGTAAATTCTAGCCTGGGCAAACAGACTCCCCCAGCTGTAAATTCCTTACGTTTGGACTTCTTGTTAAACACACACCAAGAGTGTGCCCAGTAAAAAACATGCGCATGCACACACATACTGTACGGCTGGCTGAACATGGTTGAATACAGTACAGAATGTGTGCCAATTTCCATTCCTGACTCCTGTACTGCACACTGTGTGTTGTACCTTTGCCTATCCATATATTTATCCATGTTATCTGCGGGAGGTATGTTCTGCCTGGACCGCTACGCCCCGGAACATTCTCCACACTATGGACGCTAGAACACTTCCTAAACACACACACTGTTTACAGATCCCTTTGTTTTTTGTTAACAACATTTTTTTTAATTATTATTTCAAAACATTCTATTACACACACACACACACACACACACACACACACACACACACACACACACACACACACACACACACACACACACACACACACACACACACACACACACACACTTTTCGATCTTGTGAGCTTGTAGAACGGCTATTTTGGCTAATTTTAAACATTTTTAATTGACATTTTATGTATTAATATATTGATGTTTTATGATGCTTCAGGGTCAATTTATGTAGCAACTAGAAAAGTGCCCTTCTGGGCACAGGTCTCCACCAGGCCAGGCCAGGTTGTGGCCTCCTGGTGGCGCTATAATAGGCCAATGTAAAATAGGGTACCATTATTATTATGACTTCAGCATTTGGATGATTTGAGGCATTTTCTCCAAAAATGTGTTTTTTCAAATGTTCACCTGTTGGTGGCGCTATAACAAGCCATTGTGAAAAGAGTGGAATATTTTTCTCAGCCTAGTATTATAGTGTGTTGAAAATTTTATGTAAATTGCCTGCTGTGTTCATCATCTTTACAAAATCGGCCTCCTGGTGGCGCTATAACATGCCGTTGTGGAAAATTTGGGGCAGAGGTTCATGGTTGGCATCCAGGGAGTGTGTGTGCAAATTGTGATGTCGATCGGGTTAATGGTTTGGGAGATTAGCTGGTAACAGACAGACACACACACATTTTTTTGTAAAAAGATGCCATGAATAGGCCTCCTGGTGGCGCTATAACAGGCCGTTGTGGAAAATTTGGATCAGAGGTTCATGGTTGGCATCCAGGGAGTGTGTGTGTAAATTGTGGCATCGATCACATTAACGGTTTGGGAGATTAGCTGCTAACAGACAGACACACACACATTTTTTTTGTAAAAAGATGCCATGAATAGGCCTCCTGGTGGCGCTATAACAGGCCGTTGTGGAAAATTTGGATCAGAGGTTCATGGTTGGCATCCAGGGAGTGTGTGTGTAAATTGTGGCATCGATCACATTAACGGTTTGGGAGATTAGCTGCTAACAGACAGACACACACACATTTTTTTGTAAAAAGATGCCACGAATCGGCCTCCTGGTGGCGCTATAACAGGCTGTTGTGGAAAATTTAGATCAGAGGTTCATGGTTGGCATCCAGGGAGTGTGTGTGCAAATTGTGGCATTGATCGGGTTAACGGTTTGGGAGATTAGCTGCTAACAGACGGACGCACACACAGATTTTTCCCAAATAATTGCAAGAATCAGCCTCCTGGTGGCGCTATATTAAGCCCTTCTGGAAAATTGAGAGCAGAGGTTCATCGTTGGCATCCAGGGAGTGTGTGTGCAAATTTTGGCATCGATCGGGTAAACGGCGCCGGAGATTAGCTGGTAACAGACGGACGGACGGACGGACGGACGGACGGACGGACGGACACACACACACACGGACGGAGGGTGAAACATATTCTCCACCATGCCTCCGGCCAATTTATGTAGCAAAAACTAATGTGAACACAAAAATACCACAATAATATCTATGTATATCTTCTAAGGCAGTGGTTTTCAATCAGTGGTCCAGGGACCACCAGTGGTCCTTGAGAGAGTTCCGGGTGGCCCCCAGCTAAATGATGGAAAGTTGGTTAACCAGATGTAACTCTTTGAAAGTGTAAAATGATTCATGTTTACACTCTCAAGAGTTAAAATATTCATGATCATGAAATTTCTTGACATCCCCAATGTACACAATGTAGTAGAGAATGTAGAAGAATGGTAATTTTGATCGGTATGTTTGACTGTTTTGCTTCCCAAATCCAGCCTGGAATTGTGTACAAAAGCAAAAGAAATCTTTAGTTTTGGGTCTGGGGGGCTAAAAATAATGTCATCAAAAGGTGGTCGGTGGCTCAAATGCTGAATAAATAGTGGGCCCTGGTATCAAAAAGGTTGAAAACCACTGTTCTAAGGCTTCATGTGAAGCATTTCCAGCTTGTGTGCACAAAATGGAAACAAGGTTTAGAGTGACTGTAGATGCCTGGGCATTATGCGGCCTGGGGGCCAAATGCGGCCCTTTGGCTGACTCTGACCGGCCCGTGAAAGGGTACTGTGGTTTTCAACCAGTGGTCCAGGGACCACCAGTGGTCCTTGAGAGAGTTCCAGGTTAAATGTGGAAAGTTGGTTAACCAGATGTAACTCTTTGAGTGCGTAAACATGAAACCAAATGGACCCTTGCGGGTTCATTTGGTTGTATGTTTACACTCTCATGAGTTTAAATATTAATCATCTGTATTAGCCAGAGAATGTAAAAGAATGGTCATTTTTTTAATCTATGTTTGCCTGTTTTGATTGTGAAATCCAGCCTTGAATTTTAAACAAAAGCAAAAGAAATCTTTAGTTTTGGGTCTGTGGGGCTAAAATGTCATCAAATGTAGTCCGTGGCTCAAATACTGAATAAATTGAGGGCCCTGGTGTCAAAATGGTCTTGGCCCTCCACAATATTTTATGTATCTCATTTGGCCCCTTGGGAAAAATAATTGCCCACCCCTGGTTTAGAGTGACTGGAGAAGCTCAGGACAGAGAGAGAGATACCTTCGCTCAGCATGGAGCTGTAATCAGCAGCATTTTATCATTGCCTGGTCTTTGTCAACAGGAGGCACAACAGACCTGCAAAGCCTGCTCTGGGAGCAGCGGCCAGGGATTTTGTTTGCCATTGTTATCGTCTTAATTGAGTTTCAAAATGAAAACCTAATTATGAACTGAAAAGCCGAATTCTGAACTGGAAAGATGAAGAGGATTGAATTGGTTTGCAATGATGACAACAAGTCACGAATAAGATGTCTGATTTACTGTAACCTTGAAGGGTTATGAAGGGCAGCGTCATCTGGTGTGTGTGTGTGTGTGTGTGTGTGTGTGTGTGTGTGTGTGTGTGTGTGTGTGTGTGTGTGTGTGTGGATGTCCATGCGTGCGTACGTACATGTGTGTCTGTGGTTATCACTCAAACTGTGTCTGCTTCATAAATTAATCTGTGTGTGTGTGTGTGTGTGTGTGTGTGTGTGTGTGTGTGTGTGTGTGTGTGTGTGTGTGTGTGTGTGTGTGTGTGTGTACAAAGTCATATATAGTTGTGGTGACTGAATGCACACACATGCATGTGTTCACATACTGCATTAATATGCACCATACAGTATGACGCATAGACTGTATGTATATTATGCATATACAGTATGTGTCATACTGCATGGCTGTGTGTACAGTTCGGTATGCAACCGTGTGTGTGCGTGTGTGTGTGTGTGTGTGTGTGTGTGTGTGTGTGTGTGTGTGTGTGTGTGTGTGTGTGTGTGTGTGTGTGTGTGTGTGTGTGTGTTTGCACGTGCGTTCTCTTGTTTCCATGCTGCTATACTCTCAGAGCGCCCCTGGGAGCCATCTGCCTCCATGTTATTAATTCATCAGACCTAACCACGCAGCACTTTATGACTCTGTTTGGACTGACAAAGTATCACACACCTCTCTCTATCTCCTCCGTCTCCTCTCTCTCTCTCTGCCACGCTCTACTGGGGATGTGGACCGAGAAAACTATAATGCCTTTCCGTGTCCGAGTGCTGGATGTGTGTGTGTGTGTGTGTGTGTGTGTGTGTGTGTGTGTGTGTGTGTGTGTGTGTGTGTGTGTGTGTGTGTGTGTGTGTGTGTGTGTGTGTGTGTGTGTGTGTCTGTGATCTGCTGCTAGAGCGTGATATGTGAATTTGTGAACGGTGTTGTCTGTGTGGTGACGCGTGCAGACAATTATTGGACTTGTGGGTGTATCTGTAATACGTGACTGAAAAACCATCACACACCTCTGTCTTTCTTTGTCCCCTCGTCTCCTCTCCTTTCACCCTAAAGTCTCTGGAGTGGCTCCGGATCCCACCCTGTAAAAAACAACCACAATGGCCTTTTTTAAAAGAGTGAATAGATACATGCTTTATGTGAAAATTGTACAGTATACGAGTTCCTTTCTTTGTTCCCTATACATAGTTATCAGAGTATCTCTGCACCAATACGGCAATGTGTTCATTTATATAATTATGAATGTGCACATTCAGGATTATACTGTGCACCTAAACAAATTCCTGCACGTTCATAGAGCTGCGCAGTGACGTCACCGCCCCTGTTCCGGAAGTCTTTTCCCAATTCATTTTTCTCATAGACTTTTCGAAAATAATTTATATCAAGACGATTACGCCACGGACAAAGCCAACTCGAGTCGTGACGAATCATGATGACACACACAAACTTTTGGGACAATAAAATAATTTCTAAGATGAAAAACGAAACAAAAAGTCTTGTATCATGCCGTTTTCTACTTCTTCCCAATTGTATATTATATGACGATGTTGTGTTTGTTGTCATGATTTGTCACGACTCGAGTTGGCTTTGACCGCGGCGTAATCGTCTTGATATAAATTATTTTCGAAAAGTCTAAGAGAAAAATGAATGGGGAAAAGACTTCCGGAACAGGAGCGGTGACGTCACTGCGCAGCTCTATTGTGCCAAATATAGTGGCTGACTGCTACTTTCATCATTTTACTTTTTTCTGAACACATCTAAAGTTGGCCAGTTTGTCCACGCTATTACAATGAAGGAAAACTATTTGCTGATTGCTATTGTGTCCAGGGTAAGCCCTTTTAGAGAAAGAAATCCAAACTTTGCGTTGAAGGATAATCTAGGTATCAATCACTGGCAGTCACGTGAATATATCTTGATTGCCATGTCTAAACCTAGCCCATCAAAGGGAAGGAGTGGAGATGCGAGATTGCAGAATACTGTACATCAAAAAGAGTTTATCTCTTGACTGTAAATAGCTCAAGCGAGGATGTCTCTTCAACCTCACTGTATTTCATAGCTACAATAATGGCACTGAACTGCCAAAGAGAGTCCCTGAGTATTGCAGTATAAATGGTAAACAATTATGAGGTATTTTCAGAGCAAGACTGCAAGCAAGGCTGTCCGTCAAACTGAGTGCCACTTGGATGTTTAAACAAAGGAGAATAAAATCAAACCAAACTAGAGTGAAATAAAAACATGATAGAGAAAACAACAAAATAGAACACTGTTTTATTATTGTTACTATCAATCTAAATCATGGAAATGGCCCTTTTACTGTATGTAAAATTTAGGATAGTGGGAGAGTTTGTGTTACTAAGGGGACTTTACAGTGTTCTAGGGATGAAATTAGATCCAGGAGCAGGGTTATGATTGAGGAATTGGACACTGACACAATGTAAAAACGCTGCATGTCATTTAAAGGATAGTCCGGTTTTGTTGAAGTTAAGCTGTATGAAATGAATACAGTTGAAACCACTATATTAATGGCAAGTATTTCATACAGCTTAAGTTAAAAAAAAATCCGGACTATCCCTTTAAGACTCGAAATAATTGTAAAGATCTCTATGTCTTGCTATGACAGAAATATGCCATAAAACAGTAGATCATACTAAATGATTAAATAAATTATTATGAATATAATCAATCATTTGAAATGTTATTAATTCATTCATCATAGGTAAAATTGAATGTTCAAAAATAGACAATTTTCAGACTAAAAGCTTACATGGCTATGGCATTGTGATGCATTGTAAGCTTGTGGATTGTGCGAGTGTGATGTGGTATGAAATAACGTGAGTGATTGATAGGCCCGGGCCGCTGGCATGGTGGTCGGGGCACCCTAGGCATGCCAGACTGACAGACCGTGTTGTGGGTTTGAATCCCAATCCCGACAACATCTGCTCCGCGCCAATTCTCATCTCTTTCCCCATTTCCCAGCAGTGTACTGTCCTATCAATAAAGGCATAAAAGTCCCCCCCCCAAAAAAAGTAAATATATTGTAAATCGTATAAAATTGTGTTGCAGTTTCTGTTTTCTTAGATCACACTTAAGTGACTTCTCTGACAGCACTGTCATCAGTGTATGTTGGATTCACGTCAACCTGTAATCTTTTATACATTTAACCACTTAAACTGTCAATACTTAATAAACTTGACCTTCCATTATGTACACAGCTGATCTGTACACAGTGTGAGGCATTGTTGAGATCTGATACTTTTGGCTTAATTCTCTTCAGAATGGCTTTGCTGCTTGCTGCTTTAATGTAAAAGCAACAACAACAATAATAATAATTGTTGGCCCTTCTGTATTAACCCTGGGGTCCTGGACCCCAGACCCTTGATTAATACTTTGTCACATGGTATTGCATGTAAATAAATAGTGATCTATCGGTACATTTAACAGTGTGTCTGGATGCAGACGCCCTGGTGTGCGTCACTGTTCCATAAATTAAGCATATAGAGGCATTCTGTCTGAGACCACTCAACTCATTCAGTGATGTATTGAGGTACATTAAAAGACTGGAAAATTATAAAGCGAAAACTGTGATCAAAGACATGTAGAAAATATGCATTTTGCAATGCGTTTCATCATGCAACTTGTACATTTCTCTCTCTCACTTTTTTATATTTATTAAAGTACTATAATTACTTTTTTTTATATTTGCATAAAGACATTTTTCCTCTGCATTAAGTTCAATTGATAATCATAAATCAATGCGTCTTTCTCTTGCTATTGCAACTGCTTTAAAATTGGACTTAACAGTTTTTTGGAATGTTCATTCAAGAACCTATTAATTAATAATTTATCATTATTCTGATATGGTTTTACAATGGGCTACTAGTGACAAGTATTAACTGATATTCAATTCAATATAAACTAAATAAATAAAACTAAATGAATAAAATAAACATTTACAAGTGCATAAGACAGAGGTTTTTCTTTCACAGGCAAAAACATGCCATTTGTAGGCATGTTATTCACCTCTGATAACGAAGTTGTAAGGCTCCAGGTTTGACTGTGTAGTACAGGGGTTTTCAACAGGTGGTCCGGGGACCACCAGTGGTCCCTGAGAGGATTCCAGGTAGTCCCCAGCTAAATGGAAAGTTGGTCAACCAGATTAACTCTTTGAAAGCGTAAACATGTAAGGAGTAAAAATGTTCATCTAAGGAATTAAAATGCCCAAGTCCACACAACTAGAGAATGTAGAAGATTAATGGCCATTTTGATCTGTATGTTTTTGACTGCTTGGTTTCTGAAATCCAGCCTCATATTGTGGACAAAAGCAAAATAAATCTTTAGTTTTGGGTAGTGTGGGGCTAGAATGTCCCTCAAATGGTGGTCCGTGGCTCAAATGCTGAATAAATTGTGGGCCATGGTATGAAAAAGGTTAAAAACCCCTGGTGTAGTAGGTAGTGCATTCTAAGTAGTAAGTACAGATGGCCTTACAGACACACAGGAACATAAAGCACATGGTGACAACCAGGGGGAGCTAGTCTCTGCTCTGTGGTGACCCACTACTGAGGGTATACTGCCCCCCAGTGGCCAAACGAGCTGACTGTCCATTCTCTCATGGAAAAACGCTATCCTGAGGCATACTGAACCTCACTGACCTTGAACTGGGTATGAGGTTAGGAGAACAATTTCATTGGGGAACCTGGGATGTTCAGGGGTCCCCAAAGATACATTTGTTTATAGATTGATTATTGCAGGTTTCATAGGGATTCAGAGGGTGCAGAATTCATGGAAACTTCCCTGTCCCTCAGTGAGGGTATTGATTGAACGCTTTGTGTCAAAATCAATTTGCTAAAAGTTATACAATAATGCTAAAAGCAGTGTTTTTCAAGCTTTTTGAAACCAGGACACACTATTTATTCAGAATTTGAGCCACGGATCACCATTTGATGACATTTTAGCCATTCAGACCCCAAAACTAAAGATTTATTTTGGTTTTGTCCACAATACCAGGCTGGATTTGGAAAACAAAACGGGCAAAGATACAGATCAAAATGACCATCAATCTTCCATATTCTCTAGTTGTGTAGACTTGGGCGAATTCAGATGATGAATATTTTAACTCTTGAGAGTGTAAAATTTCATTTGTACGCTGTCAAAGAGTTACACATGGTTAACAACTTTCCATAATTTAATTCAGAGAATTCCACCTGGAATTCTCTGGTTGAAAACCACAGCTAAAAGGATAACAAAATGTTTGCCATTGTGGTCCTATGTAATAAATTCCTCAAGAAGGGAGCTGGTTACAATGGTACACCTACTGTAACCTTTTCAGGCAGATGCACCAGCATATCATGTGCATGCACACTGTGTAGCAGATGTGAGATTTAGCAGATCAGGGTTATGTGTGAAACATGTGCTAATGTAAGGTGTACAAAAGTAATTTTATGAAAACACAAACACAGTATTAAATGTACATGCTCATAAAAAGGAGTCTGACTTCATAACCTTCTCAAATATAAAAAGGTTATTTAAAAGAGCAATACTATATAAATTATAGGGAGTTATACAGATTCACCAACAGTCTATGAAATGTAGGCTCTTGTGCACTTGGAGTGTAACCAGGTCACATTACAGTTAAATGTACTGTGTGCATACAAGCATTATACAGATGCAGATGCTATACACAATCAGTCTTTCATTTTAAAAGGAAGTATTTTTCTCATTCCATGTGGTGGTGACAACACTGCATGTTGGCATCTGTCAGCTCTAACAGTTTCGCCGCCACACTATCTCCACGGAGCTGAAAGACTGACAGTGTTTGAAAATGCCACGGACAACGTGATAGCAGACATGACAGCATGCAAGTTGTCCCTCTGAGTCGAGGGAGGGTGGAGAGACAGTGGCAGGGACACTTCTACGGATTCTCTCAAGCGGATTCGAATGCCAGCAATGCTTTGAAGGGGGACGACATCACGATTAATCAGAGGGAGCGTTCAATGCGCTGGAGAACGTTGCAGTAGGTCAGTTCCACTGACTTGCCACAATCCGTTACCAGCGTAAAATGTTATATTGTGACATTTTGTAGAAATTCAGTATGCTGCATTGTGAGTTCATCACGGCTACTGTTTGGACAGCAGTGACATAAGCTGGACCAGAGCCCCGAATGCTCTGATTAAAATGCGATTTTGTCCCGTCCAATGCATTGATGTCTCTCTCTCTCTCTCTCTCTCTCTCGCTTCCAGGGGTGTAGTGGAGGGGGGACGCGGGGGGGCGGCGTCCCCTCACTTCTCACATCTAAAATATTTTTGCGGCAAAAGTAGACCTATGAATATTTTTTGTCTTGACATTTACTTTTATGGATACAATTAGGCATTCTCAACATGCTAGAGAGGAATTTCCACTAATTTCCAATATTTTACTATGTCACTAATATACCTTAGAGAAACAAAAGTTCCCCAAATTCATTTCCTAGAAATGGAGGTTGAAAAAAATCATTAGCATGGTGAAATACATCTTGATGACATCATCAAGATGTGTTTCACCATGTTAATGAATTTCCTTTTTTTCTGAGTGTACAAATGGAACCAAATGGACCCACTAGGGTCCATTTGGTTCACATTTGTACACTCCACACATTTTCACAGAAAATGGGTGGAATTCCCTTCTAAGAGGCGTCCCCCCCACTTCTAAAAGTACCACTACAACACTGCTCGCTTCCACTTATTTTTCTCTCTAAATGGAGTAAAACAGAGAGAAAGAAAGCTGTGTAAGTGATGGGCAACAAAAAAAGAAGAAAGAAACAAGGCTGCACACTATACAAGAAAATTGTGAGATCTGAAGAGTTCATCACGAGCCACGCACGCAACCGCACACTCGTGCACGAACGCAACCACACACTCACTCGCACTCTTACTTTAGCTCCAGGGATCAAGTGCTCCTATTTCTCCGTTTCCGGGCCCCCAGAACCACCTCACTTACAGTCTTTTTCTTTTTCCTCCAGGGATTTTTTTTTCTCTCTTGGCAAACAGGGCTGTTTATTTTACTAAAACGAGCCCCGACTTGAGCGGGTTTGTCTAATTAAAATGTTGCAAATGCATTGAGGACGGGGCCTTTTATTTAACAGCTAATTGTGCTGACACCAGGGACTGGAGATGTTTTATGCATTCACTTTCCTGGATCTTAAGACGTGCACTCGCACTTCTATGTGCGCACACACAGACCCCTATACACCACAGAGACAGACCCCTATACCCCACTCACTCACTCTCTCTCTCTTTCTCTCTCTCTCTCACACACAAAATTCATATGCATATGTACATAAACACACACACGCATGCGCGTGCGCACACACACGTATGCGTGCACACGCACGCACGCACGCCGTTCTTCCATTCATTTGTGGAGTGAATTTTAAGCAGTCTGGAGTACGGAGTTAATCAGTGAGCGTCTTCGGGGGAATCTGGCGTTGCCTTTTAACACGGGAGAGGATAAGTGTATGATTAACGCGCGGCTCCCCGTTGGACTGAATAGAATAATTGTCTTGTTTACCAACAGGTGTTTCTAATCTAGAGATTGGAATTAACGATCCTTGTTTGGACACAGCTCCAGGGACGTAGTGTAGGAGTCATAATGAGACAGTTTTTCTTGTCGTCAACTTGTCTCATCATAATTGAATGTTTCAAGTGGGCATGCGTTCGGAAATTAACCGTCCAGTGAGTCTGCGCATAGGAAAACAAAATATTTGATATGCATTATAGGCATAGGAAAACAAAATATTTGATATGCATTATAGGGACACAACAATTAATCAATATAATAATATAATATAATAAAAATATATGTTTGAAAGAAATAATGGATGAGGGGGGAAAGCAAACGTTGTGACCTTATAAATTAGATCATATTGTTTGGCAATTTCCCCCTCCACGTTGCTTCTACTTTGATGCCGCAGCAGTCAGACACTAGGGACTTTAAGCTCCCCAATTTTCAGAACGGCAACCCGTACAGGAAGTACAGCTGCTATGACACAATCACCGTAGCTGTCAAAATCATTAAGCTCATAGCCATCCGCAACGGCGACGGGTTACCATGGTGGCGCATATGGAGCGTGTGTCAAACAGGCATGTCCACGTGTGGAGCATGGAGCGTGACCACGTAAGAAGTGTGTGTCAAACAGGCGTTGTGGAAACTACGTTAGAGTGTACGTTCTGCCGTAGTAGGAACGGCTGCTGTGGCAAGCAGGTTTATCTATCGAGCACGGATCGAGTTCCTGTTGCCGTACTAGAGGCTCGCCGTCGTACAGCTTAGTGTCCCTATTTTCTTCATCCTGCAGATGGTCCAGAACCATTGTGAAAACAAAACATTCGTTAGGCTCAGGAAAGGCCGTGCTACTTTGTGTCTAACTAAATTAACTAACTAACTAATTAAACCACTCTTTACATTTTATTTTTTTAATAAAAAAATGCTAAATTTTGTGTCGTATTAATGCAATCGATTATCTGCAAATAAAATAATGTGATACCGATTGTTTGCATTATAACTATATAGCTATAACTATATAGCTACACCCCTAACATTCACCAATCCAGCAGCTTGCTAGTTGCTTGCCACTATATTTGTATTTGTAGAATGAGGGGGGCAAGGGAGCGCTTGCTCATTCTAGAAACTCGCCTCTACACCAACGGTTTTCAACCTTTTTCATACCAGGGCCCACTATTTATTCAGAATTTGAGCCACGGACCACCATCTGATGACATTTTAGCCCCACAGACCGCAAAACTAGAGATTTCTTTTCCTTTTGTCCACAATTCCGTAATGGATTTGGGAGAAAACAAAACATACAAATCAAAATAACCAATAATCTTCTACATTCTCCAGTTGTGTAGACTTGGGCTTATTCAGATGATGAATATTTTAAATCTTGAGTGTAAGCATGAAAAATAAAACCGTAAAAGCATAAACATTAAACCAAATGTACCCACAAGGGTCCATTTGGTCTCATTTTTACGCTCTGAAAGAGTTACATCTGGTTAACCGACTTTCCATCATTTAGCCTGGGGACCACCTGGAATCCTCTCAGGGACCACTGGTGGTCCCCGGACCACCGGTTGAAAACCACTGCTCTACGCCAATGTAATAAAGACACATTAAGCCACGTGAGCCAACATGAGCCATGATGTCACGCGCACCGATATTTTTGCACATTTGCCGTTTTGCCGTTTACATGCAAACACCAGGCAGAACATTTTTCCACTCGGGATTTTTTGTTTTGTAATGGCTTTGATCTTAAATTGTTGTTGATACATAGACACATGGTAATCTACATGGTCAGTAGAAAACATTTAGCCTCCTGAGAGACCATTGACGAAGGCTGTTAACTTTAACTTAATTTACAATAGACGGGAACCCCTAGTGGTAGTTTTACCCTAGTTGACGGGAACCCCTACAGGGGTTCTGTACAGTATGTACAGTATCAAAAAATGTCAAAAATTTGATGTGTGTACACAATAATTTGAAGTTTTTCAATACACTTAGGTTAGTATTTCAAAGACATTTTTAGAGTCGGGATAGACCATTGACGAAGGCTGTTAACTTAATTTACTTTAGCCTCCAACACAGTCTCCTTGGCAGTCTGTCTGTCTGTCTGTCTGTCTGTCTGTCTGTCTGTCTGTCTGTCTGTCTGTCTGTCTGTCTGTCTGTCTGTCTGTCTGTCTGTCTGTCTGTCTGTCTGTCTGTCTGTTTTGTTGGCTGCATAGACAACTTTGATAGTCTGTAATGTCTGATGGCAGCTGCTCTTCAGTTGCTCCGCCTCCTGGATGTTAATGTCCTAAGACTGACATATAAAAGGCTATTATAAATTAGGGGTGGGACGATTCACTTACCTCACAATACGATACAATATTGATATTTAGGGTTCTGAATCGATTCATATTGCGATTCTTAATTATGCTGCGATTCGATTTAATATATCGCATTTTTTCTCCACAAATGACTGCTTTTATTATACTAGAACAAGGAGGATTCCACCCAAGAAAAAATGTTAACAAACACAACACAAACACAACTTGATGATGTCATCGTGAAGTAAAATACAGTACAGTTAAATGTGAAAATGGCAGAATTCTAAATTCTCATGCACCATGACAAGTTCAATCAGCTAGATCATTTTTAATAACGAAAAGTTCAGTCATACACATCAATGCAGCCTAATAACGTCAGTCAGTCTTTCTGACATGAACAAATTAATGAATAGACCCTACATGAATATAAAAAAAAACGATTTTGAACCTGGCTAATCGATATTGATATCATGGCATTAAGCACTGCAATATATTGGCGTATCGATTATTTTGCCCACCCTTATTATAAATGTAGCCTATCAGGGCTTGACACTAACACTTGCCCGCTTGTCCGGGGCAAGTAAAAAAAATGGTGGGGCAAGTG
Source organism: Benthosema pterotum (assembly GCA_039105355.1). Lineage (NCBI taxonomy): Eukaryota > Metazoa > Chordata > Actinopteri > Myctophiformes > Myctophidae > Benthosema > Benthosema pterotum. The sequence goes on along the minus strand of CM076974.1, from coordinate 23,771,471 downwards.
AAGACTGCTACCTGGTTGCCCGATCGGGCAAGTGTAAGACTTAGTTCGCTATAACACAACACAAGATAAATTTGTCTTGAAGGCAGTCATTGCACTCTGCCTCTGTGTCTTTCCCTGCTTTCTAGCCATCTCTACCTATCTCTCTCCCAGGTTCATTTGGTTCCAAACTATCATTTATGAAAAATATAAATTGGTATGAAGTTACAATTGAATGAAGTTACAACTGACAATGCTCACCCCACTCGAAGTCTGTCGCCTCCTCAGTCAAAAGTGCTATAGGCAGCCAATTAGTAACCATGTCCTGGTTTTGAATCTAACTAAAGACGTGTCTGATATATTTCCTTACCATCAACCCTTCACACACAAAAAGGTGAGCTCATTATAAAAAAAGGGTTTTACATTACAAAAGAAAACAAGGCAACCCATAGTATTCTTGAGCCGCGCAATACATTTCAGCCAGTACTTTCGCACTTGCACTTCACCCAGCTCAACTAAATGCTATCCATTACATTTTTTTTCCTGCCAGCATAAATGAAACGCTCCATTTCACTAGCTTCCTGCGAAGAACTGTGTCGTCTGTGTGTGTGTGTGTATATATAACAATGTACCTAAGTCCGTATGCATGAATATTTTTTGCCGGCGTAAAAGTGTTTACTGTGCAAGGCCTAGAAGTACTTACACATTAGCCACCACCGTGCAATTTAGGTCACACCGCATGAAATCGCAACCAATTATTCTGAGCTGGGGCTTTTCCATGTCTCTCCCACGGAATAACAAAAAAGAAAAGCATTTGTTCTCTGTGTTAGAGCTATACTTCCTAACACTGGGGAAGGCCAGAGTGTCTGTGTGGTTGGGGGCAGGGGCGGATGTAACATTTCCCAATTGGGGGGGGGGGGGGCAGAAGAAAATGGTAAGGGGGCAGCTTCATCGCCCGTTCGCACCACGGGCGATGAAGCCACACTCATGCCATTTTCAGTAGGGTTTCAAATACTTTTACTGTAAATATAAGCACTGAAATAAGCCATCATGTTTGGTGGGGCAGAGTGGGCATTTAGGGGGGCATTGCCCCCCCACCATGCCTATGCCTAGATCCGCCCCTGGGTTGGGGGGGATAAGGGACAGTGTGGATCGAGGCAAGACCTCCGTCACAGGCAGCAGAGCATCACAGCTGACACTTGCCTTAATGTATCTGAGGTCTCACTTACCCTAACGACCGGCTGACATTTGACTAACAACCACTGCTGCTGAGGCTTAATTGACGAGAGGGAGTGCCTGGAGCTTTGTTATGAGAAGGAGCACGGCTCTCCATGAACAGCAGGGAATAGTGCGCCTTGAGGAATAGCTTCACACATGAATGGAAATAGGTATTCACTTCAGCAACGCTGTGTGCGTGTGCGTACGTGTTAGCATGCTGTTGGTAGGGCCTTCTTCCACATTTTAGTGGCAGAGGAGCATGATGAATTTAATCCCTTGTTTGAGCCGAATCAGGGCTGCATGTGGAACTTCCTACAGTCAGTGCGGTGACAATTTACAGGTACAGGAGTATCTGGCGTAGCACAAGATGCTGTGCTCTGTTGTTAAACCTAAGCTATTCCAGCCTATGAAAATGGGCAGGGGTGAGGTGGGTTCTGGAATTGAGGCCAAGTAGTAGCCTGAGGTTCCTTTGAGACATTGTGGTACCATGTGTGGAGAACATTGAAAGGTGTACCGTGTTTAAGTTTTGGTGCAGCTTTCTTATCAACCTCCCTGTGCCACAGTAATCCAGAGAAGGAAATGAAAGTATTCTATGTCTGGCATGCACCAATATGGCAACCTGCAACCTGGAGTTTGAAGGAATGTAGTTTAAGTCAATGAAAGCCGGATCGACAAGCTTAAGAATAAACATTATGATGTGCACACTAGAGTATGTTTCTGATTCTGATAGTATATGGGCTGTCAGCCAGTGTGAACATGCCCTCTACAGTCATGCATGCAAGCACACACACACACACAGAAACTAAGGCAGGTAAGCCTTGGTATCTTCATTTCCGACATGTTGAGACCCTATTAAGGTGCAGACTTCTCTCCTTTGGGCATTAGGACCTACATGCAAAAAAAACAATTCAATTGGCTTTATTGGCATGAGAAAATGTTTACATTGCCAAAGCAAAAAGCACACTCACAATACAGCCGGACGTGAGCTTGTAGAAAAAGTATAGACATTTCCTATAATGTCACACCGTAATGCTTGTAACCTACTTCAGACATGGCTGTGGTCAGGAGAAAAAGATCACTTCAGTTCAAAGTCACCAGCAAGTAACAAAGGGACAAAAAAATGGAAAAAATACATTTCCCAGTCATCTGTTCTGTGGTTGGTAAAGGGCGAATGTGAATTTGGAGTAGGCAGAAACGGTGGAAAGACCCAGCCTCTATTACATCTTCACACCTCAGCTTGAAGCTGACAGGTTGCTAAAGCATAGGTATTTTAACATCCAATTTCAACAGTTTGGTGGCACAAACGTGAGACAAGAGGGGTGAGAACGAAAATGGGGAGTGAAAGCGAGCCGCTCGAGAAAGATTTTTCTTTTTTTGTAAGCAGGATTTTTCCACGCTTGGAAAGGTGTTTATTTTTATTTATTTTTTTGTGGAGAAATGAAACACTTCACGTGCACATGCTGTAGTGTACAGAATACACATTACACACAAAAATACAAATGGTGTGTGGACGTGCATTCTCTAAATTCTCACTTACAATCATAAGCAGAAGCACTAGCTTGGGGATCATTGGTCCAGAGACTCTGGTGGTCATGAGTCCGAGAGCATAATGTACCAAGGCTCTAGGGCTATATGTGCGTACATACGTATGTATTTATGGCACCCTGCGGTTGTCTACAACAGGGGCGGATCTAGGCATGGGCATGGGGGGGCAATGCCCCCCTAAATGCCCAGTCTGCCCCACCAAACACAACGGCATGCAAAACAATCCAAGGTATTTCAAATTAAAGAGCTTATATTTAAAATGATTTGAAACACTACTACTGCTACTAACTAACTACAGCTGTGGCACCACTAAACCAACAGCATTTCATCATTGAAAACAGAAAACTCTCTGAGTCAGACCTTTAGCTTTATGCATGCTGCGTGTCTGTTGTAACTTCAACAACAACTGATGTTATTATTGATGCTTTACTTGCCTAATAAAAGTCCTGTAACCGAAAATGGTATGGGTGCGGCTTCATCGCCCGTGGCGCGAAGAGACACAGGCGATGAAGCCGCCCCCATGCCATTTTCTCCTGCCCCCCCTAGTGGGAAATATTACATCCGCCCCTGGTCTACAACAAGCACAAAGGCCTCCCTCTGCCAAAGCTCTAGACAAAGCATCAGGGCCCAAATTAGCCTGTTGATCAGATGTATGTTTTCTAGGTATCCATGGGGTTGACCTGTCACAGTGAAGTTCTGAACTCTGCATAGACTTATTTGGGCATGTCTGCAAAGCACTCCATATATGGGCCTAAAAGGAACACAGACATAATAACTGGGCAGGGCACGCATTTCCAACTTAAAAACGTTTCAAGTATGTACCGTTGTGCACATGCTGCACATAAAATCTGTGTCAACTGGAGCGGTTTGCAAAAGAAGAGTGGGCCAAACTGCCCGTAGAGAGGTGTAGGCATCTCATTGAAACCTAGGAAGCGTTTTTAGCAGTCATTTACTCCAAATGATGTGCTACCAAATAGTGAATTCAATGTGTCAATATTTTGCCACAACAATTCCTGTGTAATATATTATTTAAAATTTAATATTAAGTTATGATTAAAAAACAAAGTTTCTGTGTAATCGCTTTCAGCCACAACGGTACAAGTGTGGCGACATCACTCTATTGATATTTGTAGTTATCCAGCCTAATATAAATATGACACACTGGCTGGGCCTAGGTTCGCCTAGGCAGGCCATGTGACTCTAGTTGCACATCCTCTACCGCCCCTTACGATCAATAAAAGGCAAAAAGAATAAAAAATAAATAAAAAAAACTGCCACACTTAAATGCAGGCGCGAGTGCATGTTTCAAGTGTTGTGTGTTGCACGTGTGTGTGTGTGTGTGTGTGTGTGTGTGCGGCGCGCAACACACGCGCGCACATGCATCAGAGGTCACTTTGGAGGTCATCAGTTGTTTAGTCTGGAGGGGTTTCTTTAGAACAGGAGACTCCAGCTCTCTGTTCTAGTATCATTGCTCAGATTTATAGTTGGCCCTGTCGTCTTGGCAATATTAGTAGATTAAATGATACGATACCTAATATGCACATACACAGATGCAATCCTGGATACATGCATGCACATGCACACACACACACAAACAAAATTGCATTCTCACGCAAACTTACACAGGCATTCCATGTACCGGTAATATTAAACCTCCTAGAAGTTTAAACAACCCGACACACACCCGCGCACACCCACACACACAGCATCATTAAGCCTTTAAAGCCCTAACAAAACATACATCAAAGTTCACACAATGTCACACATACAAACACACTCCTTCTCTATCACTGGGCCCTGCAGGCTCCAGGCACCCTGTCCCCAGTGTGCACAACGGCAATTTCCTCAAGAATCTGATGCTCAAGCGCAACACTATTCCCCTTTTTTCACGTCTACCAAGGCACTACCAGCCTCACCTCCCCTCTGACCCGCGGAAAACACTGAGCGGTCACTCGTAATTACAACTCATCCAAGGGTATGATTTACAGTCCCGTCAAATAACCAGCAGGGACGGTGAGGCTCAACAGAGGCCCTTTCACTACACACTTTTACGGTACCAAAGTGTCCGTCCCTCTCCTTCTCACAAGCACATACTCAGATACATGCAAGCTCAACCCATCATGAAACTGTAAACCAGTGGTTTTCAACCTTTTTGATCCCAGGGCCCACTAATTATTCAGCATTTGAGCCACGGACCACCACTTGACAACATTTTCACCCCACAGACCCAAAACTAATGATTTATTTTGGTTTTGTCCACAATTCCAGGAGGGATTTCCACAAACAAAACAGGCAAACATGGAGAATTGGAGATCAAAATGACCATTCTACTAATTGTGTAGACTTCTTGATTAAGTGGTGCTAATTTAGTGAATATTATTCAAAGGGTGCATTTGGTTTCATGTTTACGCTCTCAAGAGTTACATCTGACTAACCAACTTTTCACCTGGTTAACCAACTTAGCTGGGGACCACCTGGAACCCTCTCAAGGAGCACTGGTGGTCCCCGGACCACTGGTTGAAAACCACTGCTGTAAACTTCGGAGTCCTAATCTAACAGAAACTCGTCATAATGGGAACATAATCAACAAGACATGAAGCAAAAGTTCAATCTTGATCAAACAATATACAGTAATGTATGGTTACATTGGCAGGTATACTAACCAGTATTTTAATACTAATTATTAATATCATCAAGCAGCTGTTATTCACTCTTCCATAGGGCACTGTGATTTGTTGAAGGTATATAGACAATTAAATTGTTAATAATTATTTGAATGACGCCATCTAATCGTGGCAGCCCTACATTTGAGACCTCAGCTGTTAAAAATACAGTACCTGAGTGCCAACTATGAGCAATGTTTATACATTGTATGTGTATAACTGTATACCTGTGTGTGTGTGTGTGTGTGTGTGTGTGTGCGTGGGGAGGGGGGTCATTAAAGTTTATCACAAACTCTAATGATATCTAATTATTCAGGTTCATATCTTAGGCATCCACACCTAATTGGCTAGGCAGATCATTTCCAAGAAAGCAACACCAACATGTTGGCCCTGTCTGGGTGAGAACGATGACATTGTTAAAAGTGTGTGGACAACGATGTAGAATTATCCACACCTCATTGGCTGGGCAGATCATTTTCAAGAAAGGAACACCAACATGTTGGCCCTGTCTGGGTGACCACGATGACATTGTTAAAAGTGCGTGGACAACGATGTAGAATTATTGATGGCAATATGATGGAATATATATTTATGTTAGCGTCATCCAGCTGGTTTATACATATGGCAATTATGTAAATTGAATAACAGTGACAGACTTTTGTGTGTGTCTGGGTTTGGGGGGGGGGGGGGGGGGGTGTACGTCCCCTGTGAGTCAACTGAAATGCTGTATTGATTAGTTGTGATTGCAGATATGGACAATGATGGGAAGCTTTGTCACGAGCAGGCTATCATGTTTCACACCCGAGAAGATCCAAACACACGCAATTATTCCTGACATATCTGACATAAACAGCTCTGCACACTAAACAAAACAGCTGGTGATCAACCAACCTGACTTAATCTGCCACTTAAGATTTCCCCAACAATGCACCCACCCCCCCCCCAGCCCCATCCCCCACGTCCCACATGGCAGTACGAACACAATCCTACACTAAAATTTACTTCACCGATCCGAGACCATCAGGGAGAGGAAGAAGTTTATGAGATTAGACGTTTAGCATCAACTATCAAAGTGAGCAAAGACAGGAACGATGCTCCTTAAAAAGGGATCTTGCCTGCCCTTGCAAACAATCCCAAACCATCCCTTTGTCACTGCGTTGCTCCAGGAGAGCGTGTTGATGGAGCCGCATCGATGTTCGGATTAAGGCATGGCTCTCTGATCAAGTGCCCAAGCACTAGATAAGAGCGACAGGAACACCCTTTAATCCTGGACAGCGGCCCATCGAAATAGGATTTTAACAGACCGGCCGGAGAGGGTGGAGGTGAAGGAAGTAGCACGCTGAATGACTATCTGAAGTTTAATAGGTTGTGTTTGAATTTTCTATTCGAATTTTTGAACCAATGCATAAATTAATGAATGAAAATTCCATTTCATCGAATTCAGGCTGTCTGTTGAACACAAGCACACCTTGTAATAAATTAGAAGGAAGGATGGCCAGTTGAGCTGCATGTCAACACCACTCCCACATTATAACCTAAGGGAAAGCTTGCCACAACTCCGCTTCACAGAAATATGACTGAGTTATGTTAAATTCACTAATATAGCTAATTAATTTATTTGTAGTGCCATAGATAGGCCACCTCATAATCATGTCACCAGATGTACACCATCGGAGCAGCCATCAGCTGGGTGAAGCTGTATCTGATTTAACAAAGCTTGACTTACATTTGTAAATACAGTATGTCAATACAAAAAGTGTTAGAACAATAATACCAGAAAAAGTCTTGTCTACATAACGTATAAAGTAAAAGTACACACTACAACCGTATGGAAAAGGGAGCAGAAGAACACAATTTTTCAGCACTGATTCACTGTAATATGTAAGATTAGTAAGTTTTACTCATGTTGTTCCTATTTTGTTCCTATGTTGTACATACTACAAACAAGGTGAAGAAATCACAGTTGCGGAACATTCTTCTGAAGATATTGCTAGTTTGATCACTTCAAAGCTCCAATCTTAAACTAGTAATAACCAAATAGCTCAAACATGCTTCTGCTTCCATAAAAGAATCCAAATGTCTGAAACCAGTCGTGGCAATAGAGAAGCTTTAAACCATTGTGCATTGTCACTAGATGGTTTAAAGGGGAATTTCACCCAGTTCCAAGATTTTTTTTTCTGAGAGTGTACAACCAAATGAACCCTAATCATGTTTTTCCAGATCTCCATTTTTAAGAAACAGAATGGGGGAACTTTTTTGTACAAACTACATCTCTAAAGGTATATTAATGACATAGTAGAATGTTGAAAATGGGTGGAATTTTCCTTTGAGTAACAGATGCATACGTATCATTTACCTCAGGGTCAGGATGTGTATGATTGCCCTGATAGGATGGATGGCTGGTTGTCCCACGCCTCGCAGTGGCTCTGCATGGGAGGCAGGAACGTGTAGGGCTCTGGAGTCCAGATGTTGTCATAGGAACATGTCATCACGCTCATAAGCATGTCACACCACAGATGTTCAATTCTGTATTCATGGAATAAAGCAAAAGATAAAATTAACCTCTTGAATGAAACCTTTGGTTGGGTCAGATTCCGTTTGTCAGGCCAACATGTTGTCTTCTAAGGCAGTGTTTTTCAACCAGTGGTCCGGGGACCATCAGTGGTCTCTGAGAGGATTCAAGGTGGTCTACTAGGTGGTCCAGGCTAAATGACCCATATAGAAAGAACTTATATAAAAAATATAGGTTAGACATGTATGTCTAACATATAAGCCACATATATGTCGGCCATATATGATCGACATATATGTACATATATGAAATTGGGGCATTTCTCATATATGTACATATATGTTTTATATATGTGAGACATATATGTCACTTATATGAAAAAAATCGAAATTTCATATATGACATATATGTCGATCATATATGAAACATATATGGCCGACATATGAAATTAGGGCATTTCATATATGAACTTATGCATATATGTACATAGATGAAAAATATATGTAACATGTATGTGCATATATGTAACATGTATGTGCATATATGAAACATATATATAAACATAAATGGTAAAGGTTATCCTATAGTATGTCGACAATACTTACCATTTTACCTTTCTGAATCAAATATATGCAGATATGTCAGAAAAGAATTAAGACCTCAGCAATGTTTTTGGGGTTATTAACTTTTATTAGACCACAAACTCCTTCCCTATGGAAAAAATATAAGAAAAAAGAAAAGAAAAGCTCCAGGTCCTCCCTGAATCTGTTTGGATAAAAGATAAGAGGCAGTTCAGAAACAAGCTACAATCGCATCATAACATAAAATCATCAATTTATTGTCAAGGGGAGTTCCATGCTTGTTTAGTGGACATTAAGCCTGAGTCGGTGTGGTTATACCAGGGGTCAGCAACCTGCGGCTCCAGAACACAGCCCTAGTGGCTCAGTGGCTGTAGCATTATTACACACACACACACACACACACACACACACACAGTGGTGATCCGCAGCAAAATAATATAAACATTTCAGTCACCCAAAACGCATTGCGCTGTCTGACAGTTGCAAGTTAAAGTAGCACTTGGCCATGTCAAAAAGCCCAGCAGTTATCAGAGGTGGAGCTTTCAATCTGAACCACCCATTTTCAAAGGTTTACTCAGTTTACTATGTCATTAATATACCATAGAGATGTTGTGTGGACTAGAAATGGAGTTCTGTAAAACTCCTTTATTATTATTTTTTTTTTAGAAACTCCATTTCTGAAGAAAGGTTGTGTTTCACCATGTTAATGATTTTTCTTTGAGGAACTTTTTTTCTGAGTGTGCAAATGGAACCAAATGGATCTGCCAGGGTCCATTTGCACACTCTCAGGAAAAAAATAATAAAATGCGGCTCCAGACAGATTTTGAATTTAATTTTGGGTCGAAAATGGCTCTTTCAACATCTTGGGTTGCCGACCCCTGGGTTATACCAAGTTTGGCCATTATGTGGCGCACTCAAGGCCATCCAATGAAATGTATCAACTAGTGTTGTAGTTGAGACCACTTAAATCGAGACCAAGACAAGACCAAGACAACCACGGACTTGATAGAGACGAGATCGAGCACCTAGAGGGTCGAGATCAAGACAAGACCAAGACCTAGCGGAGCCAAGCACAAGACAAGACCAAGACCTAGAGGGGCCGAGAACAAGACAAGACCAAGACTGGTCAAGACTGAGGCCAAGACCTAGTCTTGCCATGCCCATTTTAACATAACGTTCTTAATGATTTTCAATCTTCTATTATTAGTAACACTGAATTTGATTGTTTTGCTCCCGTTCACCATTACATTATTAAACAAAACTACTATTAATATAATAGGGCTGGGGTGATATGGTTGATATTAATATAAAAAAAAAAACCTAATCAGAAACATACCAGTGTCTTGTTTCTTTTCAATATTTACAGAAGAAAAAAGTATATTTGTGCCTGCAGCTGTCTTAATTAATGGGTCCTCGCTCCGCACAATGAATAGAACTTTTCCTTTGCATTGTCTTGTCTCGAGAGGTCTTGTTGGCGATCAAGACCCGAGACAATGGCTCCGAGGTCGAGACAAGACCAAGACAAAATTATGCAAGAACAAGACGAGACCACAAGACAAATGAAGTGGAGAGCCGCAAGGTCGAGACAAGACCAAGACAAAACAAAGTGAGACAAAAACAAGACAGAGACAATGAAAAATTGTCTTGAGACTGGTCTCGAGACGAGATTCAAGACGAGACAATGTCTCAAGAACTACAACACTAGTATCAACAGCCTGTGACTAAACATTATTTCATTTTAATTATGCCAATATTATTACTTGTTGTGGGACCGCCTCAGCTCCGTCAGCTTACCATTGATGACTGATCCTAGCTGCCCCCTGGACGACTGCGGGAATTTCTTCATTGTGACTTCTACATATAACCAAATAAAAGGACGAGAATAAGAAGTCAGTTGACCCAATTTACAATTTATGCATTTAGCAGTCCCTCTTAATCCAGAGTGACTTACATTTAACCAAGATAGACACAAAAAATAGATGCTCAAAAGACAGCTAAACAAGAAACAAGACAAAAGTATTGAATAAGAATATTACTGCCCTTAGGTTTCACACGGTCAGCGTGAAACTTAAGGGCAGCAATATTCAAGTGGTCAGAGAGTTTGATTATGCAGAGGTCTGTTAGCAGAGATAACTGACCAATCAGAATAAAGCATTAAACCAAGCCATGTAATAATTAGTCATAAGACATGCATTTAACTAAAAGCATATGGTGAAATTACATGACTGATGATGAACCCATTTAGACCTGAAATACTTCAGTGCAATTGAAGTATTTAACTATATGATGTTTCACTTAAGCAATATATCAGATTTATGTTTGGAGATGCAACCAGAAATACACTATCCCAAGCAGGTCCAACTCTTAATTCTGCAATAATAATGGATTGAAGAGACATAAATAAATATATTACCACTGAGGTTGCTCTCCACTAGCTCCTCAATGGAGAAGACTTCTGTCAGGAGTTGTCGGACCATTTGTGTGCAGGTTTTACTGCTACTGGCGGCCATCCAAGTTGCCCTGTTGCAAAGCACGCCTGATCCCTTCAGGATTTCGACCTGGAAAATATGAACGTTTTAACACATTTAGAAAGCCAGTTGGATTTGGGGACCATCAGCAGATTCAAATGGAACCTTCCCATTGTCAATAGTGAAACCCCAAATGGGTTATTTATGGCAACAGGATGTCTGGCAGTCCCCAGTAGAATCAATGTACACCGAAAAATCCACCTTGAAAATTACGGTTGTGTATACATATTTTACCAGTTAGTGTCCATTTAGTGTCCATTTGCTGACTAATTTAGTTTACATGTATCTGGCACTGCATAATAATTATACAGGTATTCCAATGAACACAAGGGGGCTCTGCTATAATGCAACCGTTTTATTTTAACCAAAAAAAGATACGATTGTCACTGATAGCTATTTCATGTGCACTGACATAATGTGCTTACTTTTGGAGGGGCTTCAATTTCAGGAAGCTCGGGACCTGAAGGTCTGGAGCTCTCTGGACACATAACACGCCCCGGATAAGGGGTAGAAGTTGGCACTGACTTTATCTTTAAAAGAATAGTGACATGACAAAACTTTTCAGATTAATATTAACAAGAATTGTATCACTATATATTAACCTCGGTTAATTTGCTGCCATTTTTATAAACAGACTTTCTGAACAACCACAGTATAGAGATGCGCAGTGATGTCACCGCCCCTGTTCCACTAGTGGATTCCCGATTCATTTTTCAAAAATAATTGATATCAAGATGATTACGTCGGGGACAAAGCCAACTCGAGTCATGACGAATCATGAGGACACACACAAACTTTTGGGACAATAAAATAATTTCTAAGAAACAAAGAGTCTTGCCGTTTTCTATTTCTTCCTAATTATATATTATATGACGATAGTGTTTGTTGTCATGATTTGTCACGACCCGAGTTGGCTTTGGCCGCGGCGCAATCGTGTTTTTATAAACCATTTTCGAAAAGTCTATGAGGAAAATGAATGAGGAATCCACTAGTGGAACAGGGTCGGTGACGTCACTGCGCATCTCTATATCGAGGCTTAAAAAACTAGAAAAATGCATTAACATTGAATATAACTGAACTGCTTATGCATTATATAGATTCATTTTTGCATTCAGATCAAAACCTGCTGTAGCACTTTTACTGCAGCAGTATTACTTTGCTGCCATGACCTGAGAAAGCAACAAGGGTCAAGGTATTGTCAACAGAGAACACATTATTCCAGGAGGTCTAAAAGCAGAGCAGCAAAGTTGAGGATAATACGAAATTCTAATGATCAAAATTCAAGTTTAAAATGTAGCTTAAGAGGAAGAGCAGGTCGTACAATGATCCGTGGATTGGCGTTTCAAATGCTAGCTCCTCATGTCTAAGTGTCCATGGGCAAGACATTGAACCCCAAGATGCTCCTAAGGTGCTGGCTCGTAGGAGGTTATAGCCATTAATACATGAGGTTTTCCTTCCTCGTCTGCTGGTCCCTGTTAAACCCCATTAATTTCATCAATGTGAGCAGCCGCAGTTTAGACCTTAACATGGAAGTGACCGGAATGTCAGAACTCTGTCTTCAGATAGCTCTGGGCTGCACCTCTTGGTACCTCTTGGTGACTGGTCAATGATGACTGGTCAATAACGGAGAGTAGAGCACCTTGCATTTGGTATAATCCACAAGATTTAATAAACTACCAAAATACCCATGTACCTGTCCTTCAGTGAAACACATTACTCACCTGCAAAGATTGTGCAGAGGTGTCTCCTTCGTGCGAAGACCCTGCAGGCAATTCTGTACTCCCTCTGTTCACCACAGTGGCTTCAGTAGAGCGACTCACACATTTGCCATTTCTGGATGACAACACACAAAAAAAAATCACATACATACATTGCACACATTCAAACGTGCGCGCGCACACACACACACACACACACACACACACACACACACACACACACACACACACACACACGTTTACAAAATTGCCATTTGAGTAAACAAGAAAATAACTTTTGCACCTTAAGTGGTACTTACAGGTCTTTGGTCATTTCATTGTAGTGAATGGTATTCTTGTCATTGTTCAGGGACAGATCAAGGAGAGAAGCGGAAATGTTGCCAATCATTTCCGCTGTGAAATCTGCAAATGCTCCAGCCAGCACCCAGCGGCCATAGGTCTGAGGGGTCACGTTCAATACATTTTATTGGTGGTTCAGAGGCTGCAGACATCAGACTTAATTCACTCAAATGACTCACATAGAGTGAACTAACAAAACACAGGTATTATTCAGAACAGACCTCAGATACTGTAGCCTACAGTGTAATCGTGGAATGACTGACTGGTAGCCTAATGCAGCATGTATGATGTATGCAGTGATATACTGCTCTCATTCCATTATAACAAGAATATAACATTAAATTATTTTTAAGATTTATTTTTGCAGCTAGCTATGGCTACTGAATTTTTAGTAGTGTTTGAAATTTGTGGGGATATTCTGGTTACTACTGCTGTTAATCTTCTGGCTGCATGTCCACAGCAGCAGTGGATGAGCAGGTCTTCTGGACAAAGTTCCAATCATCCCTCCCTCCCCCAGAGTGTCCAGAAACATTCATTAATAGAGAGCACAGCACACATTAGAAGGCTGTATGTATGGGCCTAATATCCCTCTGACTGATGCATGCTGTCTTCTAATGTCTGTCTGTCTGTTTTGCTTTTTTCCTTCTTCTTCTACCATTTTTGAGGCACTAGTGAATTAGACTAGGGGTGGCAGTGGCTCCTTGAGCAAGACATTGAACCCCTAATTGCTCCTCATGTGCTGGCTGTGCCTTGCATGGTTATGCCGCCATCAGTGTATGAATGTGTGGTAAATGGTGCATTTATATAGCGCCTTTATATATAAATGCACCATTTACCATTTAGATTAATGATAAACTAGTGATTAGATTACAGTAGATATGAGACTAACCTTGTACTTCTCAGAGGCTGGCAGAGTCTTGGTCAGCGGTTCACATTGTTCTGGGGTGAACTCTGCTCTGCAGCTAGTAGTTACTTTTCAAAAAGAAAAGAAAAAAAGAAATGAATGAATGAATTTTTTATTGACAGAGATGAGAGTTACAGTACAAGTCAAGTACACACTGCAACAAAACTGATAACAGCTTGGAGAATTGCAGTACAATTCAAGTACGACTACATCAAATCTGACAGAGCTGATTGGACACACTAGTTAAGCATACACTTGTTTACAATAGTGGCCAACTTGTTCATTTCATTAAGGCATCCAAATACATACAAAACAACTACTTCAGTGAAGTCAGAAGCAGCAGATCATGGAGGTAAACTCATAGTGGAGGTAAAAAGGGAAAAGAGAAATGTACAAAGAGGGGGGGGGGGGTTTATATACAATTTTGTTTTACAGAGGCCAGTTTCGAATTGCAGCCATCTGTAGGTGGCCCTTGAGAGCGGTTTTGAAGGAGTCAAGGGATTCACAACTCTTAATGACTGTTGGTAGGGCGTTCCACATTTTGGTTGCATATGAGCGGGAGGAATTAAGTCCCTTGTTTGTGCCAAATCTGGGTTGAACATGGTTAGTGGCACTCCCTCTGGTGTTGTGGGAGTGAACCTCATTGACATTTAGGAAGTATTTGGAGAGGTACAAGGGTATTTTGGTAGAGTATCGAATCTTGTGGACCAGACCCATTGCGAGATGTTGGACTCTGTCGTCAACCCTAAGCCAACCTAGACTGTCAAAAAAAAAAACAAGTGTGTGTTCTGTTGTAGTTATTATTCGTCATATAGTACACATACGATTGGTTAAATATTTAGGAAAATCACCTACAAACAAAAGTAAACACTTTCAACATGTCATCCATATTTTGGAAATGTGTCATGGTTTCTACAGTTCAAGAGTTATAGGCCAAAACATTAAAGACCCTGTTATACTGCCATCATTAGGCTGATGTGAAAATTTCGGGGCCTCAACAATGAGCCACCATATCCTTGGCCCATGGATGGGAGTGTATGGGTGGGCAAAGTACTGCTCAGATTATAACAATAAAAACATACCAGGCTTCCCACCATACATGTAGTTAGACTCTGGTAAGAATTTAAGGCATTCTGCTTGTTTCCTCATGGATTCTTCATAAGCGGTCAACTTCTCAAGCTCCAAATGTTTTCCTTCTCTTCCTATAATCACGCGCACACGCACCTGCACACGCAGTTGATGTTGTGACCTTATTGAAAATAAACAAAAAACGCATTCTGCAGACAGACACACTTACTGTAGAAGAAGAGAACTCGTGCCTCTTGTCCAGAGTAGGTTGCTTTGTAGATTCTGACCAAACAGTTAGGACAGGTCTGTTAGAATACCACTTCTGCATGTGCAGTATACTTAGACTGTACACCATCCTCTTCTTTCACTAGAACACAAACACACACTTTAATGTCAATAACTGTATCTCAAGTTCTGTTTTAAGATATTCTACACAGTATTTGACAGGAGTAAAGTCACACCATTAAACTCAATAAATGGTTAATTTCATTTATTCATTCATCTTATGTTGGAGGAATGAATTCAGTAAGACCTTTCATTAGACCTACTCTACAGTATATAATTATATGACATGTTACACAAAAAGAAAACAGCTGACAACAATCCTTCCTGATGGTATGACATCCGGCCTTATACTGTACATACCACATAGATACTGTACACATGAATACTATATGCAGTATAATATATCTTATATCTTTATATAGGCTCACCAAATTCCCCAACACGCAGAGTGAGAGCTGTACTCTTTCCATCCACAACAGTGGCACCACTAGAGCGACTCACACATTTACCATTTCTGCATGAACACACACACACACACACACACACACACACACACACACACACACACACACACACACACACACACACACACACACACACACACACACACACACAATGAACTAAAACGTATGTCTTGATGTGTGTAGAATTGTCATTTAAGAAAGCACTGGAAAGTGGATAAAAGTACTTACAGGTATGTGTTCATTTCATGGTACTGAACGGTATTCTTGTCATCCTTCAGAGACAGATGAAGGTAAGATGTGGAAATCTTGCCAATCATTTCGAAACCCGCCTGGAAATCTGCATACGCTCCAGTCAGCACCCACTGGCCGTAGATCTGAAGAGTCACATTGTGCCTTTTATTTAGTAGTACTTAGTAGTGGTAGTAGTAGTACTTCATTAGGTTGTTCAAAGACAACAGACCTCACATACAGAGCACTGACATAGTAACACACAGGGACCAGAGATAACAAGACCTCAAATACAGTTTAATAATGGAATGGTATCTAGTATCAATGCATATGGTTTCACCTGTCCCTGTGCTCTGCCCTCTGGAGCTACAACTCCTGAATGCTAGAGGGTCTGGAATTACCCCCTGAAAGCAAAACAAATAATCTGCTTGACAATTCCATTCACAAGGACATTTTTTTAAACATATTTCTTAAAAGGTAGGGGAAGTGATTTCACTTTTGTCAGATACCACCCTGTTTTTTTTCTGTTAAAATGCTCTGTTATAAGGTGTGCAGACCATATATGGATTTTCCCCTCCCCCACGTTAGCAGAGGAGCTAATAAAAGTTCCCCAGGTGGAGGGTGAATTCTCCTCCAATCAGGATCGAGCAGCTGGTTCAGATAGTGTAGCTACTCTTGGGCGCACCAGGCTGGTACTACACGATGGATTTCAAATTACTTACCCTACCTTTAACTGCCATTGCTGTAAAGCAGCAGCTATGCTTTACCGCATACGAGGCATCAGACAGAATACAGTATTACACATTGGAAATTAGATAGCAAACACTAAACTAACCCTGTTCTTCTCAGAAGCTGGCAGAGTCTTGGTCAGAGGTGCACATTGTTCTGGGATGAGCTGTGCTCTGCAGCTTGGAGTTTCTATTCAGGAAATAAAAAATAATGTTTGTTCCGATGGATCCAATGTAGTTATTATCACAAGCATATAGATATTACTTTTAATTATAATCAATAACAATTATAATCAAAATGTGACTTAAAGCGTAAGGAATGCTGGAAAATGTAAAACTAAAAACTAACGAACAAATCTGAAAACTGCAGTACCGGCAAGACCACCAGTTAAAGTTACCTAGTACACCTTGAAATATTTATAAAACCCACAGACAGACTGTAACGACCTTTTACATCACCATTATAGGGACATAATGATAACAGTAATTTCCCCCCTTTTACTCAATGAAAGAAATCTCAATTTGTGTGTACATCTCTATGACACACTAGGACAGACAGTGGTGAAAGCATAAGCTCTTGCCTTTGGCCCGAGTATGTTATTGATACATACCAGCCTTCCCATCATACAGGCAGTGAGGATCTACACTGAACTTCAGACATTTGGCCCATTTCTTCATGTGTTCTTCAGAAGCTAACAGCTTCTCAACTTCCAGGTGTTGTCCTTCTCTTCCTGCACACGTGCACGCACACGCACGCGCACACGCACACACACACACACACACACACACACACACACACACACACACACAGTTACTCAAGGCAAGAGTCAGGACTAGCAGTCTCTGTACCAGGCAACAAACATGTGCATGTGTAGGTCTGTCACTTACTGTGGAAGAAGAGAACTCGTGCCTCTTGTCCAGAGTAGGTTGCTTTGTAGATTCTGACCAGACAGTTAGGACAGGTCTTGTAGAAGACCACATCTGCATCTGTAGTATACTTAGACTGTGCACCATCCTCTTCTTTTACTGGATTGCATGCAAACACACACACAAACATACACAGTGACATGCACACACACACACACACACACACAGATTTCAATGTGTCAATGATTCTTCTCTATCTTATGATATCTGGGGGATTTGTGATATCAGATGCTGGTTTTAAGATAATCTATCTATCTCTATGTAATCTAGAGAATATGACAGGAGTAGAACCACACCACCAAATATTGAATGCAATTTACAACATTGCAACATGCTTAATGGTTAATTCAGAACTGATTTGTCTGTATAAAATGTAATTTCATTTCACCTCATTTAATCGCTATATTATCTTATATTGATTTAATCAATCATTCAATCAATTGATGAATCGCTTAATCATTCAATCAATTAAATCAATTACATTTTTATATCTGTGTCATGTCACCATTTCCTTCAATCCCACCTGGGATTACATGACAAATTACACCAAAATTAAAAAAAAAACTGACTAACAATCCTTCCTAGATAAAGTGCAATTATGCATAGACTATATATCCTATATCTTATCTTATTTTTTATAGTCTGGAACTCACCAAATTCACCAACACGCAGAGTGAGAGCTGCACTCTGTTCACCACAGTGGCTTCACTAGAGCGTCTCACACATTTGCCATTTCTGGATGACAACACACACAAAAACAAACACATGCATGCACATTGTACACATGCACGTGCGCGCGTTCACACGCACACACACACGCAAACACACACAGCTGTGAACCTACGTAGTGATATCTATAAGATTGTCATTTGAGTAAGCAAAATGAAACTTTTACTCCTCAAGTGGATACAAGTACTTACAGGTCTTTAGTCATTTCATTGTAGTGAATGGTATTCTTGTCATTGTTCAGGGACAGATCAAGGAGAGAAGCGGAAATTTTGCCAATCATTTCAAGACCATTAGCGAAATCTGCAAACGCTCCAGCCAGCACCCAGCAGCCGTAGATCTGAGGGGTCACGTTCAATACATTTTAGGTGGTTCACAGACTGCAGACATCAGAGACAACAGACCTCACATAAACACATAGGGATCAGAACAGACCTAAGATACAGTGTAATCGTGACAGACCTAAGATACAGTGTAATCGTGGAATGACTGGTAGTAATGCATGTATATGTATGTATGCAGTGATACTGCTCTCATTACGATATAACAAGAATATGTAAAATATTTTAACATCTCTTTTGGTACTCCCATTTACAGCTATGCTATGGCTACATGATGCCCAGTAGTGTTTGAAAATTCTGGGAGGTAACAGGCTGGTTACTACTGTTAATCTTCTTCTTCTTCTACAATTTTGGGGGGTTGGTACTAGTGAATTGTGTGTGTGACATAAGCCTGCCTGTATGTGAGCTTAGCATTATCACAGTAATCCTTAATTAATCAAATTTCATCATCTTCAAGGGCTTTTGATAGAAATGATTGCTTTAGAATACTGTAAACTAACCTTGTACTTCTCAGAGGTTGGCAGAGTCTTGGTCAGGGCTTCACATTGTTCTGGGCTGAACTCTGCTCTGCAGCTAGTAGGTACTTTTCAGGGAATAGAAAAACAAGTGTGTGTACTGTTGTAGTTATTATTCATCATAAGCAGGGGTCTCAAACTCAAGTTTTAGCCCGGGGGGGGGGGGGGCATCAATAACAACATCAGTTGTTGTTGAAGTTGCAACAGACACGCAGCATGCATAAAGCTAAAGGTCTGACTCAGCATTTCATCATTGAAAACAGAAAACTCTGTTGGTTTAGTGGTGACACAGCTGTAGTTAGTTAGTAGCAGTCGTAGTGTTATAACATCATTTTAATTATAAGCACTTTGATTTGAATTTGAAATATCTTGGGGTGGTTTTGCATGCCATCGTGTTTGGTGGGGCAGTCTGGGCATTTAGGGGGGCATTTCCCCCATGCCCTAGATCCCTAGCCCTGCTCTAGGCTACTTACAAATAAATCCTCCCTGTGCTGTTTCTTCAGTTTATGGTGAGCTAGACTAGAGCCATAGGCCGAGTAGGCCATCAGTCCTTGAAGTAACAGTGTCCGTTCCGACGACGCCAGCTCTGTGTGTGTGTGTGTGGGGGGGGGGGGGGGGGGGGGGTTCGCACGCACTGTGGAACTTGGGTTACGACAACTCCGTCCAATCCATAGGGCCAGCTCAATGGCGTCTCTTCTACTTAGACTTGAATAGAGAATGAGGACAAGTCCGGAACCTGAAGTAGGCAGAAATGCATCAGAAATGCATTAATGAAATTAAATCTGTACAATACCGTTTACATGTTGAGAACATGCATAAAATAGCACTTATTTACGCCGCCGTCGTTGAAAACGCATTTACAACACCAGTTTGTCCCTGTTCTGGCTGCATGAACAGCGCTCGAGCGCCCAGTTCCTGGCCCCTCAATGTCGCAACTCTTCTACTAGATGGCTCTGATCTAGTGAAGAAGGGAGACTTCGAGACTGCTTCATTGCTTTGATTCAGTTGCAACAAGCGGTGACGGTGTGCGTAGTGCGGTTTTGAAACCTTTTCGTCAATCCACTACATTGTCGTCTCGTCACGTCAACCATAAGCCACAAACGTCTCGTCGTATTTTAGTCATCATAGATAGCCGTTTTATCTCGTCACAGTCAGTGCAGTCTGCATTATTTTTGCTTCGTTCGTCATCGTCAGACCTTTCAAACAGGGGGTGTGCCCGTGTCAGTTACATGCACTGCCACATATAGATTATTTTAACGGGATACATTGCAATCTTTAGACTACTTGATTGAGATTAAATGAATTAAAATCGTGAAAACAGTAGCCTGGTAGATCATATAAGCCTAATTAAACTAGTAGGGAAAGACGTTGCGCAAGCTTTGTTATCAATGTTAAAAAGTTGAACCACGGCTGTGATTCTGTTCACGCTGTCATTCATGCCATGGTTCATAACACCGACTATGTAACAGCAATGAGAGAAATGTCCACTTACATGCAACACTTTGAACATTTGCAGAGTATATTGACCAAGGCGCCTCCTTGTTTCTCTTGCGACCTTCACGCCATTCCACCAGTATTGGTCCAACTAGTTCCCCTTCAGCAAGAAATTCGTTTTCAAACACAATTAACGCAAACATTTTAAAAACAATACATTTCCCCACTGTTTTGACGATCCTGTCTTCTCGGTCTTCTCCCTGGCCGGCGCTCATTCAAATAAAAATCTCGCGTTGACTCGCTCATATGTTTCATCTGTAGAACACGCGAGACTATAAAAAAAGCGGGACTCGCGCGCTGGTCCCAGACTTGCTCCTCAGAGTAAATAAATATTATATTTATTTAACCGGATGTGACGTAACGTAGCCCAACGGTTATAAAAAAGAATAAAAAGAAAAAGGAAATTGCAAAGCAAGGTAATTACTGTTGTAAACATTATTGCACTTCACAGTGTATAACAATGGGCAAAGCAATTTATTTTTTGCATTGCTACGTCACGCCTGATAGAGCTGACCGGATGTTGCGTCTACAAGAGGAAGAAGAAGAAGACCGTTCTGAGCTGCCGCTTCACAGACCACAGATCACTTGAGATTTTGTCTTAAAGGTAGGGGAAGTGATTTCACTTTTGTCAGATATCACCCAAAAAATATTTTTTTCTGTTAAAATGCTCTATTATAAGGTGTGGAAACCACATATGAAGTTTCCCCCTCCCCCACGTTAGCAGAGGAGCTAATAAAAAGTTAGCAGAGGAGCTAATAAAAATTAAAATGAAACCAAATGGACCCTTGCGGGTCCATTTGGTTTCATTTTAACACTCTCGGATTCATTTTTACATTCTCAAGAGTTACATCTGGTTAAACACTTTCCATCATTTAGCCTGGGGACCACCTGGAACCCTCTCAAGGACCACTGGTGGTCCCCGGACCACCTGTTGAAAACCCCTGGCTTAGAGTATAGACAAAGTTACGACAGCCAGCATCATTGATCTTAAATCCATTTTAGTTCGTTTTGTTGTATTAGTGCAACATAAACCCATACAGATAATTCCGTCTGTACTGTACAATACTTTAAAACAGTTGACGTGTTGCACAAAAGCCCCCCCCCCCCCCCCCCCCCCCCCCCCCCACACACACACACACACACACACACACACACACACACACACACACAGGCCAAATCGCAAATGAGCATAGCAAGTTCATTCAGGAAACCTCAGTGCAGTCGCTGCCGGCCCTTTAAAGGGCCGCCTCAGCATCACATTCACATGATTGACTTCATCCAATCACAGGCTCTCACAGGCTATTTAAACTGTAAGTTTGTATTGCTCTTCCTGCTTGCTTGCTGCTGCTGCTGCTGTTGCTGCTGCTGCTGCTGCTGCTGCTGCTGCTGCTGCTGCTGCTGCTGCTGCTGCTGCTGCTGCTGTTCTGCTTATGCTTAATCATTTTGCTGCTAACCCTCCTCCACCCCAGCTACCACCTGTAGATTTGGATCTGCCCTTTGGGTACGGGGGATTCGGAGTCCTTAAGGTCAGGACTGTTGCGCTTGATCTGAGTACCCAAAAAGCAGATCCAATTCATCCGCCAAACCATGATAAATATATTAGTTATTTTATATTCAATAAATGAATATTAAACCCCTCTATATTTCTTGCCTGCTTGCCAATGCACAGCCTGACTGGTGGTTGGACAGTACAGGAATTACATTTGTTTTGATCCAGTACTAAAGTAACTTAATGCATTGTGTGCAATTCAGTGCATTCTGTTAATCAGGCTAATCGAATGTTTGAAATTCACAGATTATTCGCAGGGTGACTGTCCACAAGTCCACAGACGGAGCTTGGCTGTCCTTCTTCAGCCCCCGTAAGTTTGGCGACTTTTTTCACTAATTTCTGACTTTGTCTTAATGTATTGAATAACAATTTATAATCTTAGTCTAGTTTTACTGAAATATTTTTTTGTGTAGTCTTCGAAGAACAAAGGGTCTTATGCAGGACAGTCGTGTTGGGAAAATGTAACTAAATAAGTTGAAGGTAATGCCTGATGAAGTCTGATGTAGGACCAAAATGTTGCAAATAAAGTTTGTATTCTATTTGTGAAGTGTAGTCGACAGTGACCTTACCGAGTAAAGACTTTTATCTCATCATTAGACTTCCTGCCCCGTAGATCCCACCAAGGCACATTTAGTTCATATTTCAGGAATTAGATTTGTTTTGATTCAGTACTAAAGTAACTTAATGCAATATGTGTGACTCAGTGCAATCTGTCAGACTCAGTGCAATCTGTCAATCAGGCTAATCAAGTGTTTGAAATTCACTGACCCATCAAGTCCACAGACGGAGCTTGGATGTCCTTCTACAGCCCCTGTAAGTTACAGTAGAAGAGTGTGTAGATTTGACCCAGACATCCATATAGAATTTTAATACCACTGAAAAGACTATACCCTGTATGTCACATTTTTATATAACAAGGCTGATCTCTCATGAGACTGGGCGTTCAAATTTTTTCATGTTAGTCAATCAATGCCTGGCACGGTTTCGCGACTTTTTTCACTAATTTCTGACTTTGTCTTAATGTATTGAATAACAATTTATAATCTTAGTCTAGTTTTAGTGAAATATTTTTTGTAGTCTCCAACAAAGGTTCTTATGCACACCTACAGAGGAAAGTCGTGTTGGGAAAATGTAACTAGATAAGTTGAAGGTAATGCTGATGAAGTCTGATGTAGGACCGAAATGTTGCAAATAAAGGTTGTCATTCACATGGCAACTGACACACCAAGTTCACAGACGGAGCTTGGATGTCCTTCTACAGACCTCGTAAGTTACAGTAGGAGAGTGTGTAGATTTGACCCAGACATCCATATAGGATTTTAGTACCACTGAAAAGACAGTTATATTTTTATATAACAAGGCTGATCCCTCATGAGACTGGGCGTTCAAATTATTTCATATTAGTCAATATGACACGTACAGAGGACAGTCGTCTGGGGAAAATGTAACTAGATAAGTTGAAGGTAATGCCTGATGAAGTCTGATGTAGGACCGAAATGTTGCAAATAAAGGTTGTATTCTATTTGTGAAGGGACTTCCTGCCCCCGTAGATCCCACCAAGGCGCATTTAGTTCATAATTCAGGAATTACATTTGTTTTGATCCAGTACTAAAGTAACCTAATGCAATGTGTGCGACTCTGTCAATCAGGCTAATCAAGTGTTTAAAATTCACAGGTCATTCACATGGCGACTGACACACCAAGTTCACAGACGGATGGATGTCTTTCTACAGACCCCGTAAGTTACAGTAGAAGAGTGTGTAGATTTGACCCAGACATCCATATAGGATTTTAGTACCACTGAAAAGACTATTTGTTACATTTTTATATAGCTGATCTGCTTAGTCAATATGACACCTACAGAGGACAGTCGTGTGGGGAAAATGTAACTAGATAAGTTGAAGGTAATGCCTGATGAAGTCTGACCGACTTCATCAAGTAGGGCCGAAATGTTGCAAATACATTTTGTATTCTATTTGTGCGTAGTAGATTCAACCCAAGCATCCATATAGGATTTAATTACCACTTCACAATCACAATCATATTTCAATTAATTAATTCCAAATTGTCTTTAAAATGTACAGATGGACCAACACCTATTCACTCGAGCAGAGGATCCACAGATGGACCAACAACTATACACCCCACCAGAGGAACCATCACTAGACCAATCTTCCATTCCACCCGAGGAGCCAGATGACAATATCGGTCCAGCTGAGAAAACGGCAACAAAAGAACAAGTAGAACTACTCCTGCTTGCGTTAAAACTAAAACATGGGTTAACAAACAAAGCTTTAGAGGATATCATGAAACTGATGAATGTGAGTGGTGGTCCAACTGTGAGTGGGTCTAAGTCCCTCTTTTACAAATCATTCGACACAGTTAAAGATGTTTTAGAAATACACTACGTATGCAAAATGTGCAATGTCAACATGGAGGAATTTCCTCACACTGTGAAGTGCCATGTTTGCGACCAGGTAATTGCTAAAGTGGACGCACAGAAAGACCAGTGTTTCTTATATCTGCCCATAAAAAGTCAAATTAAAACACTGTTGATCATGAGGACCATGATCTGGGAAAACATAAAAAAGACACCGATTTGAGGACAGGGATCCTGCCGTAATCAGAGATGTTTATGATGGACGCAAAGTAGACTTTGTCTGCACATTCATTAACCACAATGAAATGCTCAAATAGGACCAACAGCATCAATCATTCCATCATCTAAGAAATTTGACAATTTGAAATTAATTCCACCTGCTACTTCTGACCTGTTTTTTCTTCCATCATGCAAGTGTTAAGTCAAGATTTTCACATTTCAGCATTTAGTAGAGCCAGAATTCTTTGTGTTCAAAGCTGGAAATCTCTTAACACTTGTATGACAGGTCATTTTGATTTTTTTCCTTTGATCTTGAAATTGAATATATTTGCCCATGATGCTTTCAGAGCATTCTCCTTCCACGACCAACATCATCCATCATTCCATCATCTCAGAACGATTTGACGTCTTAGTAGAGCCAGAATTCTTTGTTGTAATCAAAGCTGGAAATCTCTCAACACTAGCATGACGGTCATTTTGGCTTAGATTTTACAGTTGATGATCATCTTGAATCTTTTAGAACGTTCTCCTTCCATGGCTTCAGTATTTCATTCAAATGTTTAATTGACGATGCCGACAACGGCAAGAGGAGTATAGCATTTTTAAAACACTTATATGTACTTATTTGTCGGTATTTCATTCAAATCTTGACATCTTAAAGATTTTCTAAAATACATCTATGCATGTTAATTCTATCCTTTTTCAGTCATGCATATAGAAGTCTAATGTGTATCATTTAATAGACAGAATTCTGTGTCTAGTGTCAGAAATTTCCAGCTCTGAACTGTAATTTCTGCTTTATTTCCTGTCTAGGAGGTCATGTTACAAAGTAAACTGCTATAGGTTTGATGCTGCTAAAATTCGATTTGCTGACTCAACAATAGCATTTTTCCCCAGATGTTCTGAAATGATGGATGATGTTGGTCATTGTAATGTTTCTCTCAAGCAATGAAGAAACTTGGGTTCTTGATATGTCACTTTATTTGGAACTGTAGGGCTGGCAGCATACAGGTCATACATCCTACTCTAAGATCTGCAAATGTTTGTAGGTGTGGCCCATACAGTATATGGACCTGAATGTGGGATCTACTGTATGTTCTCCTTGTCTACATATATGCATATGCTGTTTAAAAAACTGAATAAAGCCCAAAATCCTTATAGTGGTTTTAATTCCATGCATTGGGAACACTGCACATCATATTTTATCATCATATTTTAAATCAAAACATGAAGAAAAAAGCAGAAATTATTGAATTACTTTACAGAAAATGAAGAAAAATGAACATTGGGCTGTTAAAAAAAAATAGTGTCTGCACTTTACTTTACAAACTCAAATATTTACTGTATTAGCTGAAAAATATCCAGGATTCAGCATTCCTGTGAATCACTAAACTAATATTTAGTTGTATAGCCACTGTTTTTGAGAACCGCTTCACATCTGTGTTGCATGGAGTCGACCAACTTCTGGCATCTGTGAACAGGTATTCCAGCCCAGGATGATTTGACAACGTTCCATAATTCCTCTGCATTTCTTGGCTTTGCCTCAGAAACAGCATTTTTAATGTCACCCCACAAGTCTTCTATCGGATTAAGGTGCGGGATTGGGCTGGCCACTCCATGACTTTAATTTTGTTGGTCTGGAACCAAGAAGCTGCTTGCTGCATGGTGTGTTTGGGGTCGTTGTCTTGTTCAAATACCCATTTCAAGAGCATTTCCTCTTCAGCATAAGGCAACATGACCTCTTCAAGTATTTTGATGTATCCAAACTGATCCATGATCCCTGAAGCGGTTCTCAAAAACAGTGGCTATACAACTAAATATTAGTTTAGTGATTCACATGAATGCTTAATCTTGGATATTTTTCAGTTAATACAGTAAATATTTGAGTTTGTAAAGTAAAATGCAGACACTGCTATTTCTTTTTTGAACAGCCCAATGTTCATTTTTCTTCATTTTCTGTAAAGTAATTAAATAATTTCTGCTTTTTTCTTCATGTTTTGATTTAGAATATAATGTGCAGTGTTCCCAATGCATGGAAATAAAAACCACTATAAGGATTTTGGACTTTATTCATTTTTTAAACAGACTGCTATTATTTTGAACACAACTGTATGATCTACTTATCTGCACATATGGACTTAATGTGGGATGTATGTGCTATATAAGGGCCGTATATGTCCTCCTTACCTACAGATATACACATATTTGGACCTGAAGGCGGCATATATGCAACCATATATGTCCACCTTATATACATATATGACCTGAATGTGACATATAAGTCTCAGATATGTCCACCTTATATACATATATGTACCGGAATTTGACATATATGTCCACCGTATATACATATATGTACCTGAAAGTGACATATATGTCTCATATATGTCCACCTTCTATACATATATGTACCTGAATGTGACATATATGTCTCATATATGCCAAATATATGTACATATATGAACATACATATTCTTTATAAGTTCTTTCCATGTGGGTATGTAAATTTGGTTAACTCTTGTAACTCTGTAACTCTTTGAGAGCCTAAAGATGAAACCAAATGGCCCCCATGGGTCCATTTGGTTTCATGTTTACACTCTCAAGAGTTAAAATATTCATCTGAATTAGGCCAAGTCTACCAGAGGATGTAGAAAATTAATGGTCATTGTTGATCTGTATGTTTGACTGTTTTGTAGAAGCCCAGGAGGGGTCCACGCGCACCCCCCATATTTTTTTGTCTAGTCTGTTTTTTATTGATCCTTAGGACTCTAGAATAAGAATTTTGATGATCCCAAGAACAAATTTGGTCCTTTTGGTGTTTTTTTCAATGTTTTGTGAGTCATACACGTGCTTCGAGATTACCGTCAAGAACGCCTGCGAGACTGTCTATTAGAGACTGTGGTACGCTCAAATTTTGAGATAGCCAGGAAGCAAATACACCATTGTTTTCTAGACAACCTCAGCTTTCCAATGAGACCATTCGCATCATGCTCCCATGTCAGAAAAGGGGACAAATAACTGATAATTCAAAGTTACAATAATTTTTTGCAAGGAAAAAATGCCATCGACTATTTTCCAAAAGCTCCCTTGACCTGTCACTTCAAAATATGTGAATGGAAATGGGTTACAGGAGTAGCTACAAGCCTCCCCTATACAGACATGTCAAATTTATGACAATCAAATGCAGTTTTGACCATAGAACCTTGCACTTTTGTGCATGCAGTACAAATGTAATTTTGCCCCAAATGCTGTATTAGTCAAGTTGAGACTGTCTATTAGAGACTGTGGTACGCTCAAATTTTGAGATAGCCAGAAAGCAAATACACCATTGTTTTCTAGACAACCTCAGCTTTCCAATGAGACCATTCGCATCATGCTCCCATGTCAGAAAAGGGGACAAATACCTAATGATTCAAGTTAGAATAATATTTTGTGAAGGAAAAAAGGCCATTGATTATTTTCCAAAAGGTCCCTTGACCTGTCACTTCAAAATATGTGAATGGAAATGGGTTACAGGAGTAGCTACAAGCCTCCCCTATACAGACATGTCAAATTTATGACAATCAAATGCAGTTTTGACCATAGAACCTTGCACTTTTGTGCATGCAGTACGAATGTAATTTTGCCCAAAATGCTGTATTAGTCAAGTTGTGCAGTGCACATTGGGTTTTGTTTCTAATGGTGATGTTTAATGGTGATGGAATTGCATAGCAGGGGTTGACACTAAGGTCTCCGAGGCACTTGCCCCTCGGGCAAGTGCAAGTCAGGTTCTACTTGCCCTCAGGTCATGGTCACTTAAAAATATCGTGAATTTTGCATTCAAGGTTACTTTCTACTTGCTGCTTTAAACATTTCCTTTCGCAGTCAAAGACTGTTTTGTTTAAGTCACAATCAGCTACAGTAAATATTCAACTTGTAAATCAGTGGTTCCCACAGTGGTCACCTCAGGGGTCTGTGATGCCAGCAAAATGATAGTTTAGAACCAAATGGACCTGGGAGAGAGATAGCTAGAAAGCAGGAAAAGACGCAGAGGCAGAGCGCAATGACCACCAAGACAAATATATCTTGTGTTAGGTTATAGCGCACTAAGTCACATGCTTGCCCGATTGGGTAGCAGTATTCACTTGCCCGACCATTTTTTTACTTGCCCCGGGCAAGTGGGCAAGTGGGCAAGTGTTAGTGTCAACCCTGCATAGTTTGTGTGTGTGTGTGTGCGCGCAGCTGAGACTATTCTACATCCAATGTCGCAATGTAGACTGTCAATTGGTTCCCCATAGAGATGGGGATCCAATTGACAGTCACAGATTGACAGTAACCAATGGACCGTCACCAATTGACCAATGGACAGGCACCAATTTACTGTCCCATTGGCTGAGAACTTAAATGACAATAGACTCCCCAAGTATAAAGAGGTCATTTCACCTGGTGTCTTGGTCATTGCTACACGGATCCTAGAAGAGTTGTCTAGCACATGTCACAAACTTTCAAATTGTCACCATGTCAGTGGATGAGTCTGGACCAAGCCAGAAACGAACAAGGGTTAGTGATTCAACACCAACGCAAATATGTATTTTACATAATGTAAAACTTAAAGCAACATTCACACCTCTCAGTGCATCAAAGATTGAACCTGTGAGAAACTCAAGCATCTCATCTCAAGCTTAACATCCGGTACGAGAGATGCCAGGAGCCCCTTAACTCACCATATAGGATGAAGGACATCTGTGACCACATTCCTGAATCACTAGAAGGTATAGACATAGGGATCACAGGCTGGCACAGAACATGTCACCAGTACTTTGTAAAAAAACAAAAAAAAACAAAAAAAAAAAGTACTGGCAACATGGGGTATAGACATAGGGCACACAGTGCCCCAAAACCAAAAAATACTCCCTCCGGAGAAGGAAATCATTATCCAGTGATCCAAAGTTTGGGCCTGAGTGATTTTTTGTGAAAAAATTGAAATCAAATTTGGTCCAAGTTGGCATCGTAAAAATGAGTACCCTGTTGAATTTCCAAAATATAAAGGCAGATCACCATCTTGGGACAACCTTGAAAGCCAAGCATAGCAGTTGGAAAATTTCAAACTTTTTAGGAAAATACACTTCTCAGCAGAAGCAAAGTACCATCCTTCCTGCTGTAATAAGTTTAATACGGAATACCAGAATCTTGTCAGATCCAAGAAGAGAAGCTGTAAACCTAAAAGTGCCCAAGCACATACATGTATTTCTGCTGCCCACAACCAGGCGTTCACTCTGATGTGCAGTAATGTGCAGAAACACATTGTAGATGAGCGACAAGTTGTTTTACTGAGTACAAAATGCAGTTGATTTTGCTCAGGTCCAGCTACAGGGATGTGTCATTTTACCTGATCTACACCAAATTTATCTCTGGATGCAATCCTCACAGCATACAAGCTTGGGAAGTAAGTCTTGCCTTGCCATGATCTTATGAGGCTAGGCCGAGCAATGAAGCCCATAGGGCTTTAGGGGGTGGCAGGTTGTTGTACAATAACCCCCTGGACATGATGCTAGTATGTCGGTATGTAAGTCTTAACCCTTGATGCTGAGCAGGGAGGCATTGGGTCCCGTTTATAGAGTCTTTTGTATGACGCGGTAGGGAATCGAACCCCGACCTCCCAATCTCAGGGCGGACACTCTAACCACAAGGCCACTGAGTTGGTCACACAAGCTTGGTACCAGAGATCAAATCTTCAACTTCAACTTTTAGATATTTTCCTAAAAAGCTTGAAATTTACCAACTGCTGTGCTTGGCTTTCAAGGTTGTCCCAGGATGGTGATCTGCCTTTTTATTTTGGAAATTCAACAGGGTATTCTTGTCCTGTGCTTGTATTTGTTTTTTGTATTATGCTTTCTTTGTAGGCCTACAATGTTGTGTATTAATTGTAGGAACCTCTCGAAAACGAGATAGTGTATCTCAAGGGTATTCCTGAATAAAGAAATTTCAACAACAGGGTACTAATTTTTATGATGCCAACTTGGACGATTTTTTTTTCACACAAAATGCACTCAGGCCCAAACTTTGGATCACTGGATAATGATTTCCTTTTCCGGGGTGAGTATTTTTTGGTTTTGGGGCACTGTGTGCCCTATGTCTATACCCCATGTTGCCAGTACTTTTTTTTTTTTTTTTTTTTTTTACAAAGTACTGGTAACATGTTCTGTGCCAGCCTGTGAACCCTATGTCTATACCTTCTAGTGATTCTGGAATGTGGTCACAGATGTCCTTCATCCTGTATGGTGAGTTAAGGGGCTCCTGGCATCTCTCATACCGGATGTTAAGCTTGAGATGAGATGCTTGAGTTTCTCACAGGCTCAATCTTTGATGCACTGAGAGGTGTGAATGTTGCTGGATCTTTACGTTTTACATTATGTAAAATACATATTTGCGTTGGTGTTGAATCACTAACCCTTGTTCGTTTCTGGCTTGGTCCAGACTCATCCACTGACATGGTGACAATTTGAAAGTTTGTGACATGTGCTAGACAACTCTTTTAGGATCCGTGTAGCAATGACCAAGACACCAGGTGAAATGACCTCTTTATACTTGGGGAGTCTATTGTCATTTAAGTTCTCAGCCAATGGGACAGTAAATTGGTGCCCGTCCATTGGTCAATTGGTGACGGTCCATTGGTTACTGTCAATCTGTGACTGTCAATTGGATCCCCATCTCTATGGGGAACCAATTGACAGTCTACATTGCGACATTGGATGTAGAATAGTCTCAGCTGCGCGCGCACACACACACACAAACTATGCAGGGGTTGACACTAACACTTGCCCACTTGCCCGGGGCAAGTAAAAAAAATGGTCGGGCAAGTGAATACTGCTACCCAATCGGGCAAGCATGTGACTTAGTGCGCTATAACCTAACACAAGATATATTTGTCTTGGTGGTCATTGCGCTCTGCCTCTGCGTCTTTTCCTGCTTTCTAGCTATCTCTCTCCCAGGTCCATTTGGTTTTAAACTATCATTTTGCTGGCATCACAGACCCCTGAGGTGACCACTGTGGGAACCACTGATTTACAAGTTGAATATTTACTGTAGCTGATTGTGACTTAAACAAAACAGTCTTTGACTGCGAAAGGAAATGTTTAAAGCAGCAAGTAGAAAGTAACCTTGAATGCAAAATTCACGATATTTTTAGGGGGCAAGTGACCATGACCTGAGGGCAAGTAGAACCTGACTTGCACTTGCCCGAGGGGCAAGTGCCTCGGAGACCTTAGTGTCAACCCCTGCTATGCAATTCCATCACCATTAAACATCACCATTAGAAACAAAACCCAATGTGCACTGCACAACTTGACTAATACAGCATTTTGGGCAAAATTACATTCGTACTGCATGCACAAAAGTGCAAGGTTCTATGGTCAAAACTGCATTTGATTGTCATAAATTTGACATGTCTGTATAGGGGAGGCTTGTAGCTACCCCTGTAACCCATTTCCATTCACATATTTTGAAGTGACAGGTCAAGGGACCTTTTGGAAAATAATGAATGGCCTTTTTTCCTTCACAAAATATTATTCTAACTTGAATCATTAGGTATTTGTCCCCTTTTCTGACATGGGAGCATGATGCGAATGGTCTCATTGGAAAGCTGAGGTTGTCTAGAAAACAATGGTGTATTTGCTTCCTGGCTATCTCAAAATTTGAGCGTACCACAGTCTCTAATAGACAGTCTCGCAGGCGTTCTTGACGGTAATCTCGAAGCACGTGTATGACTCACAAAACATTGAAAAAAACACCAAAAGGACAAAATTTGTTCTTGGGATCATCAAAATTCTTATTCTAGAGGTCCTAAGGATCAATGAAAAACAGACTAGACAAAAAATACGGGGGGTGCGCGTGGACCCCTCCTGGGGCTTCTATTGACTGTTTTGTTTCCCAAATCCAGCCTGGAATTGTGGGCAAAAGCAAAATAAATCTTTAGTTTAGGTCTGTGGGGCTAAAATGTCATCAAATGAATAAATAGTGGGCCCTGGTATCAAAAAGGTTGAAAACCACCGTTCTAAGAAATCCAAATGAGTGAAATTACTCCATCGAAGCCTGTTCTCAAATTGAATCATGTAAGGCAAACAATTTGATATGGATATACAGTACTTGTATGTTATGTAGTAGGGGCTTCAGGTGTCTCTCAGATATTAAGGGCTACTGGCCTGAAAACATTGAAGAGACCGGTTTTAATAACAATGCACAAACTGTGCATGCACCACACCACACAGGCTCTCTCATACCGTGGTACAAAGCTTGCAATTCACTTTCATGTCATGTCCCTAAATTAGGGTTGCCAACTTTGAGATCTTGAAATAAGGAACACTTCTACGACCGTGACGCGCGACCGTTAGGTTAGGAAAGTCTGGGGTTTCTGGTGGTGCTGTTGCCCCGTGACCCAACTACGGATAAGCGGATGAAGATGGAGGGATGATTTTACATACCATATTAACCTCTGGGGTCAGTTAAGGTCTGTTTACTGTGGTCAGTAAGGAAGGGGTAGGCCGGTATAGGCCCTACACCTACTTTAATCCATTATGAACAGGTAGTCCATTGTCCATTGTCTTTATAACCTTAAAGGTACGGTAAGATTAAAGACCCGAAACACCCAGTGAACTCGGGTTCTTCACTGACGACGTGTCCAAGTATCACCGTAAGGTGTATTAAAGTTTTAAAGGTAGGGGAAGTGATTTGAAATTCATGGTGTAGTACCAGCCTGGTGCACTAGGGGCCCCCAAAAGTAGCTACACTATGTGAACCTGCTGCTCTCTCCTGATTGGAGGAGAATTGTGGTGACCTGGGGAACTTTTATTAGCTCCTCTGCTAACGTGGGGGAGGGGGAAACTCCATATGTGGTTTCCACACCTTATAATAGAGCATTTTAACAGAAAAAAAATATTTTTTGGGTGATATCTGACAAAAGTGAAATCACTTCCCCTACCTTTAAGAATCTTGATTTTAGAAGTTTGTTAAATGGGCAAAATCTTTATTGAATACACACACATTTATTAGACTTTACTAATAAACAATCAACCAAATATTAGCCTATATATAGCCTGGCTATAGGCATATGCCCACATCAGCAGCATTAGGCAGGGAAATAGAAAAAGTACTTAACATCTTGTAAAAACACAGATAAACATCAAATCGATCTCTGGGTGCAGTTTCAGTCATGAGAACAGAGTCTGTGACAGTTGTTGTGGGGAGTTTGCATAACTGTCTTACTCTATGGGTCTGGGAGTTTGCGCAACTCTCTAAGTCTACGGCTCTGGGTACGGCAGGATTTGGCACACAGAGCAGCAGAGCTACCAGCGCACCACGCACACGCCACACACACATGCGGATCTGCAGCCACGGGGAGGTTTTGGTTTGGTTTCTGCTCGTGAGAGGTCCTGTGTGCACTCACCACAGAGCAATTGTGCTGTCTTAAATATATCTCCGGTTTTATTTCGTTCACTACTGTTAAATTCAGTGTTGATGTTTGTGCGACAGATCACACAGGAGGCATTAAGGAAAATACGGAACAAACCGCGTTCCGTATCGATTCAATACGTAACGCATCATTTTATGCTGAAATAAGGAACGATTCCGTATTTTACGGAACGGTTGGCAACCCTACCCTAAATTCCTAGGCCTACAACCTAGTCCTACACTACAATAGAGCCGATAAACACATAGATAAAGGGTAGCTCTGGTCCAGAGCTCCACTGCTTCTGAGTCTGACTTGCAAGTCAGACTCAGAAGCAGTGGAGCTCTGGACCAGAGCTGATATCGATATGTGTAGTCACTGGGCCAGGCAGCTGAGGCGGTATCATAGCATAAGCAGGGGTTTGGCGGCCCTGTTAATAACACACATTGATTTCTTACCTTGTCTTATTCACGTATTGGCCCTTCTCCTTCTGTGTGCAATAATATAATGTCTTTGAACTAACATTATTTTAGGGTAGCTGAGAACATCGTCCGTATGCTCTGAGAAAGCGTGTAGGCCTCTAAGCATAAACCAGGAAGCAGCCTGTTCCAGCCAGGTAGGCTAATAATTGTAATTCTACATCTCACTCAACAATACACCAGCGTTATGACACCTCAATAGATACATGCGTGCTGTGGGGACTGAGTTGAGCCTCACCAGAAGGCCATACACAGCCATTAGGCATATAGCAACTAAGGACGAAATATAATGTGTTTTACTTTTTTTTCCCCCAATGTTGGTCAAAAATGACGTATTTGATTTCTTATAGTCTTTGTCTCCCTCTGCTGGTGCAGCTCGGAAGGCCAGGGTGTCCCCTGCTGGTGTGACGTCTTTCCAGTTTCAAGGTGAGCTTTGGAAAAATAAACGATATGAGCGTATGAGGTCTTTTCTTTCCATAATCAATGTAGCCAGATTGTCCTGTAGGCTATAGATATTATGACAAGACAAGACAGAATTGCCCCATTATTCGTCCCTTATTAAGCCAATAAGGAACGTAGTTTGTTCCATACTTTCCCAAATGCCCCCTCATTCATTCTACATAATGTCAAACATGACAACACTGAATTTAACAATAATGAATAAAATAAAACCCAGGAAATATTAAAGTCAGCATATTTTGTTCTGATGGGAGGCACAAGGTATCTAAACTACATCAGTGTACGGTCCTTCTACACTCTCAAGAGAGCGTAAAAGAGTTAAATTATATTTAAACATAGCTAATTTTCAAGAATCTACACATTTAGAAAATAGTAGAAGTACTAGAAGAATTGCTATTTTGACCAACATTTTGGCAATTATCTCTCCTAAATTAGCCCTAGAGACTAAACTCAACATCAAATGGTGATCTGTGGCTAAAATGCAAAATAAATAGTGGGCCCTGGTATGAAAATGGTTGAAAAACACTGTTCTAGCCCATTCTAGTACATTATGGAATTGCCACTATAGTGCATTTTGGATTTTGGCAGTTGGCAACACAGATCACCTACTAAGGAGTCTGCTCCAACCGCTGACTCCCAGTTACCCTCCAGTACCCACCACAAGAGCTGGTGGCTTTGACCTTTGACCTGATACCACACACCAGGGTGACCCCATTAATCACCTGGATGTGGAATGTTGTGATTGGGGGATGGAATAGGGAAGGGAGAAGGGGTAGAAGGGTCATTAGTGTGCAGGGCATTGCCAGACACTGAGACTCGTGGGCGCTGCGTAGGAACGCGTGTTGATTTTTCAGACGGGGCCGTTGTGGGTGCAGATATGTGTGCGCTCGGGGGGCTATAAGGGCTCTTTGGTAGAGGGCGGGTGGGAGAAATGGGGGCTTTCATGTACATGTACAAAGTTACAGACAACGAGACGCTGTGGAAGTTTGATTCTGATTGGTTGGGGGGGTCGGGTTAAAAGGAGAGGTCAGGAAGTTGAGGCTGATGAATGTTTTGTTTTTTGATACTCGCGGGGGTCCCAGGCTATGACTGTGGCTGTAGAGGTGTGTGTGTGTGTGTGTGTGTGTGTGTGTGTGTGTGTGTGTGTGTGTGTGTGTGTGTGTGTGTGTGTGTGTGTGTGTGTGTGTGTGTGTGTGTGTGTGTGTGTGTGTGTGTGTGTGTGTGTGTGTGTGTGTGTGTGTGTGTGTGAGAGAGAGAGAGAGAGAGAAAGAGAGTAGTTGAGCCAGTCTGGTTTGAATTAGAGACAAATTGAGTACCTTAAAGACTTCTGTGTGTGTTTACTGTTGTGATTAGGTGGGGGATAACTCTTTTCATGGGGTATATCTAGCCCCAACCATATAGATTCATGTTTATGACCAAAAGGTCAACAATTGGTATCAATACAACCGATACACATATCTGATAAAGACATGGTGTGATGGTAGGCTATGTGCTGTGCTTGAACTAGTTTAAATGACTGAAATTGTGAGTTTTATCTCAAATCCCTTCAAGGACAACTTCACCAGTATTTAATAAGAATTACATAATTTGCATGATCATCAACCGCAGAATTCTAAATTTCCAAATTGGCTTCTACTAAAATATCACACAACAGACCACGCTCAACAACACCCTAATTGACAACCAAATCAATTTAATTTGGCTTAAGGGTCTGATGTACAAACTGTGGCATTGGGGGAAAACCCATGACATCATAAAATCAATGTACACTAACAACAAATGTGCAATAAAAATATAATATGATAATGAATTGGCAAAAAAAAGAACATTTAAGCAATCAACAGCTCCCTGGAAATTAAATGCTTACTTAACTTTTCTATAACTAGCAGTCGCAGATAACTTGCTGCTGCTGTCTCCAACCAAGGAAGGACCACAGCAGCAACCTGATCTCCTGCACAAATTCTCCCAGACATGGGCTCTGACAGGGAGACTAAAATCATGATATTTCAAAAAAGGTCCAAAAACATCAGCAGCACAGGAAACTATACAAACAAGCTGTAAAGAACCTGACAGGCAGACAGACAAACGTGAAATAGACATCCCAATTAAAACCTGTACAAAACCTTGCACCAAGATATTAGAGACACATACTGTACTTCCAACAGGTTACAATCATCCACAGAGATTTTTGAAAGCATGACTAAAGACGAAAAACTCCCATATCTGCTGGGCAAAGTACAACAATGTGCAAACACAACCGCAACTGCTGTGATAAGAGCATATGGAACACAACCACCCTAAAGAATAATAATTGTGTGTACATTGATTGATCTTGGTATATACAACATCGTAGAAACGGATTTTAAAAATTGATAGAAATTGATAGAAAATCAAACTGTTGCATTGGGCTTTTTGCTTTGGCAATGTTGTATGTTTTCTCGTGCCAAGAAAGCCCTTTGAATTGAATTGAAATTAATTGAATTGAATTATTGAATAGAATTCAATAATTTAGTGTGTGTGTGTGTGTGTGTGTGTGTGTGTGTGTGTGTGTGTGTGTGTGTGTGTGTGTGTGTGTGTGTGTGTGTGTGTGTGTGTGTGTGTGTGTGTGTGTGTGTGTGTGTGTGTGTGTGTGTGTGTGTGTGTGCACGTGCGTGCGTGCACACACAAATCTTTATTTCTCATAAAATAATTCACTCAAGTAAGTACCTGTACACCAGATCTAACAACAAAGCAGAACCTTGAACCCTGATCCTTCTGACTACAAGCATGAAATTGTAGTATGAAATTGCACATTTAGGCCACATGGTGGCAGTATAAACCACAGATCACAATTCATTTATGTCCAAAATCACTTCATTACAAAAAAAGAAATCCTGTGGCGCTTGCTGACCCTAGTGGCCTAATGGTCATTATTTGCTTCTACATGTTGCTTCTACGTGTCATAATAGGCTT
>CM076974.1:23593249-23723249 GCA_039105355.1 Benthosema pterotum | reverse complement strand
CATCGCTGATATGGTTTTGCATTACACAAGCAAACTGCATGCCTCACTTTTTGAAATTTGACTTACCTTTGACTTAAAAATTGTTAAATATAACAGTAAGCATATACTGTATATTATAAAACATACATAGACAAGTTTTCCTGCCGAAGACGCGCAGCTCGTGGACCTCCCGTGGAGAACCCTACTGCCGGTCACGCGGACGGCTCGTATCACGACGAGATGTAGATTTCATTCTTTAATCCAACTATTAGTCCGTGCGCATCGTCTGATGATCATCCCGTTGCTGACTTTCATTTGGGACAGAATTGGGGACAACTTTTTTTTTTCCCCTCCCATTGACATGCGTTCAACCCAATGCATTCAAACGGCTCTCCTCCGGTTTGCCCCCTCAATGTCGCTGGCGCATGGGTTAAGCAGCCAGGGCTACACAGCTCTTCCTGACTTGTGACCCGGATGTTTTTGGGTACATCGCCAGATGATCGATTAGGCAAGACAACAGACACAGCATAACAGAAACAGCACATCCTGTTTAGGAGATCTGAGCTTCAAAATAAGGGCTTTTTTACCGATCGAACTGGTTTGAGCCGCGGCAATGGAGAGGAAACAAAGAAGGTCCCCCTAGCGGTCAATGAGATATTATAAAACATACATAGACAATTTTTAGAGTTAACTACTTTGGCCTACTGGCAGCATCCACAGGAGATGTGGCACAGGTCGGTCTTGCGAGATCAGTCCCGTACAGACACATTTCTCTGGAGTTAACGTAGGCGGTCCACAATGTCTTTTTTGCCTCACCTGGTCCAGGAAATAGTGGTCTGATAGGCGGTAGGGTTCGTGGAGGTCATGACAATGTCCCAGCAAACAGTTGTGTCTCTGGGGGAGGGGGGAGGATTCCAGCGGCAGCTGCAGAGAGCTCTCCAGCTTCTGGGAGGAGGAATTGGATGAGCTGTCTGTGGCGTTCTGCATGGGGGAAACAAACAAACACAGGAAGACGGGGCTGAAAACGGCCGATTCTGATTGGAAGATACAAAAACAAATAGTTTGTGTCAGTCGTGGCCCACGGTCAAGCAAAGAAGGACCAAAAAACAGGAAGTCTCGGGCGTAGCGGCCCTCTTGATTGAGGAAAAACAGGAAGTGTGAGCTTTGGTTGGCAACATGTCTTATCCATGAGCCCCCTGCCTCACGCACACTTCAATAGGACAGCGGTTCTCAATTCTCCCAAGTGAATATGTATAGTTGGTGGAGCTCCATCTGGAAATATTTTGCACACAGGGACCACAATGAAAGATTTGTATTGTTAAAAAATATTTAAGTATTTATTAAGTATGTATTTAAAAAAAAAAAGATCAGGTGAGAGGTGCTCTTATCAACATACATCAGCCTACATTACACTCTGTGGTCAGCCAATCAAATCATCACAAACGTCACCTTCAAACGCTAAGCTGTTTCAAACAATAGTTCATCAAAAACGACTTGTTGCTATAGGTGAATCCAAGTGGAAGCTACTGAAGTTAGGTTCACACGTGTCATCAATAAAGGTTTTTATTGATCTCTCCTGTGGTACCTGCTTCAGCAATGAAGGTCAGATGCAGACTGAGGGAGAGGAGACGATGTCAGAAAGATATTTTTTCCCTCAGCGTGTAAAAAACGATATAATTTTGCAATGGCAGCGTTTTGTTTTTAAACTCGTGAAAAATGACTATTGAACCCAATTTATGCTCTGAAAATAGCCGGCCTACAAGTCTTGCGACGCATCGCGACGACCAAGTATGAATCAGGCTTTATTCAACATACTCATGTTCTCCCTGCAATGTTTCAGCCACCGTCCACCTCTGTTTAAGCTATATACCATTTAGCTTCCCTCGCTCTTTCCATCATCTGCCCCCTTCCCTGCTCCCTCTCTCCACATTCCACCTCTCCTCCGTTTTCCATCGGCTTCTTTCACTTCTTATGCACCAGGTCCGCTGTCTCTCTCTCTCCCCCTAATTGTGTGTCTGTGTCTCCGGCTGAGTGCATGTGTGTGCGCACAGCACACATACAGTATCCTGTCCCTTTTCCGCTGAGGGCCGTCAGGGCCTGGGTCCAAGGCAAACCTTGGCCAGACACTAAACACATGGGCCGCTGCCGTGTAGCACTTAGCCAGACGGACAGACAGACAGACAGAATGATTTTAGACACAGGGATATTTCAGACAGGCAGACAGCGGGACAGACTCTGGAGGGGGTGGGGGGGGCTTGCAGAGTACCAGTTGACAGGCTGGAAGTGACTCTTCCTGTCTTGTCACTCCACACTACCCTTGGAACATGTTTGTGTGGGTTTGTGTGTGCAATTGTCACATAAGAGATATACATAGGGATTATACTGTGCATACAAGTTACCCTTAAAGGAGCACTCCACATTTCCCAACATCATCTCCTTGCCTTTCATGGATAGAAGTAATGATCAACACATAAGACACAAAGGCAACAAAAAAAACACATCACCACAGATTGTCGGCGTACTAAAATAGCCGCCCACCTATCAGCCATTCCCCTCACTGCCACAAGGGGCAGTTCAATCCCAGGCTCCCCCAGAGTTAGTGTTTGTGTGTCCTTGAGCCATACTCTGAACCCCTAATTACTCCCGGTGTGCAGAAATTAGTTGCTGCACATCAGTCCTTGCATGGTTTTCACGCATACATACAGAGAATCATTTCTCAAATAGGACTGCTCAAACCCAGGTCTGGCATACAGTGTGTGTGTGTGTCTGCTGAAGCCATCCCTATTATATCCCAGCTCTGTGTTCAGGCCTGCGCTCCCCACATGGATACTGCCATGTGGAGAATTTCCACCAGCTTTCTTACAAAGCCCTCAGAGCAGCCATCCAAAAATAACACAACATGCTACCTCCACTCCACGCCCCGCCCCATTGGAGAGGATGTTTGGGGAGGGGGGTGGGGGTTAGGTCCGCCC
Organism: Benthosema pterotum; assembly: GCA_039105355.1. Classification (NCBI taxonomy): domain Eukaryota; kingdom Metazoa; phylum Chordata; class Actinopteri; order Myctophiformes; family Myctophidae; genus Benthosema; species Benthosema pterotum. The sequence goes on along the minus strand of CM076974.1, from coordinate 23,720,298 downwards.
ACTTTTCTTTTCTGGCATGCATCCACCACTGACTGCAGCTAATTCAAAACACAGACGGGACCCTTTTTGTTTTACTGCAAGCTGCAAAATTCACCAGTGACAGAGAGGAGAGAGAGAGACAGTGAGGGGTGGAGGGGTGGGGGGGCGTGGTGGATGAATAGAGAGCAGCCAGCAGGGCATTTAGTGACATTTACATTGTTGGACATCTTCCCTTTATATTGGGTGATAAGTACAACTATAAATACTCGTAACTTTACAGACTCCAGTTAATATGTCCCAGTCAATACTTAGAAGTCATCTTTCAGCAACAACCCCCCCTCTCGCTCTCTCATTGAGGGAGGGATGGACAAGAGGAATAGCTGGGTTAAGTTTAGGTCTAGCCAACAAGGAATAATTTGGGAACTATGTCCATCCCAGCATCGCTACCCCCCCAGCCCCAGGGGTCGTAAATCTACTGCAGCATTTCCCCTGTCCACAATGACCCGCCCCCCCTTTCCTCCCCTCCCTCCCATTCACACCGCCGCCTCCACTGCTAACTTTAGGAAAGGTCACTAACATATACAGAGATGGCAGTGGGGGTTGGGGTGCTACAATGCCCCCCATCCATCCACCCCCACCCCACTCCCTTGGACGCTGGTATCCATAGCCCAACACACTTAACCATGTCTAAATAGTCAAGCACACAGGCTGCACCCATTGCTTTGGGAAACAATTTACATTGCAGTAGATGTTGTAGGTCACAATTGTATAATTTTTGCCAACTGTGTGAAAATATGTTGGTACTTTTGACTCCTAAATTATCTTTGTAATCTGGTCTTGCACTAATAAAACAGAGCTAAAATCAGAGCTTCTCTTATTTAATCACTTAAACCTTACATACTTGTTTTGTATGTCAAAAGCGGAAAATAGCAACAAAAAATAGGGATGCCGAAGTTAATGCTTTTCAACTTCTTGGGCAAAGCCCAAAAGGACCATGATCTGCTAACTCATTTGATCCTGGTGATGCAAAATGCAACAACATAAACATTTGGTCCCTGATCTAGACAGACTGGATCTGGAATCTGGATACTGCTAATTTGAATCTGGAATCCTGATACTGCAAATTTGAATCTGGAACCCCAATCCTGGAACTTTGGATCTGGAACCCCGATCCTGGAACCTCCCCCAAGTTAATTCACTTGAAAACCTGTTGTTTTCGACGGCCGCCTCAGTCGTACAACCAAGCATGAATCAAGCTTTGCCTGCTGCCACTGCCTTCAGCGCTGCTGTATTAATCAAAGAGCAGCTCCCGTTGTCAGGAAACATTCAAATACATTATTGACCCTGTAGCTCACATTGCTTCCTGTTACTGGGAACGCTGCCAGGAACAAAAAAGAAAAAAAAAGTAGTGATATTACTGAAAACATTGCCCCATCTAAACTCCTGGAATAAAGAATTCCATGGTGGGTAGTGGGTAATTAGCAGAAACATCCTCAGTATTATTCAACTCAAACAACAAATATAACCCAAGGGAACAGTACCATACCATACCATGGCCGTTCGAGATTGATCATTTAACACAGTGGATTTTAACACAGTGGATTCTATTGTGTAGTGCAGCTTCTGACACGGCAAACAAAACTGCACGTCTACCTGTCTCATTTTAAAAAGAGATTCAGGGACAGTTTTATAGTACATGTACAACCCCAGCCTCAGTCCTTTCAGTGTGTGTGTGTGTGTGTGTGTGTGTGTGTGTGTGTCCGTCTCTCCACACTGGAGACTGTAATCTCCGAGCAGCTATTAGCTGGGACCCTCACAGACGGTCTCAGGCAAAAAGATGAGCCACGAGGCACTTCCTCTCGTAAATCAAGCGGTGAGCTGGGAAACAGCTGCCAGACCTTAGCTCGGGCTCCCGCTCACTCCACTCGGGAGATTGTTGGGTGTGTGTGTGTGTGTGTGTGGGGGGGGGGAGGAACGAGCCAGAGAGGAGCAGGGCTAGTTGCTGAGGGAAAGGGGGGCGGGGGGGAGGAGTGGGGTATACAGGAAGTGACCCTGTGACCCGGCCTGCTGCCCCTGGTGTCAGGTTACACAGTGGAGGGGAAGGGGGGTGGGGATTGACATCAACTAAAAACAAGCCAGGCCTAGAAGTACTCACATTCAACAGAGTGCATGCAACACAATATGCAAAGAGTATCTGCGATGCGCATCGGACTCCGTGTTGGACACAACTTTGAAGAATGAGATACATTTTCAATACGCGCAAACTTTTCATTTTAACAGATGTGATGCATTGTTGTTTTTTGCATCCATGCATGCCTAGATGAATTTTCATCTAGCCTGGCCATTCTGGTAGCATTGGGAAGCCTCCAATCCCAAGCCTTTACCCCTGGGAAACAGGACCTTGAGAAGTTTCCCATGAGGGGAGATGGTAGTTTCATTGTGGACCAATGAGTTGATGTGGCGGTCTAATGGAAGCACGCGCACAGACAGACCCAATGTGAGCATTTATTCTTTTGTTAATGCTAAGGAAACATAACCAACTGGTCTGGAATGGTTAATGTGCTTACATTTTCATGGTGTCAAGAGTTAAATTAACAACTTTAGATTGGAGGCACTGTGTTTTAAGCTTTGAATTTGTCACAACTATGTTTGTGATCCTGATTCCTGTGTCTTTGTTTAGTATAGCCCTGCCCCATCCCAAATAGTCATGTGTGTGGCAGTCTGTGGCATAAAGTATCTAAGTACAATTTTGTGTGTTTAGCGACTTGACTTACCGTGAACACGTCATCGTCGCCCAGCTCTGCCTCGTTCTGGAGCGTTGTGGAGGAAGTCGTGGAACCTACGAGGCGAGCGAGAAGAATTTAAACCCTTTAAAGATGGAATGCAGTGATTTTGACCTTTTCTGATTTCTATCTGATTTGCACTAATAACCCACCAGGCCTTAACCAGGAGGCCCCATTCAGAATATAATATGATTTTAATAATAGTTAACATTTTGTTAGTCGGACATCCAAGCATGAACAGCAAACAGCACATGTAGCCTAGACGAAAACACAAAAGCAGCTTGATTAACTCCCTAACAGAACTCCTTAACAGATTTACCACGACTTTGCGAGTGATTGATTATTCTGTTGTCTTCCTTATCTCTCCCAAAAGTAATTTCAGGTTTTGTTTTATTATCAAGCTTGTTAACTCACCGCACACCGCCTCATGAAGTCCTTTAAGTGGTGATTGCACTACAAAACCCAGAAAACACCTCACACTATAATTGATATATGATATAACTATGCTTTTATCTCTGAATGAGCCCCGGAAACAGTGGAATGTGAAAATACAGGCCGTTTTTTCAAATGCGTTTCAAAAAAACTGAAAAGCATCATCAACTATTTTGTTTCCGTTAAAGTAAACACCTTAAGCGGTCTTTGATATTCATTTGCACAAATCTATAAATTATTTTGTTACCATTGAGCCTAATGGGAGCGAGTCTAGCTTTTTTGCTAATCTGTCAAAGAGTTAAAAACAAAGGGAATCTACCAACGTGTCCCAAGTGGCTAATCAGGATGAATCAGAGGAACAGAGGACAAAACTTGCAGAGTAAGAAGGTGACACTGGAGCAACAAGACAATTTAAGCCCTTTATTTAAATGTCAGTACAACAACCACACCAACATCTTCTCCTGGCCCTGCAGCTTGATTAAACTCAGCTGTGATTATTTTACTATGTCTTGAAAGGTGCAACGGAATCTGTAACTGGCAGGCTGCAAATCGATGAACAGACCAAAACATATCACTGTCGAAACAGAAGATGATAAAATATACAATATTGTATGTTTTGGAGAAACAGCAGAGTACTGTGACATAATTATTCTGTTGATACAAGCTTTGAGCTGAGGAGTAGCCTATTAAGCTGTGAATAATGTTGATACGCTTTTAAATATGACAATGCTGTATCCATGACGTTTCTCAGCTGTACAGTTCAGGAAAAACAAAGACGCTACTACTCACAGCCTCAATGTTGTGGAGGTTTCAGTTCAAATGGCCACGTCTATGGTCCATGCATTCAGTATTTAGATATTTGATGTTCATTTTAGCGTATCCACCTCTTTCCTATACAAAGTCATTATAACTTAAAACTCCATTTTAGCCATAACAGATTATTCGAAAACAACCTATCTTTTTTCTGGCAACCGATATTGTCCTCCTAAATATGTTAGAGGGCTGTGGAATTTCAATTAGTTTATTTTTTAAAATATTGTTTTATTCATTTGGGTGGGTATGCCGAAATATGGAGGCAGCTATATTTTCCAAGACAATATCTTAAAAATGAATGAAAACTGTGAATGAAATTCTACGGCCCTCTCACGTATTAGGAGGACAATCGCAGTCACCAAAAAAAAGATGGGTTGTTTTCAAATAATCTGTCATGGTTAAAATAGAGTTTTAAGCTATAATGGGTTTGTATATGAAGAGGCAGGTACACTAAAATGAACATCAAATATCTATGCAGCAACTTATAAACCGTCTGGGGTGTTCACAGGAGACTGAGTAGACCATAAAATTGCCAAAAGTTTTTTTGAAAGTGGAATATCCCTTTAACAGCCTGAGAGAGCGCTCAGGTTCACTAAGAGGTGGCCTCTCAGTGAGCGTCAGAGACAGAGTGGCAGCTGGAGGCCGTTTCAATTGAAACAAATGAAATCCTGTTGCCACTTTATATGGAGTCGAAACACCCCCGGAAATACTTGAGTAGTAATCTCCCCAATTACTGCCCTGCGCAAGCCATTACGACTTGGGCTGTGTGGAACTCCTTTGGCCCAAGCGGTTGCAAAGAGTCGCATGGTGAACCATGGTATGGTTTGAGCCACTGAATTCAACCAGTCAAATTGCCTGAGACGATGTAGGTCAATGTGCTACAGGACATATCACACCGCTGGGACAACACTAAAACCATCTCAACCCTTTGGTGTGGTTAGGGGTTAAGAGGTTTTGTCCAAAGTGTTTTTTACTACTTTCCATTGGTTAAATATTTTCTAAACACACAGACGTAAAGGGTGTTCAAGAGCACTGATTTATGAGAGGGGGAAAAAAAAATCAAAAACCTAAAAAAAAAGAGTTCCTAGATGATAAATGATAAATTAATTGGCACACTGAGAATCTCCCCAGAATACGCTGGTGTTTAAGTAGTTACACTAAAATTGACTTGTTTCTCATGTACACACAGTATAATCCTCTGTGTTAACTTATAAATGTGTAACTCTTGACTCAAAACAAGGACAATAATGAATGCATACCTTCTGCCAGGTCCTCGATGGCTTTCCTCACGCCCCGGTCGAAGGCCCTGGCATCGGCTGGACTCTGGAAGGACAGCCCACACCTCCTGTCCTCCACCTTCCAGTGGTGAAAGGTGGGCGTGGCCGTAGTGTACACCAGGTCCTTCCTCAGCGGGCACTCCAGGATCACCTGTCAATCAATGATTCAGACGGGCCAATCAGAGCACTGCAGACTGAGTGAGCATTGTGTGCACTGAATCTTCCAAGGCCTGGTTTACATTGGCAGCAAAACCTAGCCTGAATCACATCTGAGTCATTTCAAGTGAGAAGTCTGATTGGTCTAACAGGTCACACGACTTAAACAAACCAGATTCCAAGCTGCATGTGGTTCAGATGTGATTCTGGCTGGATTTGGCTGCAAGTGTAAAACCAGCCCAAATGACCCAATTTTTCTGAGGGTAAACACTGAAATGCTATGGAAGGAAATACCTCTAGTGAATTATCAATAAACAATTTGACAGTTGCCAAACAAGCCTTGCAAAGTGAACCACAGGTTCACAATAAGGCAATTCTGGTTGATTCTTGCAAAATTAAGTATAGCCAGACTGTGAAGAAGAGTAAACCGGCCAAATTTTGCACAATATTGATATTGAAAATAAATTAATAAATTAGAAAGGGTGTTCAGAGAAATTGTCATGTACACACCACACAGTCATACCCTAGTGTATGCAAACCAAATGGACTTTAAGGGTTACTGAAGGCTCCAAAAATTGAAAATGTATGTGCTGCAGTGCACAAATCTTTGTAAAACAAAAAAGGTAAAGCATGATTACATCAGCAAGTCCCATGACTAATCATGAACCAGTATTTCATTCATCTGCGTGATTCCATTTTCCTTCATACACAAAATGATTATCATTTTGGAGGCTCTGCAGAGCTGCTGCTTCTCTGTTGTGAATAGAATTCAAGCTGGACTTCGGGCTTCTGTTGTGTACTCCAAAGAAAATAACATTTAAGTTTAAGTGTGTGAAATTGTTGTTGAGTGTGTGACACATAACAGTCAAGTATTCACAGTACCTGTTTGTCCCGCAGTCGTTCGCCATGGATTAGGAAGTGGCTAGAGTGCGTACTGGAGCCAGGCATAGGGGCCAGGTTGGGGGCCAGATCCGGAGGCAGGAGCCGACACACACCCACCCTGCTCAGAGCCCCTCCATCCTGGGCCAGCCAGCCACCGCTAGAGTCGTCCCGCGTCATCACCACCGCTTTCACACGCACGATGTAGCTATCACTGCATGGAGGGAGAGAGGCAGAGATGGTAGATTGAGAGGCAGAGTTAGACAGTCAAATGAAGAGAGGGAGACAGAGACATTGCCAGTTGATTAAAGGTCTGGCGACAGGTTTTCAAACCTCAATTAGACCCATACCAAAAAAACCTTAATAGTGAACATGCAGTGGATTTTCTGCATTTTTTCTGAACCTGTGGATGGTGATTAAGTGGTCCACAAATCCCACCCACCCTTGTGTTGTGGGTCTTGTTTTCTATAACCCCCCCCCCCCCCCTAATTTTTTTCTTGGATGACAACATGGCAATGCTAGGAAATCTACTGTAGCAATTTCAAACCATCACCACCCCAAAGGTGGAAAGGAACACCAAATTGCACATGGTTGTAATATTTCCATTCAAATGAACACATATGGGTCTGGCTGGTATTTCCTGTCATTTGTCAATAACGGCAAATAGAATAACCGATGAGGGTAGCTGATGTTTATCTGTTGTGGATAAGCATACATTTTGCTTTGGCTATGTTGGTTTGTTGGTTATTTTAAACAGTGATTCTGGACATATTTCTTTATTGAAGATCTATAGTTTTTTTCCTGGCAGAAAAGGAAATCAACAAAAACAAAATAAGCATATATCAGTAACGATGTCGGCTATCAATTAAATTGTTACTTTAAACATCGGTATTGGCCATGGGGTCACCACAAGGAATCCTCTGCCTCCATCTCACCCTGTCCTCTGCCTGCATCTCACCCGTCCTCTGCCTCATCTTCCATCACTCCAACTAACTTTATTTCCTCTTTCACTACACCCATAAATCTTCAGGTTGGCCTTCCTCTAGGCCTCCCTCTAGGCCTCCCACCTGGCAGTTCCAAACTTCCAACCTCAACATCCTTCTACCAATATATTCAGCATCCCTCCTCGGTACATGCCCAAACCCATCAGTCTGGCCTATCTGGCATTATGTCCAAACATCTGATATGCGCTGTCCCCCTGTGAAATGGTTCATTCCTGATCCTATTCATCCTTGTTATTCACAGGCCTCTCTTCCACCGATCAGTTATTTTTGTTTTATTTCCAGGAGCCAGAGCTTCAAAATTGGAATGTTAGTTGCAAAACCATAACTATATTAAATTGTTATCACCATGAAAGTTCCCCAGTTGATTACTTACAAAGAAAATTATTTATTGCATTACAGATCTAAAAATATAGGAAAAATTCAAAACATGTAAAATATGAAATTCCTGGACTACAAACTGTTTCTGAACTGAATTGGTTCAGAGCTAGTGGAAAAGGGGTCACAGAAGAACCTCAACATTTTATTCCAGCTCTGCTTCCAGTCATTTCCACTGTGCGAATGTCTCTAAACTATACAACATGGCTGCTTTCGTCACCCACCGCCTTGTAAACCTTCCTTTTCATTCTTGCTGAGAATTCCCCACATCACACCGGACACTTTTCTCCACTCAATACAACCTGCTTGCATTTATTTCTTCATCCACTCTCTCTTTTGCTCTGAAATGTTGACCCCCCCCTCCCAAGTGCTTATAGTCAAGTGAAAAACAGAATACTATAAAGATTTAAGATTTAAAGATATGTAAGAGTTGTTTTGATACCTGCACCATATTTGGCTGCATCAGAACACTGGTATCGAAACAACTGTTAAGTATGAGGATAAGTATGAGGATGAAAGCTCGCTAGTGAGTAGCTGTTATTAGTCGGACTCGCACGGTGACAGAATGTCTGAGGGTGTCTAAAGTCACGCCTTTACTAGGGCCAGACTCTGTAGGGTGGGAGGTGTTGTACCAGGACATGTTATATACACACACACACACACACACACACACACACACACACACACACACACACACACATACACACACACACCCCAACTCGGCGTTCGGCAACCTTAAACACTTCGTGTAGTGTCTTTTCTGTTGTCTGTTATTGTCGTATTGTGGACTTGTCAATCTGTTATTTTAAGCAACAGCTTTCCCTGCAATAATGATGCCATGATTTAAGTGGTTAAATGGCAAGAGCCATTTCTACACAAAATATAAATACAAAATCTATCCGTTTTAGCCTTATACCGAAGGCAACATAGGCTATTAACTCCTTTGCTGCTGACTAATTGCTTTTATCATCATGGAAATCCATTTTAAGACCACTGTTTTATTCCATAGACTGTTTTGGCAATTCTGGGATCATTCACACTCAAAACTCACATATCAGAACAAATATATGCGTGAAAATCTATGATAATAGCCATCATCATGATTATTAGTTCCATAGTTATTGGCAGTTGAATGTTAGATTGTACTACCTAAACCCCCTGCATCTTTTGAGACCATCCCTGGGTGGATTCTTGTGCCGGAAAAATACATTTTCATAGGTAGTAAAAACACTCTCAATCACTGTCAAGGGCAGCTATAATGTGTTAACTCTGGCCATAAGGGTTAATGAGTAAACTTGTCATAGGAGATGAAATCCAACAGCAATTGCAATGAAAGCAAACAATTGGCACACAAACCATTAAATTCTTTGTTCTTCTCAGTTTAGTCATATTTCTTTTTTGCATTTAGAATACATATTGTAGCAAGGAACCACACACCGGTTTGTTTATACAAGTCAAATGCCTGGCAACTTGCCAATAAATTTGTTGTAAGATATGACTTACATTTTATCTGATGAAAATGTTGTTGTCGTTTGTTTCATTTTTACAATATTGGAGGACATAGAAATGTATGTCATTTTTTTTGGCCCACTGCAGCAATGGTACATTTAAAGGAGGAATAATATGGGGTCCGTCGAGAGCCGAGAGTTGCTGACATTCCTAAATATTCTGAATATTCTGGGAGGAAACCATTCCTCAGACCAATAAGCTTCCAACTTTGACAAAACTACAACTTGTTCATATCAGTGTGTGTGTGTGTGTGTGTGTGTGTGTGTGTGTGCGTGCGTGCGTGTGTGTCAAATTCCATCCTAACAGCATGCCCACAGTAGTCAATTTGCATACTATGAGCAGACACAGGCTACATTTAAGTAGCATCACACAACAGGGAGTGCTTTATGGTGCCATTGTCGCAAAGCCACAAAAAAAGACAAATTTAATGTCTTTCCGGGACTAAAACTAGTGAAAATAGCAGTGCTGGAGACATTTTCTATTTCAGAATAATGAATTACTGTTATTTTTGTGGTTATTTAATACTTGTTTAAGTATGATGTGAATTGAATGGGTTTTGAAGTGAAAACTATTTAATTGAGGTTTCCCTTATCATGACAGACTGGGAAGCATCACAGTTGACCGTGGCATTATGCATCTCTTTTTTGTTTTACAATTAAGTTTATATACTGTGTATATACAGTATCTCAAAAATGTGGTACACCCCTCTCATTTCCACAAATATTTCAATATTTCTTCACTGGAAAACAGAGACGGAATGAAACTTTGACACAATTCAGTAGTAGTCACTGCACAGCTTGGATAAAATGGTACATTTCATTCCCCTCAAAATAACTAAAACACAGCCCCAACCCCTAACCGAAAATGTCAAAATTAGTCCCAAGGGTCAATATTTTGTGTGGCCACCATTATTTTCCAGCACTGGCTTCATCCTACTGGGCATGGAGTTCAGTAGAACTTCACAGGTTGCCACTGGAGGTTGGCCAGATTCATGGAGCTGGTGGATGTTGGGAGACCTTAGCTACTCCAGCCTCCATTTGAGGATGCCCCACAGATTGGGTTTAGGGTCTGGAGACATGCTAGGCCAGTCCGTCACCTTCACCTTCAGCCACTTTTGCAACTCAGTGGTCAACTTGGAGGAGTGTTTGGGGGGTCATTATCATGTTAGAATACTGCCCTGCGGCCAGTTTCCAAAGGGAGGGAATCATGCTCTGCTTCAGTATGTCACTCTACATTTTGGCATTCATGGTTCCCTCAATGACCTGTAGATTCCCAGTGCTAGCAGCACTCATACAGACACTCCCACCACCATGCTTGACTGTAGGCAAGACACACTTGTCTTTGTACTCCTCGTCTGGTCACGCACGCACGCATGCGCATGCATGCACACGCGCGCACTCGCACACACTAGAGAATGGTGACACCAAAAAGGGATAAGTCCTGGACTTGAAGTGGGCAGAAATGCATTGGACTCAGGCAACAGCCCAGCGTTAATGGCCTCAAATCACTTTATTTTAGATCATTTTCTTGTAATAATACAACATAAACATTATTGTACAGTAACAATGTTGCTGTACAATACCGTTTACATGTTGAAAACATGCATAAAACAGCTCTCATTTGCGCCGCCCTCGTTGAAATCAATGCATTTCCAACTCCAGTTTGTCAATATTCAGGCTGCATGAACAGCAGCTCGAGCACTCCTTTTCTGACCCCCCTCAATGTCGCAGCTCTTCTACTAGTTGGCTCTGGCAGGAAGCATCATTAGCTAGCCAGCTAGCTGCAGAGGGGAGTTTAAAAGTTGAAGGAAACCTCAAACTAACTAAAATAGAAGGGGTGATGGATATGTGTTTGGTGTGGGACTGCATGAGAATTAATGAGCATTGGACATATCGCAAGAAAAGACGTTTATTTGTTGCGATGTAAGACGGTAGACGGCAGAACGGGTTTCTATGGAAACGGAATACACAACGTCAGTCTAGAGACCTGACCGGAGGGGGTGAGTGAAAAAAAATAGCCACTGATGTCAGTGACACGCGTGTCACGCTGCTGTGAGCTTGTAGAGTAGTATGCACGGCGGATGGATTCGGATGTATGAATTTGATTAATTGATTAACACGGATGGATGGGGACGGATCATCAATATGTGTGGGCGGATTTTGGATGAGGAAAAAGCTTATCCGCTGATCTCTAATACACATATATACAGTAAATATATACACACATACATACAGGACTCAACATTGTATATTATTGGGTAATATACTTGGAATGCCTCTTGTATGTTCAAATTTGTTGACCGAAAGTAACATTTTGTATACAACAGAACCCATGTTGCCTCTATAGTTTAGTTGACCATTTGGTTAACATCGAGCCTTTTGAAACAATATAATAAAGAATTCCAACAACAGGGCAATTGGATGTTGTATGGTAAAACAAAACAAAGCCATCTCAAGGATGGCTGCCACCACCCCTTGGCCGCAACATAACTGACACAACAATGATCTCTATAACTGAATGAACTGCGACAAACAGGATACACCAGTGTTTGCCTACTGAAGTGATGTCTGGCTTGGTGTTTGGGTAAAAGAAGGTAGCAGAGAATATATGATTGAGAGAGAGAAAGAGAAAAGGAGAGAGGGAGAAAGAGGGAGAGCAACAGAGGGAAAGATAACAGGGGAGATGATGGATAGAGGTGGCAGGAAAGACGACAACAGCGTGAGAATGATAGAGAACTAGAGTGAATGAAGGCGTTGTTACATAATTAGCTTTAGCTAAGACAGCCTCGGCGATTTGATGCTCCGCGCGCGCACACGCACACACACACACAGGTGGCAAGACTGGTTCACCAGCACCCACCCACACATTCACAAAACTGACTGAGTGACATACAGTGAAAGACAGAACAGTCAAAACATATACCGTACCCATCTGACTCCATAGCCTTAGCCTTAAATTAACTTGCATAAAAAAGGTCCATCGCATAGAAAGTCCAACTAAATTAAATTTAAATTCAAGTCTGATATAGCAGTTAACTGAAGCAACCTACATCACACACACACACACACACACACACACACACACAACAGAAACAACACATACATATTTCATAACACTATATTCTGAGCTAAATAAGACCATGTGGTTCAAGAGATACATGATCCCGGCTCCACTCCCTGAGATGAACTTGTCACATTCTGTGTCGTCTCGTGACCCATGTTTAAAACACAGTCTGTAGACGCAGCCCTGCAATCTGTGGTTGGAACACACAGACAGCCAGCCAGCCACAACCAGCGGTGCTGTGCTACTTCCACACTTCTATATTCTAGGGCAGGAGTTCCAAAACTATGGTGCGTGGACTGCACCCCTTGTGGTGTGCCAAACTGCCAACACCTTCTAGGGCATACCTGGGCATTATGCGGCTCGGCGGCCAAATGCGGCCCTTTGGCTGACTCTGACCAGCCCGTGAAAGGTTTTTAAACCAGTGTTCCGGGGACCACCTGTGGTCCTTAAGAGAGTTCTAGTTAAATATGGAAAGTTGGTTAACCAGATGTAACTGAGAGCGTAAGAATGAAACCAAATGGACCCTTGCGGGTCCATTTGGTTTCATTTTTATACTCTCAAGAGTTAAAATATTCATCATGTGAATTAGCCCAAGTCTACGCAACTAGAGAATATAGAAGACTAATGGTCATTTCCATCTGTATGTTTGACCGTTTTGTTTCCAGCCTGGAGTTGTGGACAAAAGCAAAATATATCTTTAGTTTTGGTTTCTTTGGGGCTAGAAATGTCATCAAATGGTAGTCCTCTGTGGCTCAAATTCTGAATAAATAGGTGTCAAAATGGTTGTTCTTACGCTTACTTTTATCTTGAAATTAAATTAATATTACGCAGACTTTAGTTTAACCTTTAGTCTTGGCCCTCCACAATATTTTATGCATCTCATTTGGCCCCTTGGGAAAAATCAGCCCACCCCTGTTCTAGGGGGGGCTGATATGCACATAGCAATAGTGGTTTTATGCTGTTATTTAGCACAAATGGTAAAATCCGGCAAACCACTATTGTAAGGAGATGTATAGAGCAACTGTGGGAGCATACAGCAGCTGCATGTCTCTCAGTGCAGTGATATTCTGACACTATTTATAAATATTAAAAAGGGTAGCTTAAACAAAAATAAAATCACTAGTAATGTATTAAAAACAGTTCCAACATTCAAAAGTATTTCATAAATACAATCTGGAAAACTATTAATTTCAATAAATGTAAAATGTTTTAAGTAGCAGTGAATAAATATAAAAGGTTTTAAATAGTAGTGAAAATACCAGGTCTATCTGAGATTTTTGAGACGCACACACACACACGCACACACACACACCTAGACCTATAAAACCCTATAATGATTTCCTTATCCATAATAAATAGAACATTAATAATTTATATCTTCACAAAGCTAAAGGACCAACTAGCTAGCATCACAAGCACGTAGACCTAACCCAGATGACCGGCCTGTGTCATCCATCTACACAGTATTTATCGTTAGGTGTTACAAAATACATGGCAACCAAAAATCGTCTAGTTACATTGTACTCCCCGAGTTAAATTTCAGTTTTTTTTTTCACTAAGTAGTGTACATTACAACACCGCAATGGGTCTGTTATCAGGCTAGGAATCCAGTGCATCATGTGTAACAGATAAAAGGGCCAGTGAGGGCAGCCCAGCCATGTGTGATAAGAGCAGGCTCACTTCCTCTGATAAGGAGTGAATAGACCACACCCCAGGCCTGCTTGACAAACTCTGTATGCTCCACACCCCTGCACAGGACATGGATCGCTTTCTGGTAAATATCACTTGTTTATCAGGAAGAAATAGACAAATGCATGAATAAATAAATACAATGTTGGCCAGCTAGAAGTTCTGGTGGTGCTATCAATAGGACAGATATAAATACTGTCCTTAGTATACTAGTGTCAATCACGATGCCCTGTACAAAAGGGCCTTCGTGCAGAGGGTGTACAAATGTGATCAAGTAGGCCAGTGGTTTTCAACCTGGGTTCCTTGAGGGGGTGCCTGGTGGTCCCTTAAATTATTACTGAACATCTGCATTACATGAAGTCTACACCTTTAGAGAGGATTGTTGTTTTGATCAACGTTGGTACCACATCAATGTAACATGGATTTGTGGATCAAGTCTTATCCAACGACAACAAAACATTTGTAGGTTTTGGGTCTGACAGGCTTAATCTCATCAAATTGTGATCCATAGCTCAAATGCTGAATAATTAATGAGCCTTAATATGAGAAGTGAAACAGGCCAAACTTTGAACTTCTAGTCGAGATAGAAAAGAAGATTAAATGTTTGTCTAGGACCCAAACTGGTGAAAACAGCAGATTTAAAAATGCAACACGTTGCTTTACGCCACCTTGCGTGCTTGTACATTGGCTACTTTCACTACTTCAACCGTTTGTTCGTGGGCTATGAGACTTTGCTACACAATACAAGTGTCTCCTCATGCCGAACAACTTTCATTGATGCCCTCACTTATAACTTCTGACCTTTAGATCATGCGCCATTTTAAATTATATCAAAACAACGTTAATATATAATAGTGTTGGGTAGTCTTGGGCGGTATTGATTTTTTAATATTGATAACGTGTTAATTAGCTCGATATTACCGGTATTGACCACTAGATGGCAATAGCATGCAATCAGAGTCAGACACGTTCCATGATTCCATCAGTCACCTAGTTCTCAGAATTGTGACATTGAGGGGTCAGAAACTGAGCACTCTGCTGTCCAAGCAGCCTAAATAGGAACAAACTGAAGTTGGAAATACATTGTTTCCAAAAAGCCTAGCCCGAATAAGTGCGGTTTCAGGCATGTGTGTAGCAAGAAAAATCCGACTCGATCAGCTGGAGAGAGAGAGAGATAGAGAGAGAGACGCTGGGCTCAGACTGCACAGGTGAGTAGCAGCTTGTTACAGTGTTTTTTTCTTTTGACCATTAAAACAACCTCTGATCCTTTACCTTTATGTATTGAGATGATAGTAAATAGCCGCGACCATTGCGGCTTCCCTCGCTTCGTGTTATGGAAAAGGTTACATCCGGGCCGGGCCTGATATAGCCGAGAGAAAGAAAAGCCGAAAGGGAGAAAGTTGGAGTGCACGCTCAGTCTCCAATCCTGTACCAGCGCATACTCTGTAACAGGGGTGGATTAATGTTCTACCTGCATTGCACTACTCGACAATATAGACGGCACGATTCACCAAAAAGCTCTCTGTGGTGGGTCGGGTCCATCATGAAAGAGCCGCATACGTAAACTCCATATAGCCATACATGTGCGCTGCGTGTCCCGTGATGCAGACAGACGCAGCGCAATGGCATCAAGTCCATCCATAAAATAATAAAACAAATAAAACGATAGGCCTAAATACACACAGAGATAGTTATTTAAACCAATTTTAGTGAAAGCTCAGGAGCTGCTGCAGTGAACACACTTTGCTACTCTAAATTGGAATAGTCCAGCAGCGATTTGGCGTTTTTTCCCCCGGCGATTGGTGATGGGAAAAAAAGGCTTTATCGTCCAACCCTAATATATAACTCCTTCCAGGATCTTTGATCAAAATGCACAAAAGATTCTACACGTCAACTTTGGACCCATACAGACAAAGCCTATGGAAGTGCATTGCTCTTCTGCCCCTAATACATACATAAAGGGGGCAGTATAGCAAGTCTTTGAAAATTAAACCTTTGAACAGGCATAAGTCATGTCTGGCCAAGTCAGGGAACTTGTTTCCACATGTTCGCATGAAAACACATCTGACCAATAAGCCCCGCCCTCTCATATTCTGCCATTTTGAACAGTTTGTAAAATGCTTTCTGCCTAGATTTCTGAACAATTTGCATGAAACGTTCGAAACACAATCTATGGACACATATCTGAAATTCAAGTTCAAAAGAGGTTTGTACAAGAAAAAAAAGAAAAAGCCCAAAACCAGGACAGAATTGTCATAAAAAAAACATTGCATTTGGACCACAACATTGTGGGTTCAGATCTGGGCATGGCTTCCCCAGTGTGTGACTTTTCAAGAACTCTGCCCGCACAAACAGCTCAGTTTTCCATGTTGGTACTAATTGCCTTCCCGCTTGGTACCACTTTATTGCTGCTTGCAGCTATATTTTTTACTTGTGTCGCGACCCATAAGCATTGTTCTGTGACCGACAAATGGGCCCACTGTTGGGAAATGGTGCCTTTACAAAATAGACCATATAGTAGTACTCTACATAGTGCATTGTAGAGGAGAGAGAGAGATGGAAAGATGTACAGACAGGGTGTGAGAAGCAGATCATTAGTCAGCGGAGTGAGGGGAATTTATTCAGGACTATTGACACTCGAGGCCCCCCGAGGGAAAGTCTGATCGGCTATCCGTCAATCAGCTGTAGTTATTGGCAACGCTCACATGTCTAGGCTGCACACTCTGCGTGTCCGACAAAGGTCATAAACTTGCAGCAGAGCTATAGCTAACATCCCATAGCCAACTGACCAATCATACTGTGAGCTTGGTTCACCCATCCCCCCCAATGAAAAACCTACAGTTCAGTTGGCCCTACAGCATTTTATATCAAAGATCCAGTGCCCAAGAAGACTATTAACAGTGGGGCCTCTCTTTGCAATCTTTGCAAGTTTATGAATGAAACCACACAAATTGCAATATGGCCTTCAGTGGCAAAACCTAACTACTGGAATACAGGGAAAGTCAGGACGGCATCATCCTGGCACTGACTAGTTTGATTGATTTTACATACAGTCTAACACTCCAAAAAGGCATAGCACTAAAAAAAAGGCTTGTTTCCATTAAGGGCCTATACAATTACTTTATGGTGGTGGGCAGGTGTGGTGTCTCCTTTTGGCAAATGTGAATATCGATCTTTATAAGTACTCCACCTGTAAGTAACAAGGTGCTACAGAAGAACAATGTTAGGGAGACTAAAGGCTGTTATTCACTTGTAAGTATAATGTGGCCCATGCACAGCTGAACTGGGAATGAAGATGTCAGATTTCCATTAAGACAGTACTTGTGCAGCTACATGGGAACTTCTGGGAAGTGATGGATTAAATCCCATGACCTGTGAGCATACCAGCACTGAGCACTTACACTCAGAGCAAGCAACACTACAGGTAAAACATTTTACAAAAATGTATGGGGTATTGGACCATCAAACTCTGAAATAAGTTAACCTTTATCTATTCAAGCCATTACAATCATGGATTCACATTATAATATCATGTATTGCCTGCAATTAGACATCTATAGTACAATCATTAATATACTGTTATCAGTCATTTAATGTAGGAACAGACACAACATGGAACTCCAGTGTTTGAATGACAATGCACTCTATTCCACCACCAGATTTTTTTTTATCCAACAATATTATGAATTTCATGTGAGGAGGAGCTCAAGAAATTCATGGTTCTCACTTCTCAGCAGGAAACCGGTGGATTGCACAGTCCAGGTAGAAGTCCAGCAATCTTTGTTCCTAATCTCACGTACAGTATGGTCATGAATTGTGTGTGGGTCATGATGACCGAAAGAATGCAAGCTGCCAAAATGATTTTTCTCCGATGTGTTGCTGGCATCTCTTTTAAGAGATAGGGTGAGAAGTCACACGAGAGAGACTCAGAGTAGACCCGCTGCTTCTCCGCCTGGAAAGGAGCCAGCTTAGGTGGTTTGAGCCTCTGGTTAAGACGCCTCTGGAGCATCTTCCTAGAGACATCCTCGATGCACTGGGAGACGAGAGCACCTCCACTCCCTTGCCTTGGAGCGTCTTGGGATCCCCCAGGAGGAAGTTACTAATATTGTTCTGAAGAGGGTCTAGAGCTCTCTGGTGGAGCTGTTGCACCTGTGACCCAACTATGGATAAGCGGTTGAAGATGGATGGAAGCTAGATAACATTCACTTTCATTTATAACTGCTAAAGACTGTCCAGGTAGCTCGACAAAACCTGTGTTGGTTTTGTTGACTAAAGGAAAAATGTTTGTCGACTACCCTTTTCCCTAATTAAAATCAAAATATAAACTAAGCTATGATGACTAAAACTATGCTAACTATACTAGCATAAATATAAAGCATCAACGATTTAAGCAAGCCAGCAATTAAAAACTAGACCAAAATGTAATGGAGGGACTAGTAGAGAAGTGGTTTTATACTTGGTCGCATGCTGAAAATAGCAAACATGTAGCTCACGACATTGTGAGCTTGTAGAACAGTAATTTTCAGGAGCCAACCAGGTATAAAATAAAATCAGCCATCACAATACCATTATGGACCTCCAACATACACTTTGGTCAACTGAATCAACTTCATATTTAGTCAACTAAATAGGACTAAAACTGAATTTAAATTTGCTGTCAAAATCAACACTGCTCTGTTCCTTGCTTCCTTCCAGCCTCCTGCTGTCTAACAAGGCTAAGCATAAGTCTTTTTCCATAACCTCCCCATCAGGGAACTGGGAGATGTAACTGTATTCCAGGAGGAAGCCAGCTTCCCCCAAGGTGACTTTGCAGGCCCCTCCGTCGCTGTGGAAATATGACCCGTACTGAAACTAAGCTGATTGGTTATAAACCTCTTATAGGTGATGGAAAAGCTGTCAAAGTCCCGTCTGTAATGCACCAATATCCTCTTAGTCCGACACATTAGATGTATTACATCGAATCTAAGTAACGACTCGTTTTCCAACTGACATCAGGGTTTGGTGAGGAACGGATGATCAGGCCACTATTTAGATAGGATGTTAATGGTTGCTCTCATTATTGCTATGGCTGTCCAGAATGTTTGAATATCAGAAGGTTTTGCTGCACTGGTCATGCTCAGCATATACTCATTTCTAATTTGTGGCTTTTGAGAGCAGACCCCCTTAACTCCATTTTTTATGTTTTCTTTTATAAATCAATGCTACTGAACACGCTTTACATCTGTATGTTGGATTAAAAAAATATTGAACTAATGAAAAAGTAGTAAAGAAAATGCTTCGGACAAGACCTCGTAATCCATTGGACACTCAAAGTGTCTGCTAAAGTTCCAACATACAGTATCTCCCCATCTCATGAAAGTAATTGACAATATAGTTGCGATAGAAAGTATGCGGTGCTATGTGCACACATAAAGTGAGTGGCAAATTGAGTGGTGCAATGAGTTTAGTGCAATCAAATACGACTTTTCTGTTTTGATGTATGGGCTGTCAAGGCCACAAGTTCATTTTTTGCCACTCTCTAGGTGTGCCTGCATAACTTCCGGGTATGATGAAGCTCTACACCAACTTTGATGATGAGGCATTACAAGGTTTTCTTCATTTCCTAAAAAAACATGTTAGTTACCAGGTAGGTAGTATCTTATAGACAGCAGAGATATTCCCATGTGCCCTAATGTTTGCTTTTTTCTTTTTTTCATTTGATGGGTGATTTATACCTGCATCGTACCTGCATCAACATGATCTAATCCATTTGCGTCTTGATTTAAATACACAATTAGCACTTGTGACCATGAAGTGGCAGAAGTGAAGAGGAAGTTAAGTAATACCACAAGACTAACCACCAACACCAATGAACACAACTATAAAAGTCACTATTTTACAGTATTAATGGTGGGAAACTCTTTAAAAAATACATTTATAGACAGACCACTCTGCCCTTCAATACATCCCTGGCCTTAGACTTGAAGTTGTTATACAATGTCAACACATTAAATGACTAACATAGGCCGCAAGTTATCCACTATGCTGTGAAAGAAGAAACTATACACATGACATGTTACGATACTGCATAGCTCCCTGTAGGAACTTCTCTTTTAGATGGCCATGCATATGATCAACTACAGAATAGCCTTTTCAGTAGGTAGATGACAGGTCTTGAACGTGGCTCTTCCAGTTGCAGAGCATTCTCTCTACATGCTGTAGCTACACTGGCCATGCCACCTATAATAAGCCTACACAAACATCCGCTGCTTATGGGTCACAGCATTGAAAAGGCTAACAATTGTTAACCAGTGCCAGGTGAAGGTTGCCCCATCAGGATGATTCCAATAATGTCAGGTAAGCCGCCAATCACAGTAAAGCAAACTGGCATAACATGTTCCTTTGGTCCAGACATTCTGATGATAATGATACAATACTCATCTGTGTGGCCAAGCACTGCTATTATGTACTTAAACCAGGAGAAACCAAATTACATATTTTACACAAGCCGTTTGGATCGGGTCAAAATCTGACTACAGCTCTATGCAACATGTTAGTGAATTTTTGTCCTCGTCTGCAACTTGGCAAGCGATATACAGTTGAGATGGGAGTATAAATTAGGGATGACATATGCTGGATGGTTTTACTTTGTACAAGCTATTCCATTACATGTATATTCATTCCCCAGAATGAACTTAAAAAACAACAACAATGCTCATCTCTTATCCTAACCTTAACTCCAATCACAGTCAAATTGAGATATAATCCAAAAGCAGACTCTTGGAAAGTGGGGATTGTTTGCTTGTCCTCGCTTTCCTGGATTTTCCTTGTTGAAAACGACAACTTAGTAGAATGAAAACCGAGGGAAACACACAAATACCACATTGAAGTGAATGAAAACGCAACAAAGCTGGTCATCCAAGTCAGCTGACACACAAACTAGCGTTGTAGAAAACAGGCCAACAATCCGGCACTATTGTTTGGTCTCCAGATATAGCTGGTCGGACCCAGTCCATTATGCCAAAGCTACAGATAGTGTTCAGGCAGCAATGATCTGCTCTGTAAAGACACAGGAAACTCTGTGAGCAAGGATCTGTTCCACATGATGGTGGTTGTGGAGGGACAGGGGAGCAGGGAATGAGAGAAAAATACGGATAGACTAACACAAAAGAAGGAGCAAGTGGACAGAGTTGTGGATGGGGCTTTAGTATGTGTATTATAAGCATTTATTACATGGCTTGAATGAATGCTCCAATCAGAAGCCAGCGTTCATGAGTGGTCACATATGTCACAACAGACGAGATAAATAAAAGCAGCCTTGTTAGGTACTGTTTCTGTCAATTATTAGTTATTTATTAATGTATTAAGCCATGTAAAAAGTGTATTGTTCTAAACCAGTGTCCGTCTCTAGTTTGTTGCTCCACACCATGGCACTATAATAAGCACAATGCCAATACAAAATGTGGACAAGAATTGCAATTGATTGAATGTGCCTGTAACTAGCTGCATGTTGAACAGTGATGCTGTGACTGTCCCAAATTCAAATTACAAGAATTATGTTCTTATACACAAAGAAATTGTGGTTATGAATATATACTTTTATGTATGCATTATTTATAAATATATAATTCTGTCTCTATTCACCTTCCCTCTAATGTCTCATGTTCCATCACAGCACTGTAGATAATCAGCTACATGCTTTCATGCTCGGACGGACAGACCCAGTTTTTGTGCTTGGACAGATGGACGGACACACATACCACCGTAATGAAGTGGTTGCACCACTTGAAAATCTTCTACTGTGGTATTTGCACAGAAATACAGTGTTGAAAGATCAACAAACATTACCTGTCCTATTCAAATTTGGCAATTTCACCCCCAGGTTTAACCACTAAAAATATTGCATGGAAATAGTGTTACCCTTTAGCTGTGCCATGGAAAGACTGAAGATCTTACATGTTCTTAAATTATGACACCATTTTGCTTCAAACTGGTGCTACGTAAATTTAGCTGCAACAACATTGACATCCACAGGCAACATCAGAACCCATGTCCCATGCCCAAACTAAAATAGATTGTTTTGATTAGTTTAGCATCTACAGGTCTTTGAAACACGTTTAAACATAGTTAGCAGCATTGTCAAACACCTGGTGTGCATCATGGTACAGTACATTGGTATATCATTCTTACAGAGATTATACAGTAGGCTTTGATGAATCACAACAATACATAAAATATGCCAGAAAAAAACAAAGTAGTTCCTACTACCCACAAAAATGTTTTCAACTGGCCAGATCAATTTTAAAATGTAAATGCAGTTTGATTTATGATTGGACTAATATATTTTTCTATAATGGTTTGCAACATTTTACACCATGATAGCAGGAATCATTTGGTAGTCATTAAATTTGCCATTAAATTTGCCAACTCTAGTTTGGAGAAAGTTCACTCTTACCGTAAAATTACCATTATACCATTACCGTAAAATTACCATTACGGTTTTCATATTTTGCTCACTACCTGTACATATTTCACATTTCACATGCCTACCGCATCAGATTGCTTCTTCACCAAATTTGCCACCACCAAATCTGGACAACAATGTACAATGTACATTCTGGCTATCAAATCCTGCTCGCCTAGACAAGGCTCCTGAAAGAACAGAATAGACCTGGCGAGGAAATGAATAACTGCCCGTTGCTGTTTGTGCCAGTTTGAATGCTCTTTTTTTGAGCCTCAGATTATGTTTCGTTGCCTCAGTGACCTTAGCTGAATGTCACTGGGTATCTCCTGGCCGATAGAAACGGTGCACATGCTGACCCTGCAGCATCACAGAAGATCAATACACCCCCCCAGCTTGTGGCTTTGGTGTGCGTGTCCCTATAATCACATTTAGCAGTGATGGTAAACTGACACATCACGCCTGCCCTGGCTACACCAAACAGGTGAGCTATTCACTGTGTACTAACCTACACATAGAGGCTACCTGACACAATCAGTGAGACAATTTCTAGATTTCTAAACAGTAACGCACAGAGCACACGTATGCATATACATGTGGTATTATATGCATGCGTGGACACACGCACTCCACAGAAAGGGTCTTTAGAATCTCAGATTCAGATTACTTTATTGATCCCAAACTGGGCAATTCATTGCAACTATGGTGCTTAGTCATACAAACAGTAAAAAACAGTAGAAATATACAGACATATAACAGACAGAGATCCATCCATCTAGATCCATTACAACTGTATGTAGAGCTGATGATGAGCAGCTCATTGACACTTTCACTCACTCACTGTCTCACACAGAGAGAGAGGAGAGAGAGAGCCCTTAGAATCTAGATCCGTTTAGACTTTATCTATAGAGCTGATGAGCAGCTCATTGACACTTTCCTTCCGGTTCTGAGCCAACAATATGTTGCCCTCGTGTCAAGGTAGCTGCTAGTCCGGCGGGCATGAATGGGACGAGCTTGAAGGTTACAGCTTTTATGAATGAGCACAGCGTCACGCGACCGCAGCGCAAACATCCCCTCCCCTCCCTGTTGGCCTTCGCCCTTCCGCTCCACGGCAGGCAAGGCAGGGATCCTGCAAGGCAAAGCCAGCCAGGCATACTTCAACCTAAACCCTACCCGTATCGAGCACAGACTAGACTAGAAGCCGAGGAGGCCGTGGTGGTGGTGGCCGGGAGAGACGCGCAAATAACGTAGCCTTAAAATGCATTCTCTCGTAGAGGTATTTATCGATTCTAACGACAAAATGCCTCTACGAGCGCCTACATTTTAGGCTAACAAGAAGCACTAGTGCACGCCGGGCCGGGCGCTGTCTGTCTGGCGTGTGTTACCGCTGCATGTTTCTATACCGAATTTAGCTCCTCGTGTCTTCTCGAGACGGTACATAAAGTAACCAACAGCGGGTTCCATTTGGTTACATCTGTAACCCCTTCCGCCAGAGCTACAAATTGGTTATACACGGGCATGTTTACTGTGTGGTATAGGCTACTGTAAGGGAACGGCTATATGGTCCGCCTCACATCACAGCATATAAAAATGCATCACGACGTTATTATAACAGTATTGGTCCCGACGTTTCGGTTCGGGAGCAGAAAACATAAATAAACACAGCACTAAAAGTAGACGTGAGATAACGAGTCTCCAGGCTGTACATCCCTGCGCACGATGGCTTTCTTTTATTATTATTTATTTTTGCATTGCCAAGTCGTCGTTTACAATGCGTGTGTTTATATATATATTATTTTTTATGAATGGAGCGCGGTAGAGGTTATGCAAATGAGAGCGATTCAGAAAGAGATGGCGGATGGATGGGGGCATATCGGATCTCTCATATCCTGTGAGACTTCCCCTTCGGTTTGGAAGCAAACACACAGATGGTGGCCTAATAATAATGCGAACATGGTCTCCGTAAAACGCCAAGTTCATTTCGTTTATTTAAATAGAAGACGAAAAAATACGTTTGCCACGACGCTCGCTCGCTCTAAAGAACAGAACGACGTATAACACGTCTGTGGAGTTTTTTTTTTAGTTTGAAACTTGGGAACAGTGTTTTTTTTAACAAGGCCCCTGGTTCTCCTCGCTTCAAATCCTTTTAGAAAAATGTTTCCGATCCACCCACGCTTCAGCCCCGTCCCCCCTCCCTCCCTCCTCCCCTTCGCTTCTCAAGAATAGTCTCTACAACAAGGTGGGGGCCCTAAAATCCCTTCTCTCTGGTCTCCACAGTCCACACTGTCAATGCATTGCTTTCGTAGCAGCATCAAACACCCTCGATCGAATCCACAACAACAAGAAAACATGCATGCGTAATAATAAAGGATAACGCGCATTCGGATTGCGGTGTGTTGTGAATATTTACCCTCTGCACATACATTTACAAGCCAAGTCGACTAATTATTATTCTCAACTTCCAGCAGCAACATAGGTACTAGTGTGTGTGTGTGTGTGTGTGTGGGGGGGGGGGGGGGGGGGGGGGGGGGGTCTTGGGAGTATTTTTTCTGGTTTAGCCTACTTACTCGTTTGGGTGTGTTTCTTCTATCATTTTCTTGTCTCACGTCCTCGAGTAATATGCCACGGCGGTTGCATACTTTTTGCTCGTCATTGTGTTTGTTCACCGCGGCGGCTCGTCCACAGTATGTCTCACATTCCGCCTCATATCCTCTGGTCTTTGTGCGATGAGAGAGAGAGAGGCAGCTCTCTTTGCCTTCGACTGTCTGCGCTCCTCTCTCTCTGTCCCTCTCCCTCTCTCTCTCCTTTTCTTCCCGAAAGCCGCCAACCAGTTGCTTCTTCTCCCTCGATCACGAATACGCTCCCTGTTTGAGTATTTCCATAGCTTCGAATCACACAATTAGCAAACCTGTACGATATCCCCCTCGTTTTTTATGTCCCCGGGCGCATGTTTTTCAGCTCGAGCAGGATTCCGTTGTGCTTTAATGCGCGGTGCTGTACCGAGGGGTGGCCCCGCTGAGCCCCATCTCTCGCTACTCCATGTTGGATGGTGGAAGTCGAAATCCCATGGCCCGGAGGCACGTTAGCTCACGCTGTGATTGGCCGAGCTGGTTGTCAGGCAACCGACTGCTATCGGCGGATTGTCAGCATAGAAGAGTGGTTTTCATCAAGGCCCATTATTTATTGGGTGTTTGAGCCACGCGGACCACCATCTGATGACGTTTAATCTCTCGGACGCCAGATTTAGAATATTTTCTTCATATTTCTAATTCCAGGCTGTATTTGGAGAGATAACAAAATAATTATTCTACATTCTATAACTGAGCAGACTTGTGTGCAAAGTAATGTAGTAAGCAATTTAACGTCCACAGGTTGAAAACCACAGCATAGAAAACGGACAGTGACGGAGCGTTGTATTAGCCTATTATTACACGGCATTGCACATACCGTATTTATTATTATGCCGTGTGGGCAACACGTACACTTTAAGTTGTAGCCTTTTAAACTGTCTGACAGGTGTTAAAAGCTATGTTACTGGTCAGTAACAACAGCACCAATGTTTTGTTTAGCCAATGCTAATTTAAACTAGACTAACAGGCACCCTGTACAATGCTTTTTATATAAAATTAAATATCTTAAATGAAAGTAGTTTGTGTAAACTCGTAGACTGGCTTTGAAACCAGTGGGGTTACCTCACAACCAACTAATCCAATCAAAGCGTGATCGTCCTGAGAGGCTATGGGATGTAGACTCAACCATGTTGGATTGCCTACATGCAGGCGAGCAGCTCCTCCACGGAGCGGGCGGTGCGGTGGGGAGAGGAGGAGGAGGAGGGGTGGGGGGTCAGGGCGGAAGCGATGACGTAGGTCTCGTAACACATTTGGTTGAGTGAGCCACAATGGTTACAGACGGCCAATGAGAGCTGCCCCGGATTCCACAAGTCAGTCAAAGTCCGGACATGCCTCTCGTGCTGCCTGTCAATTGTCCCAATTGATTACATCCGTTTTGCTGAATAGAAAAGATGGCCAGATCGATACAACAGTAGGTGTGCTGCGACTGCGAACTTGAAAAGGGAAGCCATTATAATCTATATAGGGCCTGTAGGTTGTGTAATAAATGTTTAATCAGGTAACATAGACTATGTTTATTGATCAGCCCACGATCTGTCCCGTTCTCTTGACTAAACTTGAAAACACTTTACTTAGTTTCAAATAATCAATTGCATTTTCTTTGAAGCCTGGGTATAAAACTGCTATATTGAAGCATTGTTGGTGAATCTTAAAACATTTTGTTTTGCCACTAAAATGTGTTCCATACTGTTGGACTTTTGTGCAATCCCCAATTTAACACCGGGAAATAATCAAGTTCACTTATCCCTACTTTTCCAGACCAATGCAGGAACCTTGTAATTAAGTAATTCAATCGGAATGTTACCTGTGGTTTCAAAACTAACACACACACACACACACACACACACACACACACACAGTTCCTTATAAATCACTTTTCTTTATTTAAATCAGCGTTAGGCAGTTATGCTATGAACAATAAAGGAAAATAAAACAAAAAGACAGCAAAAAGACAGTAGAGGAAAAATTAAAAAAAAAAAAACATGAAATGAGAGATCCAGTCAACAATAATTGCGCTTGGCACTGGATAAAAGTTCATGAAAAAGAAAATTTAAAACAAAAAAATATACATGTATCAGACTGAATAGAAGTGCCTCCAATATACATTATGCCAAAACCGTTGGGAATAAAGACCAGGAAAACTTAAATACTAGTCTCAACAGCTTCTCCACATCAATAAAATACTAAATTTCTCTCCATGATGTGGTACTCTATAACCAACTTCCTGATCCATCAAACCTCCCTCTGTCTCTCACATCAGTAGATCTCAAAGAATATGATAGGTGAAGTGCTATAGCATCTCCAGACTCCATAATGTTGCTACAACTGCTTAAACATACTCATTCAGTTGAAGATCTACAAACGGCAGAGCAAATAAGACCCAAAATAGCGACTCCGGTTAGCCCTACCCCTGAACCCTTATATAATGTACCTCAAAGTACCATCACACAACCGATGACAAGTTCACACAAGCTTGCATGCATGTTTGTGTGTTTATCTTATCTGTCCCTTATAAACCGTCATCACCATAATTAATTCATAAAAACATGGAGGAACTTCTTTTACCACAATGTACTCCATTTACAATGGTAGTAGTGCACAGCAACGGACAATAAAGGTAAAAAAAATTAAATTAAAGACATTTTGAACAAATATGTCCAACAGAAGGAAAAAGAAAAAGAGATCCCTCTCCCTGAAAAACATCAGGAAAAAAAAGAAACAATCATGATATCCTATATATATATAAAAAAAAAAAAAAAAAAAAAAAATCGGCATATCACTCCTCATTCAATTAGAATCTGTTCTTATGCAAGTGAACCGGCCTGTGGCTGTTTGTGGTGCACCCTGATTGTGATACTATGGAGGGATACAAACAGGACAGGAACATAACTTTTTTGTCGAACATCCCAAACTTCACTAGCAAATCAAATGGGAATAGATTAATAAGCATAGGATACAGCCTCTGAATAACAGCTGGTTAGAGTAGCTAACTAGAGTAGACTCACTGACCAAACAGCTAGGGTTTTAGAACATAAAATTAAGTCCAAATAATGTCTAGAATAGTATTAGCTTACCTAAGAATAGTGTGTAATCCAGCCACAGCTAAAATGTACCTGCCTTTGGCGTGTTGGCTGGCGTCATGTTTCCCACCCTGATTTATAACCCAATCAACCTGTGCTAAAAGTGAAATATGAATAGTGGATTGTTAACATGTCCTTTCAACACCTTTTATCGAGGGAGGGGCTTGTACGTAACCTGTGAAGAGGATTGCTTCTCACAGACTGGCGTGGAGGACATCAGCCAACCTGGAGCCAGGTGAGATAAGATACGACTAAACTACAGTCCATTAGAAAGGACAGAAGAGGGGAAGAGTCTAGAGAGAGGGAGAAGAGGGGATGGCATTACTTCACTGACACTCCTCCTCCCCCCCCCTTCTGATGGTTTGGTGGCTACTCTGAAGTGAATAAAAGAAAAGATGGATAAGTTGATATATTCTGCGATAGGGAGAGGAGAGAATGTGTGTATATGTTTGTGTATGTGAGTGTGCATCTGTCAAGCGCATTTACACTTAGTTGCTCGCCAGTGTCGCGCCCCGGAAATCTCAGAGCTCATCAAATCTCACGCACAGTCAGTAAAAAGCAGACCATTCCTGCAATGAATGAGATCCTTGACCAGTGGCATAGAAACATCTTCAAAGGATTCTATTTGAGTGGTTTTGATGCCATACACATTTTTGAAGGGAGTACCGCACATCTTTAAACTCCCCATTGGATATTTCTGGTGCGCGACACCTGCATGCAACTAAGAATAACTATGGCTTCAGAGCCAGGTGATGCTTTATCTGACAGTAACTCCTAGCTTCTCCAGCACACGGACTCCCTTCTCCTGGTATTCCTCTCTGGTAAGCCAGAAGTTGTCCTTGTCCTTCATGATGTCAGCGAGCACTGCTCCGCCCAGGAATACCATGTGTTTACGCCTAGGAGGGTCCTCGATGCGGATCTTAAATTTCTGTAACATGGGGAGATGAAGAATGTGAAATGATTAAGAAAGACATTCTTCATTTCAAACCCACAATTTTAGTCCATCATTCAATATCGATGCTTTGTAGTTTTGTATAGTACAAAACAAAAAGGTAACAAACTGAAATTAATCAAATATTGAAAACATTGACATTATCCATCCGTTTTAATTGGGGCTATTAATTACTCCAGAGCATTTAAACTTTCCCAAAAGAACATTCCTCACACAAAGGTAAACCCATGTCCATGGCGCCATCTGGTGGATTAAGAACCCCATTCTATTCAAAAGACATTGGCCCTTAACACATTTCTGTAAGAATGATCAAATAGCATCAATATCCAATAAATCACGGTTACATGAGGTTCCAGAATCCCTAGGTTCCAACTCACTACCCCTTTGTTGGACACATACTAGTTCTACATTATGGTCATAATGTGCATGAATGGAATAAAGCCAACTTATGTAGATTAATCATGTTAAGTTATTATCATGCTGAATCTGCTGTTCTCATCGATTTACTTTACTTTATTTTGACGGGACAGTGCATATTTATGAACATTACAAAGTGAACAGTGCAATGTAAACATGCCGGATTTAGCAGACATTGCCAACATTGAACAAGAGACAAGTTAAAAACACAAAACATGAAAAGACAACAGTAACAGAGAAAATACAAAATTGCATCTAAAAGACAGGTGACTAAGACAGGGTCTAAGGTGCATCTATATAAGTAGCAGAGTTTTTACAATAGTGCAAGTATCTTATTGAAGTACTAGTGCATAGGGATTCAAGTACATTTTATACATACTGTGCACTTTTGACATAATAAACCTTTAGGTAAGCCCTGCCCTCTTGCCCACCCTAGGACACTTTCCAGGCGGGTTCATCCATTCCAATGTAAATATCATGGACTTTACACAATAACTACTGGTTCATTTTTGGAAGCAAAATTCTAAATCTCTTCCAAATCCATCAACAAGGCATGCCATATGGCCTATGCAGTGGAAAAATGTGTGTGACATTTTTTTTTAAAACAATGTTTCACATGTTATGCTTAGCTATAATTGGACCATAGCGGTTTGGGGAGGGGCTTACCTAAAGGGCCTATTGAGGCTCCAACCATTCCTTATATAAAATAAAATACTATTCGATTTGACCACTCCACCTCTTTAAGCTTAAAACAGCCAACAACCCAAAATAAACAGTTACTTTTAGTGTGCAACATGAAATCCAAATGACTGAAATCAGTTTGTGACAACTGAGAACTTGAATCCATGTACATGTTTTGAAACCTTGTATACTTTAGACTCACCGAGAGCTTATCCACATCTCCTTTGAGAACCCGCTCCAGATAGAGCTGCTTGAGTTCCCTCTCCAGCCGAGATGGCAGGCCTGGGTACATGGTGGAACCACCTGACAACACTATGTGTTTATAGAACTCGGACCTGAGAGAGAACAGAGATGATTATGATTAGATTATGCATTCAAATACACTCATGTGTGGCCTCAGGTTCAGGAGAGTACCAGGCTGGTTGTGTATCTGTGTCTATATGCTATTGCATAGTGGTAGGTGTGGATTAACTGGATTTCACTTCAGATCTCCACTACCACAATATACTAAGCTACATCAGGGGATACAGGGGCTTCCTCCGCCTGGAATTATATCCAGCTTTTTGATCAACATCACTACAGGTACAGTGCTTCCAATGAAATAACAGACTTTATTTAGAACTTATTTAGAATAGTATGCTTGGGGATTACTTGCTACTGTAGAATATACAGAGGAAACTGCTGATCTGCATAGGTTCCTGCGCCTTCCTTATTTCCCTTGTACGTAAATATGTACCGGTATCTGTGCCTGTGTGCGTGCGGGGGGTACCTGGTGTCTATGTCGGCTGCCTGAATGGTGTTGAATAGCAGTTCGGCCACACCGACCCCTTCAACGTTGATGAGGTGGGGCTGGAACAGAGCCTCAGGCGCCTCAAACCGCTCCCCTCCTACCTTTATCACCCTACCATCAGGAAGCTAGAGAAAGGGAGGAGAGAGACAGGATGATATGAGTGGATGAATAAGTGGTAAACAGACCATGGTTATTGTAGTCATCTTTTGTCAGGTGTGTGTAAACTAAACACAAATAACTCATCCTTATTTCACATTCCAAAAAGTAATAAAAAAATAAATAAAAACAAACCTAAACCAAAAATAACATTTCACTGCTGAAAGAAACAGTCACTCAATGTTAAAGGGCCACTTCACCCCTTTTGCAACCAGAGCTCATTTTAATGATGTTTATGATGCACAGAACACTTTTTGTTTTTTTGTGGATGTTCATGAGGTCATGAACACCCAGGAAGTTCCTTTTTGGACTACAAAGTCCCACCTCTAGTGTACTTCTAGTGTACTTCTCCTCCTTGTGGTGAATGGGGAAGGTGGTGTAGGTGGAGGTGTGGCTTTGTAGTACAGGAGAAAAAGGAAGCTGTATGGAGGACTCTGAGGTATGGCCCAAGAGGCCAATGGCAAGAGGGTCATAGTTACGTTGCTTCCTGACTCTAGAAGGAGGGGGCGGGTACAAGTGTACAGTGTTTGTTAAACTGTCATTTTTATGATTCCACCCCACCAGTTCATTAAGTATGCCTGGTTTGCCTGGTGGGTGGTAATGGGTGAAGATCCACCTGAACTGAAGCCACACCCACAGCTTTAGTTGCATGATAAAAGGGGAGGAGTTAGGGGAGGGGCTGAACACATGATGTCACTATATTGAAGTTTTTTTCATTGGCACGTTTGACTGGAAAGGTTCAGCCTCCAGGAAAAAACCCTAAATACAAAGGGAAGACATCATTGCACATAAAAAAAAAATCACAAAGGGGTCTATTTACATACTGCCACCTCTTAAACATGTACAAAATTAAAAAAAAAAAAAAAAAAATACAAAAATCACGGCACCCCCTCTTTAAAGGTAGGGTAAGTGATTTGAAATTCATTCTGTAGTTCCAGCCTGGTGCACTAGGGGCGCCAAACAGTAGCTACACTATGTGAGCCTGCTGCTCGATCCTGATTGGAGGAGAATTCGCCACCACCTGGGGAACTTTTATTAGCTCCTCTGCTAACGTGGGGGAGGGGGAAACTCCATATATGGTTTCCACACCTTATAATAGAGCATTCTAACAGAAGAAAATATTTTTTGGGTGATATCTGACAAAAGTGAAATCACTTCCCCTACCTTTAACTCCATGGCCACTGAACTAAATACTGGACCCGATCATCAAAAGGCATATAATATTTACAGCATATTCATAGTAAAATGGCTTCTATTAGCTAAACAGAACAGAAGAAATTTCACTTTGTTATAAATTATTCTTTATCCCACCGCCCAACTCTTGCGAGATTTGTTAGGAGACAGGAAGAGTCTCTTTGTGATCTGCAGTTTCACATACGACAGATAGGGGGCTCTGATCGAAACCATTACTACTTAGGAGACCATTTGTAGGCTTTGTAGTCCATGTCCCCTATACAGTGGCGCCAATGGGAGTATGCCTATCTTTATACATAGAGTATCTTTGGTATGGCTTTGTAGTCCAGGAAGGAACTTCCTGGATGTACATGACCTTACTGAGACAACGTGTATCTGACTGGGCATCCAGACTACAGGATTGCACATTCCAACTTTCGGCCGGAAGTGTGACGTCACGTCCTCCTTTTTTGAATGGGTTTCAATGGGCACTTCCTGCTACTTCCTGTCTGAATTTCGGCCGCGGGCGGGTCTTTCCTGCTGCCTGCCCAACGGTCCGAAATTCAGACAGGAAGTAGCAGGAAGTGCCCATTGAAACCCATTCAAAAGAGGAGGACGTGACGTCACACCCCGGTCCGAGGCTTGGACTTTGCAAAACCCCGTGTAGTTGTAGCCCTAGGGAGGAAATGAGACCAGTGCCTGTGACATCATAGGAACTTTGAAATACTAATATCTAAAAAGTAAAAACACATATTACACTACATGTTCTGCAAGAGGGGTGAAGTGGCCCTTTCACACTAAAGACTAACAAAGTCAGAATGGCAGATACATCCATGCAAGATGCCAACACGCTTAACCTGTCACCTCTTCTTTAATGTTTCATTTTGAAGTCAATATTCTATTGACTGTAAACATAATCTTTCTTCCACTCATTCCTGGAATGTTTGGGAGTATGGGACTTTTCCCTATCACTAAACACAAGTGAAATTCGCCAGAACAAGTGCCTGTAGAAAACAAAACCGGGGCAGTGAAATAAACGTGTTTATTTCTTTGATGTCACCAAGCATCATGAAGGTGCTGAAAGATCCACCCAGCTCAGCAACATTTAGTGACATTTTGACATGCAATCCCAGGATTGAACAGGGAACCTTCCAATTCTCAATTGGGAGTGCTAAGATGACAGGAGTTCATGACAATAACAAAAAGATAGCAAAGGAAAGCAGGCAAGTGAGAAAAAGTATAAGAGTCAGTAAACACATTGTCTACTCTACCGGAATGATTCCAAGCCATCTTAAATAAATTTCTCCAAGAACGTTCGAAAACTTAACTTAGGACTATTTCTCCCCTTCAGTAATGCCTTATTGTAATACCTTGTTGTAATGGTGACTAATCAATGATGATATAAAATACAATACAAATTGGTATTATTTAAGGGGGGAAATAATTGACCAGAGTTACATTCTTTTTGAATAGGTCATAAATAATACACATGGACCATATAGGTGTAGCCTATATATTAAGTAGGAGCAGTACATGTGTGCAATTCCATAAAAAGGCTTCATTCAGCTGTGGCCAGAGGGAGGAAGTGAAAGGCAGGCCAGCCTCCACCGCACTGTGGCCACACAGGAAATGATGTCAAATTCAGTTCAGGCCCCTTCGGCCAGAGTCACATTGCCCTCCTTGTTTCACCACATGCACGAGCGTGCACAGTCATATGGCCTCACTCAGACACCCACAAAAACACTTCCCACCTACTCACTAGTGCAGACATACTATGACAATATGCATGTGATAGAGGCAAATGCATGTCCATGAGTGAGTTTTCACAGTGAGTTTTCACTGTGTTGATGCCATTTATATTGAGACTTTTCAGTTGAAAATACACAGTGGATACTTTTACTTAAGCATAAATTACGGTCAAGGGCTGGAGTGACAAACAGATCTTAGTAGTTAATAGTCATCAAGAGATTTTCTCCAGGGATAGGTACTGTTTGTGTGTGAGGATGTTGGGTGTCAGGTAAGAAAGTAATCCTACTGGAACAGCATTTCACCACTTATGTTTCGTTAACAGAAAATTCAGCCAGTCAGCACAGCTGTCCCGTCCTAACACAGCAGCTTACAGAGTCAACACAGGACATGTGGTTTTCTTAACACACCCCCACCCCCACCCTCCCAAATTGTTAGGTTTGGTTACTTAAAAAACACTTTTCAAATAAAAGCCTTGTGGGAGGAGTGGTCATTTTCCAGCATGATTCTATTTTGAGCTCAACATGAATCATAAGAAAAAGCCGTTTGGAAATTAACATCCCCTCAGGCTTGATATTGGAAATGGATTGCAATTCTTGGTAATAAAAAAGAAGCAGCATATCCAGCCCCCAAAACAGCTGCTAAACACATCCGACCATATATGGAGGTTTCCCCTTTTTCACTGTAAATGTGAGAGGAAATTTGGAGAGATACCAAGTTATCTACACAGTGGCCATGAGAGGGCAGTAACACTGCCCACCTCCACAATGGCAAGTTTAGAGCGCAAGACAAACGGTCTGGTTACGCCATAGGACTTGTAGTTTCCAATCATCCAAGAGGGATGCGTGTGTCATGCAAGGTTATATGCATGAATCAAATATCCAGACAACACCAGAGACTGCCCCCAGACAATAGCATGTTCCTCGGAAGTCCATATCACCAGTTGTTATTACCAGTGCATCATAATGCACCATAATGCATAGCAGCCCGGGTTGTGACTATATATCATGTTTCACTTAAAATCAAAGTATTGGTAACCTACAGTAAAAAAGGATTATAACAAATTATTTTAGGTTAGAGATGATAGACGTGACTTCTTAGCCAAAAATCTAAATAGATATATAGCTATATTTTTTGCCTTTGTGCCCGCTACATTGCTTCTACTTTGATGCTGCAGCAGTTTCCCAGCAGACACACTTACTTTGTCCTGCAGACGACCCATGACGTTTCATAATGAGCCAATAGAGTGGTGGTAAGATGGAGATTTTGTTTTTTTTTTTTACAGCCATGAACGGTGATTCTTCTCCCTTCGCAGTGTATCACCCACAAAAACCCTAGTACAGCCAGGGGCTCATTTTTGGCTGGAGATGTCTGGAAATGCTTTGGCCATGACCACCTGCTCCCTCCATGGGAAAAAAATATAGAGGTAGTGAAAAATACCAGCTTACAATGTGGCACGAAGCAACAAACTGTAAGCTTGATTGGCTCTACTGCCATCTGTTTGTTTGTGTGTGTGTGTGTGTGTGTGTGTGTGTGTGTGTGTGTGTGTGTGTGTGTGTGTGTGTGTGTGTGTGTGTGTGTGTGTGTGTGTGTGTGCGCGCACGCATATGCCTACCGTGTAGGACTCCACCAACACCGTGGTCTCCAGGGCAAGTTTCTGTTCCTGTTCGATGTTGTATCCTACATAGCACAGCTTCTCCTTCATCATACGCACTGTCTCAAAGTCTGCCGAGTGGTTGAAGGCGTAGCCCCTCAATAACAGTAACTGTAGCAGGAGATGAGACGGCAATTAGATCCATGTACATACGGTATGCGCGTACATTTTGGGGTTTAAACCCTCACTGCATTTCACCAACTGTACAGCGTGCAAGCACCTGTGTTCTCCAATCACATACTGTACAAACACAGTAAGTGAAAATGTTCTGCCACAAGAATCGTGACAGCAGTTAATAGAAAATCATATGTTTTAGACATGTGTAAGACCTGGGCATGTTTTAGCTGCATTTAAATGATTTGTTGCCACATCCCAGAGTTCCCAAAAAAATCTCAATGGATTAACTGGTTGACCAGGGAGGTACCCCAAATTGACTTTCAAGCCTTTTGACCTCGTTACCTTGATGAGGTAGCGGGTGATGTCCCTGCCTGCGATGTCTAAACGTCGTGTCAGATGGGGAAGGCTGAAGCCCTCGTACACTGGACAGATATGCGTCACACCATCGCCTGAATCCACTACCACACCAGTCAGAAGACCTGAAAATGTACACACAAATTGTATTCACATGTAACATACATGTACACACATGAATGAGTATATTATACACACCCCATAAGGACGGGCGCAAGTACACAATATACACACAAACAAGTATAAAAATACATTCACACAGTCAGGTTCAATCTCAAACACCATCAACTAGGTGTTGGCCAGGTTGGGTGTGTAAATAAAACATAGATAAGCTATCTAATGTAATAATTAACTACAGAATATTCAGTGTTTGCTTCCATATAGTCCACATCCTTGAGGCACAATGTATACAATCCCACCCAAAAGCAATCATGTATTACAATAATAACTAGAAATATGCAATTTAAAAAGGAAAAAAAAGTGTGGTTGCCGCAGTCGCTTGTTTCGGCCACTTGCACTAATTTTTGCAGTCAGTTATGATGTCGATTATTCAATTCACCCCTGTGATCATTTGGAAGGAATTGGGAGGGGATTTTATTTTATACTGCTCAAATCATGTTTTTGCAATGGTTAGGCTTTGCGCTTTTGTGGCGCCCCCCATGGAGATGAACATGGGAATGGTTGTGACTGCCTGTTGATGCCACCACCCACAACATGCGATTCCAAGTTGGGGAGGTTTGGACATTTGGTGAATGATTTGTGGCACTTATTTGTGAAATAGGCTCCTCCCACTAACTTTGGAAGACAATTACGAAGCCAATAAAAGTAACACTAATAAAGTAAGTTGTATTTATGTGTAGGCTTACCTTGAGCATAAAGCGTCAGCACAGCTTGTATAGCAATGTAGACGCCTGCAAACTGGTAGGTCTCAAACATCACCTGCAGAACAAATGGATTGTCAAAACCAGAGAGGAAAAACAAAAATGAGCGAAAAAACAATGGTAAACCACAATTGTATGGTCATTCATCTCAGAGCCATTAAATGGATGCCTCTCACCTCAATGATCTTCTCCCGGTTCTTGGTGGGGTTCATGGGCGGCTCAGTCAGCAGAATCTTGCAGTTGCGGGACTCAATGTTGAGCTTCTCTGGACCGAAGGTGTAGTCCCAAAGATGCTTCATGTCATCCCAGTTCCTGACAATGCCGTTCTCCATTGGGTAGTTCACCTCAAGCATGGAACGCAGCTCACTGGCCTCATCACCCACCATCAGGTCCTGGGAGGGGACAGAGGAGAGCACAGCAGAGCAAAGTTGGATTGATGATTGTAAAAACACTGTTGAATTTCAGCGCTCTGTTGAATTTCAGGGTTTTAATTCCTTTCTTCCGTTGAGAGCCAAAGCAGTTGTCAGCCAAGGAGGGAAAGATATATTAATTTGAAGTAGGCATCTTTACCCCTCTAGCCAAATGTACTAATATTTTGTACATTTATAAGCACTCAAAGTAAAACTATATTTCACTCCATTCATCTGAATGAGTAGAGCAAAGACTTTTTATCCAATTGTCCATTTAGTAAAATTCTTCCTTTTCAAATGAAATTTCTTTGCTCAGCATGCACAAGGCAGCAACTTCCATGCAGTTGACTCTAATGACCACCATCGATTCTTGATCTTCTAGCTATAGCTCAAGATTGTTTTTATCACCACCATTCAGACATAAAAACCAAAACAAACCTGCAACCGGCCATGCAAAACCTGGCAATGTGAACCAGCTGCAAAGTAAACCATGTACACCAATTGATTAGCCGAGTGTTAGCCAGACAGCCAAGCATCTCACGTTCCACTGGGAGACATCAAAAGCCTACAGACAGCGGCCATTTTATGGGTTCACCCTGTGGGCTTTGGCAACGATTAGAGTCCCAGTAACAGGCAATGCATCTGTGTGTTTTCAATAAAAGGAAGGGAAAAAGAAAACATGTGGTTTTGACTCCTGCCTAGTGCCTTCGTATGTCTGGCTTGTTGTAGTCGTGATGGTGCAGACACCTCTGCTACAGTTGTAGCAGAAATCACTTTCTGGCAGCGAGGGACAAGTGCTCTGAACTTGACATGTTGATTGGAAAATGTAAATGTATAGATTTATGTCACTTTAGGAACCTAATCAATAACGCAATAGAAGTCTTCATCATGCATACTGTAGTTCTTAATACATCGGCTGTAGGCTAACTTGGCTTCAGTTTATGCTACCTGAGGTCTAGCTAGTGTAAAGTGTTATGATTATGAGACCCAAAATAGTCGGCACAGGGTAAGGGGTGGTCCAGCAGTATATTAACAGAACATCAGCAGCTAGAAGAAAGGAACTCATCCAATTTTTCTTTTATCCTCTCCATCAATAATAACAGCTGGTCGGCAATAATCACAGCTATTTCTGCCACACTTGCTTGCAGCCATAGGAGAAGGGTATGTGTATTCATTTTTTATGTATGAAACATGAGCACCAGTCTATAAATTGATTGCACAGGGCCTAAATGGAGACAAGACCACAATGACGTTTTGGTGCCATCCCTATTGAATTAAATGTTTGACTGTACAATTTTTCCATTTTTAAATTTATGTTCAATAAACTATTCAAACAATAAAATTCTGTCAATTGTCTGCAAACATGATTTGTTTTAATTGCACTTTTGTCATACACTGAATATAGTTAGCTATATTTGGAGTATAACTCAAGGTAGTTAACTTCTAGGAGAACACTCAAAACTCCATTCCTCATAATTCAAACCAAAGCCGAGCTGTTGAACAAAAACAATGTGAGTAGGAAAACAAAACAGGTTAGACAATTAAGATAAAACAGGAGGAAGGAAGAAAACAGAAATCAAGCAAACAAAAACAATGAATCTTTGGTAGTGGTTCAAACATGATGTCAGGCAACCCGGGCATGAACAGGAGGCGCACACCAACCTGCACTTACCATCTTCTGGGGGTTCTACTTCATCATGAGGGGTGGGGTAGGGAGAAGTGGACAGACAGGTAAAATATATAAAAACACAACGGAAACAAAAGAAAAGGTTGAACAAGAGGAGAGAGGACTGGGGTAGGGCACCATTCAAAATCAAAAATACCATAAAATTACCTATGCTGATCAACAAGAAGTCACCAATGCGTAGATCCAATCTCAGCAGTATCTCTAGTCTATAGCCTCATTGAATAAATAAATATATATTAGGCTAAATAGCAGTCCTTCACC
Organism: Benthosema pterotum; assembly: GCA_039105355.1. NCBI lineage: Eukaryota > Metazoa > Chordata > Actinopteri > Myctophiformes > Myctophidae > Benthosema > Benthosema pterotum. Next base: position 23,680,910 of record CM076974.1, on the reverse strand, counting down.
ATTATAGCAATGCCAAATACAACTGTCTAATACTAGGGCTTCACAATGAAGCATAAATGCAAAATATTGGCTTGCATTTTCCAAAACAAAAGAGGTTGACCCTCTGAACTTAAGGGATGGAACACCAAAAATCACTCCTTCGATTTATGAATATATTTCATGTCCTTTGTGATGGAGACTAGGGAGCACAAATTCTCCCATAATATTCTGTTGTAAGAGCTTTCAGAAGTTTCCGTAGCTCGCGTGTCTCCAAGTTTCTTGGTGGAGACAAATATTTAGAGCCACTTGTTCCATAGACAGCATGACAACAAGTTGTCGACTCGTCATCGTGTACATGCAAATTATGATCTGGTGGTAATAAGGTTTCTGAAAGGCTAAGGTTATAAATGGGTGACATGCCCCCGTGCATGGGACTGATTTTTTGCTTCCATTACCGCCCACGCCCGCTAGATTTCTGTCCATTCCCTCCCACTCCCTTAATGAGAGGGAGGGAGGGAGCGGCGGACAGTCGATCGTTGCGGGTGGTCAAAGATAACTAGGTGGCGGTCCGCCGCCACAAAAAAAGAGGTCCAATTTAGTCCGGCAACCTCCCCCAATTTTAATAAATATTATAGATCTGCCCTATTAAGCTTAGAGATAAAGAGAGAGAGAGAGAGAGAGAGAGAGAGAGAGAGAGAGAGAGAGATGCTGGTGGTGGTCACTAGGACAAGCCTAGTATTTGTACTCCTCTTGTCCAGTTTCACATTGTTTGCTGAGTGACCATGTAACGCAGCAGACACACAGGGAAAACCAAAGAGGCAGGGAATCCGTCGCCAGGAATGAGGAAACCCTACTCCTCTTCAAGTTGATTAGGCTACTAATAAATGACAGGTGCAGGTGAGCATCTGTTGTCTGCGTGGTGCGCTTTTTCATGCGCTTCGCTTTGGGAACTTCCTGATCATCGTCCAGCGCAGTATGGAACATTCTCCTTGGCGTGCATATTTTGGTACAAGTATGCGGGATTTTGCAGGGCCTGCTTATTTTATCTTGACTGCCGGCTACCTCCCGCAGGCATTGATACTGCCACAATATTTTAACCAATCTTCATTAACTCACAACGGGTTTCTGTCACAACGGGTCTCTTAACTGTTTATAGAGGAGAGTAAATTTAGAGGGGGCAGGCCTTACCTTGATCTCAATGTTTCCCACTTTGGCAGTAGAGCGAATGATGGGCCTCCCAACCAGCGCAGGGAAGATGTGCTCTGGGAAGTTGGAGCCTGCATAGCCACACTTGACAAACTAAAGGATGAGGGACAGAGAGAAAACATGCGTACACAATTTAGGCGGAGCACTGACTTAGCCGAGTTTGTCCATTTAAAAAAAAAGTAAGAGTTCAATCTTGCAATAAGGGGGAAAAAAATCCAAGTTGCAATACTAGCCCAATGATTGAAAACAAAAAGTAGTATCCGATTTCATTAATTTAAAAGTCGTTAGGTTCATGCCCCCCCCATCAACAGTCTCCACACCACACACAATATAGGTTGCAAATCAGTTATTGGTGGTTGTATACTTCTACCGTATCAGTTATCGAATTGCTCACAAAATTCCATATCTATCAGCCTCTACCTCTTGGTATCAAGACTTTGTTTCACACATTTTACATTTGTCCAGCTAAGTCTGATTTAATTGAAAGTGTCCATTGGAAACTAAATAGACTCCTGCACTGTTTATGGTTTGGTAAACTGGTATTGCAACATACAGTATATGCCTAATAACAGCAACATTATGTTCTACGTTGCTTCCCTTCTGGCTACATACTATGCAAGGTTTGACTTGTATATTGCTTGACTATGTAAGGTTCCTTAAACTGTCAACGCACCTCTCTAGCAACCACTGTCACCAATACCACTTCCTGTACAGTAACTGTTACTAGACGATAGACTTTCTTTAAGAAACTGCCTCCATTAGTAATCTCCCTATATTCACTGCACATAGTTGTTTGAATAAAACCTCTTAAATCTCAGTAGGCTTTGAATAGCCATAACCACCTTTTACTTTCCAGCAAAAGGCACATTTTATTTAACTGCTGACTGGGGTAAAGTTATAGTTATAAGGGGTTGTAGTCCCCCTTACAACGCCAATTTCCAGTGAGTCAGTCACTAAATATAAACACGGGACGTTGCAACGGATTGTACATTGGAATGACATCATTCCTGATTCACTCCATTTGCCGAGAGCAAAACCACAAGTGCTGCTTAAAGCAGCACACTTTAAACGGCACTGGGTTTAATATATTCAACTTCCGTTTGTTGGCTCCAACTATGCAAGTTTTGACAGGGCAGGGGGCCACCGTCTCATTCATTTTTAGAGCACCAAATGAAGTGTTGTTCTGTGCTGCTGCACATTGAGTTGAAATCATGCAAATCAGGGCAGCCAGACAGATTCTGCAGTGATTTCGGTTGATACAAAGCCGCGATTTATATTTGTATTTAATTTAAGTTCTCCGTGCAGTTATCACGTCTCATGTCACCTTTCATCGCCTCAGTTCAACAGCGATTCGCAATAATTCGGAATAGCACGAGTTAGGCAACAGTGCACAGGGTATGGTTATATACAGACATACATGTTGTCTACGTCTCCATGTTCTTTTCACATTGACTATAAACATTGGGCACGGTCTTTAAAATGCGTCTGTGTGGACATTTCGAAACTGTGAGCTTGAATGGTTCTAGCATCCAGCCAGCTAGCCGCCGTTAGCTACCGTGCTGTCAGCTAGCTATAGTACCGTTAACAGAGCTGCCCTTCCACTACACCTATAAAGTAATGCGCGGGGAGAGTATATATTCTGTTTTCATCATATAGTTTAGCGGCTATTCAGCTGGATATCAGTCTGTTCTATGAATGGGTGAACATTGCTCTGCTAAAGCTATCAATTACCCACCCATTGACGCTAGCTAGCGTTAATCGGGGCTCTTTAGAGTATAGACAGTTATGCAAACTCAGTTGACTTCATAGGGCCTATCCAATGGCAGCTCTTCTTCATAATACATCTATTGAGAATAGGGACAAAACCATAGAGGTACGATACCTCTATTGACAAAATAGGGACAACCGGAAGTTACGGAATGCATTGGTGTCTACGGGCTTCGCGCGAGTACGTGAACCACCTGACCAGGTTGTTTTCTGTCCCCTCAATATCGCAACTCTTCTACTAGATGGCTCTAGCATTAATGCTGACAGCAGATAGCAAGCAGCCCCACTTCCTGTTTCAGTCAAACGCTTCAACAGAACTCGCTGCGCCGCCGAACCGCGACCCCAAAAAACAACCGTTCAACGAGGGGTGCGACTCCCAGTACAATCTACTCACCCCGGTTCCGTTGTCGCAGACCACCACTTTCCTTCCCTGGCTGTCCATTTTTGCAAAAACCCAGTTGCCACCGAACCTCCCTCAACTTTCTTCAGGCAAGCCGGAAGACACACCTACCACTAGTCACCAGCCCGGCCGAACGAAGGGAGGGGATTTTTTTCCGTTCCGGTAGTCTCTTTTACATCCCATTGGCCAAAAGGACACTCATATTTGCATGCCAGTGTGATTAGGTTGGTTGCTATTTTATGGTCATGGTTGGTTGGTGCCGGACAACCATATCCTGTTAATTTCACTCATATTTGCATGCAGGATTGAATAAAAACTACCGGATCTATATGATGTTGCCTTTACTATGAAAACCTCGATCAGTCATCAGTCCACTCCTCGGAATCAGACACGCACTATGAAACAATGGCACAGACAAGGGACTTAATTCCTTCCGCTCATATGCGACCAAAATGTGGAACGCCCTACCAACAGTCATTAAGACTTGTGAATCCCGTGGCTTGACTCCTTCAAAACCGCTCTTATCTCAAGGGGCACCTACAGATGGCTGCAATTCGAAACTGGCCTCTGTAAAACAAAATTGTATACACCCCCCCCCCCCCCACACACACACACACACACCCAGGGGCGCTGCTAGCAATTCTGGGCCCGATGCACAGCTTTTTGACATGGGCCCCCCTTCCTGGGGGGGGGGGGGGGGGCGGCGACACGTTATATACAATGGGTGGATCAAGTTTTTGAACCGTTGTCGCGTTTGTCGCAATGTTTGTACAACAAATATGTGGGCACACCTCAGAAACTGAGCGCTCGAGCGCTGTTCCTGCAACCCCACTTATTAATCCAAGCTTTTAGTGGGCCCCCCTGGCTTCGGGCCCCCCTACAACTGTCCCCCTCGTCCCCCCGTGTCGGCGCCCGTGCACACACCCCTCTCCTCTTTGTACATTTCTCTTTTCCCTTTTTACCTCCTCTGTTTTTACCTCCATGATTTGCTGCTTCTGACTTCACTGAAGTAGTTGTTTTGTATGTATTTGAATGCCTAAATGAAATGAACAAGTTGGCCACTATTGTAAAAGTGTATGCTTAAGTAGTGTGTCCAATCAGCTTTGTCAGATTTGATGTACCGGTAGTTGTACTTGAATTGTACTGTAATTCTCCAAGCTGTTATCAGTTTTGTTGCAGTGTGTAGGCCTACTTGACTTGTACTGTAACTCTCATCTCTGTCAATAAAATTTTCATTCATTCATTCATTGGTTGTCTCCATGAAGATCAGAACACTGACCTCTCCGGATTATCATATAAGCTGGCCAGCAACTATACTCAAACCCTGAGATCTCCATATATGGAGCTGACCTGTTGTGACATTGCATGCTGATTTGACCTCATCAAACCCTGTACACCAAGACAGTGCCCCTGCTGACACCTTTCTCTATAATAATAAAACTGACCTGTTCTGACATTATGTTGATCTGACCCCCATGCAAAAATGCCCTGTGCTCGCCCAACAGTATGCCATCACCCAGGCGGATGCCTGCACGTGACCTTGGTCGCTTCTCACGCTCAAGGCATCTTGCTGGTATATACAATCACACCCATGTGAAGTGAGCTAGGGGCGCTCTCCTGCTCTTATCACTTACAACATTGATTACAACAGATCTTTTAAAAATAACAAATACAAAAGAAAACACTATAAAGCAGTCGACAATGAACCACAACCCTTCATCTCAATTCAGGGCAGGCTAGAGTTTTGAAAGAAACCAGTCATTTACAATTTATTTTTTCCATTTTTAATAGGTTCCACATTTTGATGACAGAGTAGTGGAATGAGAATTTTCCCATGTTTGTTCTACTGTGGTAACTTGGGCATTACCAGATCATTGTTCCTCCATCTAGTATGGTGGCTCTGGGTGTTACTCATTTTGGAAAAGTAGTTATGAGGGTAGGTATGAGGGTGGGTGGATGGATGCTGACCATTTTCAATACCAAAGTGTGCTAGAATTAGATTTGCATCTGTGTCGTGATCTCTGCTGCCTGAGAGTAAATTGGGGTAGCCTAAACTGGCGACATTCTGCTTCCACAAACATAATTCTAATCATACAATCACTTTATATTGTCAAATGCATTGACGTTAAAACACACATTTTCTATACATGCCTAATCATTTCAAGACAACAAAGTCCATCTGGTTATGTTTAACCAGGTGTTTTTGAGTCAGCCTTATGGCGGCGAAGTAGGCCTACTTCACTCAGCTACTATTAACTTCATGTGTTACACCATTGCACCCTCTTCTGGCCCATTGCAATGTCTGCACAATAAAGAACAAAAAGTACAAGCATCTAGTGTTTATGTTTAGACCGTTCACAGAAGGCTTTGGTGCATTTCTGATGACATATGATCAAATCCAATAGGGGCGAAGATACAATCAACACTTTTGTTTTAACCCCAAGTACATTTCCATCAGGAAAAAAATACAGTATATAGTTTTTCTTAAACATGTTAAGTAGGCTTGATCAAACCCCAATTATAATATGGTAGAAACATTGTGATACTCAATATTATGGAAGTCAGTCCATGGCAGGTTGAGATAACTGGAACATTATATCTGATTAAGATAATATTCCAGATATTTCTTTCTCAGATCAACTACATTTGAATCGGACACTTCCAGTTTGTTTTTAAGGTCTCTTTTTTATGGTGTTATTCATTTGTCGTGGAAGGTGAGCAGCCAAGTCCAACAGTCTGTTGTCAAGGATCAGGTCTTCTTTGTCTGTATTACGGTCTGGCTCTTGTACTTGCATGATCCTACAAAGCTCAGGTGGGATGTCTACCGTTTCACCATAGCTCTTTGTAACTTCAAACCTGGCAGTCTGGACAACCATCCTGGGGTTGATGATTAGCTTGTGGATGCGGTAGTCGTACTCCAGAAGAGGCACTCTGTACATTTGCTTGAATATATCCACTCCCGGTATATGACTTGCGTTTCTGGGTCCATCGTCAAACAGCAGAAAGACATGGATCTCCACTTGAAACACGGAGGCTTCTGGATGCTTGCCCTGCAGTTCTTCCATGAGTGTCCGCAGGGACGTGTGGTTGTAGGGGATTAGCAACTGTTCAACATCAGCCAGAAGGACATACTGAGAAGTGTACCTGTTCCGGTAGATGCACTCATTCATGACGCTCAGCTCACCATTGAGGTGAATCTCCCTACGTAACACCTGTGACCACCAAGGCACAATCTCCAGAGTTCCCTCCTTCACATAGTGCTGGAGAACCTTGTAGAAGTCCTGGCTACATGTGGTGAGATAGAGAACAACCTTCTGTACTCCCAGCAGTTTGTACATCTCCATGGTCTGAATGAACTGAATGGCATTATTGTAATCCCCATACACAGAGTTCATGCACACAGTGAAAAAGTTTGGGAAGTCTTTCTCCCTTGTCTCCTGGTGTTGTATTGTCAGAAATGGTCCTCCCACCACATGTCCATCATTGTGGTGGGTGGCCAGCAGCACATGTGTGGCGTTGCACTGCGGCAGCACAGGACAAAGCACATCCCCAGCGATGTACTTGAAGCCATAGTAAACACTGTGCTTCCTGACTGCTCCTTTACTTATCTGTAATTCACGTCCTGGGCAACAGAACACACAATCAAGTGTCATCGGCTCCTCTGTGTTGATGACAGCAAGGACACGTGTGGATCCACCCATCCTGTGGTCTCTGTAGGCAGCCATCATTAGATGTTCCGAACCCTCAACTCTTGTTAAGAGATCCTGCGTTGTATGGCCAGGGCAGTCATGGAGGTGCTGCGGGAACTCATGTGCGAGTTCATAGATCAGATAAACCCCCGAGATGCATAGAGAGAAGATGAGAGCAGCTTTAAAGTTTGTCCACATTTCCTGTATAGGTGGGTCCATGTTTACTGGAGTGCTATGACGAGAGAAAACAAAATGTGAATTATCTGGCTCTAGTGCAGGCTGCTTATATTCACAATGATTTGCTTTACAAATTAACTTCTCTCCGAGTTCCCACATCATTGACAATACAGTGTACACATCAGTTTAACTGAACTGTCTTGTACAACCATAGCTGTTGGACTTTAGTGCTTGGTGCTACATTCTACTTTTGTAATTCTTCTGGTCAATCTTCACTTGGTCGGTCAAGATGTAGTGTAGTGGTAATATCAAATTATTGCATTTAGGGTTGTTGCCCTAAATCTTAGTCAAAATCTGTTGGGGTAAATAGGGGAATTATACAAACACAGGGCATAACTAAATACACAATTTTGATGCCCCAAGGACTGAATGTCATGTAATTGCTTGAACATGAGCATCCATACTGCTATGTTCCCACTTTACATATTTACAAACATTTTACAGATTCAACCTTTCAAAACATACAAATCTGAAGTAAACTAGTGGGAGTGCACCTGGGCACTACCTCCCTTATCTCATACAGTATATTCTGCTTTATATTAATCTATATGTTTTTCTTGTTTGCCAATTGTGATAGACCTGTGAAGCTATGGTACCTGTAACCATTAATTGTCAAATATCTGAGCACTTTATACTGTATAGTTTTAGTAGATGAAATGATCTTACCTGTTATGAGTTCCTCTTAAAATCCAAAGCATTCTTTTAAATTAAGCAAGCTAACCGAAAGAACAGTTGATGGATACCAGTCATGGTTCAAATTGACAGAAACTTGACATGTGGCACTAATGCAAATTTGCATCTCATTTCTCACTGTCTGGAAAACAGTAACAATCTGAGAGAGATAAAATATGATTTACTGTTACACATTATGCATCTTCACATCATTACACAGGAAATGTAGAATTCCTGTCTAAGCGTCATGGAATAGTCGAAGTGAAATACTACTGTAAACTGTTACTGTGTGCACATCCTATTCAGACGTCCTGCTCAACTTGTTGCGCTAGGCGTCAGTGTGTATGCTATAGGCTGAAGATACTTTTTCGTTAAGCCACAAGGATTACTTTTTTGAGCGGTGCCTGTGTGTGTGTACACAGACACATGATCTGCATAAAATAAATAATATATCTCCAGTCCACAAAAGATTACCGGTAGTCTTGTGAAATTGAATGTCCATTAGAAAGAAGAAATGAAATGTCTTCAGTGGTGCCTCAGGAATACTAGTTTAATAAATGACAAGTAGTATTAAGTACATTCAACTAAGCATATTGTAGTGATCATATGACTGTGAATCAGTAGGCTACTCAAAAATAACTTAAATAAATAAATACATAAAACAAAACAGCCAGCTGTACACAGTGTTATTAGACGTGAAGAAAACAGATACATCAACAATGAGATTGCACATTTTGTTGAAAGTGTCTCTGCGTGTGTGTGTGTGCGTTACATCAATCTAATGCCCGAGCAGTGCATTCCTTCGACACGATGAAAACACTGGGAAACATGAGGACCTTAGCACGCATGAAGGACAGGTCAGGCAGAACGTGGACCACCTTAACGGCCTCCTCACTCAGCTCCTCATCCTGCTGAGATTTCCTACCACACACACCCACACACACACACACACACACACACACACACACACACACACACACACACACACACACACACACACACACACACACACACACACACACACACACACACACACACACACACACACACACACACACACACACACACACACACACACTCTGAGCTAGATGCTGATAGTAAAGCAGTCCTTGCCAACTCATGCATGGCGAGTATCAAACAGTGCGGAAACGATAACGCTCTCATTAGACTCAATGAGGCTGTTCTAATCAGCCCCAAGCACCTCTTTCACCCAGGGCACTGATGAACCCTTACCTCAGCAATTGTCTACTCCTGGTAGTGTACCGTCATGTGCTGCTCCATTAAGAAGTATCCATACAAAAGTCAGAGGAGTCTATATGGCAACCTTGAAGAAAACTCCACCTGCCCAAAGGTTTTATTTATCTGACACCATTAGTGTCAAAACTGCAGATGAGTGCTCTTAGGATGTGTAAAATGTAAGAACCTGATATCCATCTAATAGTAGATTATCTGTACAGTGAGGCTATGAGTATACATTAGAGTGCTACATGCTAGGTCTATGTAAAGTTTAGCCTTTGCATACAACTTTAAGGTTGTCAAAATAGAGCAAGTACTATAGGCAAAGATGGAGTCGGAAGAGCATTCAGTTTGCGGTGGAAGATTAGGAGTGAGTCTGCAATGGGAGTTCATTCTGAATAAATAAAATAAATTAATAATAAAACAATGAAATGAATAAATTAAGATGAATAAACCAACTCTGAGCATAATACAAACTTACCTCACTGAAGTGCACGTCTGTTCTGTAGTGGACATGAGACGGTTGAATGTGTCCTCGAGATCAATGGTGCTGGTGGTGGCTTCCATCTTGGAGATGGCCAACTCATAAAGGTCAGGGTCCACTCCTTTGTGTATGGATGTAATAACAATGTGCAATTACCGTATCTGCAGTGTTGGGACATGTGCACTACGTAACTTAATATATTACGTAATATATTACTAAAATGCAGTAACTTGTAATATAAATATATTACTTAACAAAAAAAATCTAATACAGTATATTATACTTTTATTTCTGCATTACTGCACTACTTTCAATATTACTTTCTGTCAATCTGTCTCAATGCAAGTGTTCTTGTGAAATTATCTTGACAGATTTTATTTGCAGAAGTTAAATAATTACTTATTTTCTATAATTTGTCATCAAATTATTTACTGGCTTTCATGGATTCAAGGAATACATTTAACTCCTGTGTTAACTGTCCATAGCTGAGTAGGATGAGGTAGGTCTATGCCAGGACTGTTTTCAGGAGTGACGTTTTTTCAAGTTGTTAAAAAAAAAAAATGGCCAGATAGCCAAGTGCACTTGCTTAATTGTAGGTATGCCACTGGCCTACACAATATTTAATTAATAGTGATATTAGTAGTAAAAAATATTTTTAAGTAATATGTAATGTAATATTAATATATTATACCGGTACTTGCTCAGACAGTAATATTGTAATATAATATATTGCTTTAAAATGAAGGTAATAATTAATAAGTAATATAATAACAAGGTAAAGTAATATTCCCAACACTGCGTATCTGTATAGGCCAACATGCTACACAACATGCATTCATCATTTGACATCCTCTTTACCCAATATCTCCAATGTTTTACTGTGCTGTAAAACAAATATTTTCCTTTCCCTTTTCTGTAAAGGTCCTCAATATATTGTTGAAGACAAAAACACTGTTGCAATCCCACAATGCTAACCTGGTGGAGGGCTGTTACTTCGGCTGCTGTTGCTAGAACTGCTTTCCTCCGTTGGACCAAAGTAATCCAGGTTCAATGCAGGGCAATCTGTGCTAGCAAGAATGACAGGAGTGAGTATAGTCAATATGAAAAATGTGTCCGTAAAACCATGTCCCATGTCCCAGGACATGGTTTTTCAAGTATAAACTCCACATCATAATTATTAGGATTTGTATAGTCAGCAGGGAAGATACCATGAAAAAAGAGGATGGCAAACAGAGAAGATAAAGTTCTGGAAGGTTTAAATTCCAGTTCATCAGGCATTCATATGCTTTTAGAGGTGATTACCATAAGTTTATGGATGGAAATTCATCCTCACTCTGTCCTTCGAGTTGGGTGTGTATTTGAACCAATTTCCCTCCCTCTACATCGAATCTCTTGCCCAAAAAGTATCTACAAGCTTACAGCACAAGATAATGTGACGGTTTGAGGGTTTGTAGAACTGATATATTCGTTTAATGACTCCACAGAATATGGAAGCTGTATGGATATAAACAGCCATTTACAGTAACTAATACTTACAGTATGTGCAAAATCAAACAACATGCGTTTTAGACATATAAGGGGTGTTTTGTTTTGTTATTCATCAAACGAATAATAGTTACGAATACTAGCTTGTACTTTACACACGTGTTCCCGATATACCCAAATACTGTAGGGATACTATGCACTATTATCTCTTTTTAAACACAACAAAATATATTTCTTCTTGCTGCTGCATTGCCTTCGATTGAGTTATTTTTATCCTGACTGTCACGTAAAATCAACCTCTTAAGATGACTCAACTAGTGAGTTAGCTAGCAGATACAGTATAAGGCAGTGGCAAAATAGGTATTGTTCCAAGTAACCCTGTTTTACTAATTTATTAAGTCAGGTAAATTAAGTAATTAAGCAATTAACCTAATGTCTTTCACCCCAGGATAGTTTTGTGTTAAGGTCAGAGTTTGATCATTTCATGTTGGACAGTCCCTCTTTGTGAAACAATGACCAGTGCAACAGCAAACATAATTATTTCCTTTTATTGCTACAATCACCAGTAGCAGAAGAAAAATCCACTGTTGTGCACCAAACATTTGATTTCGCAACTTTTGCATCCTTCCATAACATGCTCAGTGTTTTTCATATGGCTTTTGACATTTATTTTGATGGCAAAAACAAGGACAACTGTAATTCATTCCAAATAAAACCCAAACAAATTGATTTGGAGGTAACAATCTGAGTAATGGAGAGAAATTGGTAGAGACCAGTCTACTGTATAAGAGTCCATTTAAGTGAAAAATGATTTGTGCATAGTGCTGCCCATGTTACACTGTGGATGCAGCTCACCTGTTACTTAATGAACTGAGAATGAACTGAAACTGAGAGATAAAAAAACACATTAGCTAATTAGCTCCAATCTGCAAACAGTAAATAATTAGTGTTCCATATTTGAAGCAATTGCCTTCAAGTAAAATACCATTGTTCCCACTGCAAAATCTACAGTGGGAACAATGGTCAGTGCCATTATTGAAAACTGTGTTTACTGCAGTTATTCTGCATAGCAACCATTTGTCAAGGCAATATGCTCTATAAATAGACAGGGATGAGTATTGGACATAAGCTTGTAATACATGATATGTTGCTACTCTAAAGTAAAGTGATCACTTTACTTATCAAATATTGATTCCCCCCCTTCTCTTTTGGATAATCCTACCTACTATGTGCTGACCATATAAGGAGTTCTTCCCTGTGCCCAGTGAGCCCCTGGGGTCAAAAAACCCTAGTTTCAGTGGGCTTTGTGAGAAAAGCCAAGTGGGGGTGGGCCTTGGTGTATGTGCTGTTAGCCTGTTGCCCCCACTGTAGAGTGTGTGGATATGCACAACTTGTTACTGGGAGGACAGGGTTTTTTTTTTTTTCTTCCCAAATTACCCAAATCATTGAATGCTCTTTTAAAGGATTTGTTATCTTAAATAACAGATAGCATAATAATACAAAGTGTATATTAAAGTCATAATGTGTAACATTTGTTTTTTAGTAATCTGTACACATCATATCATCAGAAACAGGAATTACTCAGATTACAGAAATACTGTGAAGTCTTGGCGGATGACATTCACAAATAAATATGTTCAGGTGTTAGTGTTTATAGAAAAAACTGTCAGTGGTATGGTTACTGTGAAAAATGTACTAATGAAAGATTACGTAAAAATGACATGTCTAATTGAAAAGGTTACACAGTGTGACTTTAAGTTCAAAATGCATTTATTATTTATTATGCATCAATCTGCATTCTGAAAATAATGTGATTGCTCTGGCTAATCCAAATAGAGCATTGTCTTTTTTCTCGCATTCTTTTTTATATATTTCTTTTACAAGCTTGCTAATTTATCTTTAACAATGGAGCCACAGACTCTGGAGGTCACCGCGTGAGACTCCAACAAGTAAATAAATTAATACTTTTTCTGAAATACAAACATAACTTTAAAAAGGTACAGCTTTGTATCGGTAACAAAATAAAATCCAAACTATAAATACATACTGTACATACTGAAGAACTCTACATTACACATACTGCCTCTGGCTTAACAGAATATCTGGCAAACTATCACGAATACTGAATGACCTCTGACCCTTGATCTACAAGGTGAGACGTCTGCTGACGTAAAAGAAAAGACGAGACAAGAAAGCAAAAGAAAAGTTCTCTCCACAGTGTTTCTGCTTCTTCTTCTGAAAGACAGATGAGGTAACAGACATTTGTCTCAACAGCCTTATCTCCAGTGTAGAAGACATGGTAGAAAATAGTGTCCTGTACTCAGCTTTCCAAATGAACGCAATGTATTGTACATCAGTGCTTCTGGTGCAATGGGTTCACACTAGGGTGAGAATCAGCGATGAAACTACTTCAGTTATTATTTGCCTGCGTGTGGCCTTATCAACCTACTCTTGGATCCAGACCCACCAGGTGGGTCTGATTCAGGTCAGTATAGAGTGGTCATAGGTTCTGAGTATGACTACAATGATTATCAAATACTGTATGTTATTATTCTTATATTATTCATTATCATTCTTAGTAACTCTTTTTTAGATTCATTGAATATTCAATAATCAGATTTTAATTATCTCTGTTGTTGGACAAAAACAGCCAACTCCAAATTAAAACAAACAAATAAATAAATAAGCAATATTGCATCATCTGAGTTGGCATTGAGACTTTAAGTAGTCGATTACTTGCATGAGAGGCAGAGGTGGAGGAGTTACGGCAGTTGCTTTAGTTTGAGGATCAAATGGAGTTAGCCTGTTTTGTTAGAAGCACTTACTAATATTTTCAGCTCATTCATTCAATATTTTTTAACCATCACACGGACAAAAACCTGGACAAAGAATGCCCGGATGGTTAGCTCAAGCTAGCCAGATGGCGTGCCGCGGGTTCAACTCCCGAGCAGAGAGCCTTTGCCACGTGTCACTCCCCATCTCTCTCCCGCTTTGCTGTTTGTTTGCTGTTCATAAATGCATAAAAAGCCCCAAAACAAAACGATAAACTGAAGAGTGGAGTTAACTGTTTTTTTGACAGGCAGTAACAATATTATAAATACATTTAATTTAAATTGATAAAACCAATTAGTCTGATAACCCAAAATGGCAGATACCCCAATAAACTGATTATTGAATTATTGAAATACTGAAATTAAAAGATTTAATACCAGGAAGACTTTCATCACAGAGAAACAGTTGAAAGTCTAACCAACCTTATTCCATGTCCGTCTCTGTTTCCTCCCAGTGTGGGTTCTTGAGCTCAGTCCAGACTAAAGATTCAAAGTGCAACCACTTGCAAAAGAATCCTAAAACTCGGGTTTGCACACCCAAAACTTTGGCCACACAGCAATAATTAGCCTAGGTTTCTAAACAATCAGGTCTGACAGACAGTGAAAGAGAAGTAGTAGTACTTCAGCCTATTATATTGTTTGTATATAGAATATACTGTATTGTATACACAACATCTTGTATAAAAAAATATTAAATAGTTTTCCTTTCTCCCATTTACTCGACCTACCGCATTTTTCTCATTCTCGCCAGGAAAATGCGGTAAAAAAGACCTGTATTACCGCTGCTGTTTTTATGCAATACATGTGGTATTATTTTTTGGAGACATTGTTGGAGAAAATCTTTAAACTGGTACTATATTTTAAATATAGTAATTCTGCGATACAGTTTATTATTAGGTTTTCTTTCTCCTTCTGGCTACTTCCTACTTCTGACATTTTTGGTTTGTTTGTTTTTTGTATCTGTCCTTGTGGGTGTTCCCAGACACAGCTGAACACACTCAAATTGGTTAAATGTTTGTCAACTTCTGAAATATTTTACATTGTGTCATAATGATGACATATGCTGACCTGCAATGGTTTTATCACATTGCGATAATTTGGTGTGTATTGGGCTT
Organism: Benthosema pterotum; assembly: GCA_039105355.1. Lineage (NCBI taxonomy): Eukaryota > Metazoa > Chordata > Actinopteri > Myctophiformes > Myctophidae > Benthosema > Benthosema pterotum. The sequence continues at coordinate 23,665,809 of CM076974.1, read as the reverse complement.
AGGATCATTTTTCCAATATAATCACTTTTACCAGTGTACCGTATACATTCCATGTTTTTTTCTCTGCTGTGGTTTTGTTTCTTGGGTACACTGACTCATTAAGTGTGCTAAGAGATACAACGTACAAAGACAGAAGCAGAGAGAGGAATAAGAGACAATTCCAGTGTCAAAGAGGTTAAAGAGGAGCCCAGAGGAGAAGAGTCCCGAGCAGGCACCATCAAGTAGCGGAAACCAGATTGGCGGTTGAAACACAGTCTATTTCCACCCCCAGAACAGAGGGGATCGGCGGGGGGACATACCGTCCTGAGAACTGCTAAGGCCATGGCTGCTCAAGTTCAGCTGGCTGGAAGACAGCACCTGAGGTGGAGGGAAAAAGTCAATTTGAGTGGTAAAGGTAAGGTAAGGTAAAAGCTTGGTAAACACAACATGGTTCCTTATGCGCCATCAACATTGAGAACTATAACTATCTATAACGATAATATTCACAATTTGTTTTATAGCTTGTAAAAACTATTTTCAAAGCTATAGTTTTTTATAGTGCTCAGTGTGAAAGGCCATTTAAACAATATAGCCAATATAGCTTGTGGTGCTATATCGGCCTGCTTTGCCACTGTGCAGATCACCCAAAGATCTCGCTTCAGTGATTAGCCAGCTGTCTTATCAGAACAAGCTTCTCAGCTCTTTTACTCCCGTTTCATCACTTACCGAGGTCAAATAAAGACTGTGAGATTGTAAAGCATTGATTCAAATTACCTGAGTTGATTCTGTTGAAATGCCCGGTCGGGCTGGCGACCCCCTGGGTCCTTGTTCCGTGACTGCTGTGTGAAGTGACTCAGCAGCTGGTACAGGCTCTTTGGTTGGCTCTAGCATTCCCTGATAGGAGATATAAAGAGTATAATTTTGCTGGGTGTTATGACCTTGAGGTGATGTTTTCAGCTCATTGATTCTCATTTACAGTCCTGGGCCATGGGGATTCTGTACAGGAAAATATAACATATTTTGCATGGTGATTAATCATGATTAAATTAATAATCATATAATACGACTGTGGTTATAAGACAACCCCCATTTTTTTAAGACTCATTTGTGTTAAAAGAACATTTAATGTCAAATAATATAGTCCCCAAACACTGTCTTATATAAAGGCCAATGACTTATATGATACGAAGTAGGGCATTATTTTGCAGTTTCACTCTGTTTCTCCCTGAACATTTTTTTTTATCAGTTTTGGTTCATTATGGTAGGGTTGTGTCCCTGGTATTGGTTTCATTCCAGCTATACATGAGTGTAGGGTGGACGCCCTGTTACATGTTATGGTATAGAGATAAGTTAGGTCGGTGTGGGTGGTGAATGTGAATGTGAAACTGAAGTATGTAATGTATTGCGAAACCATTCCCTTGTTCCTCCTTGATTTTTGTTGATTATGTTATTGTTTATGGAAGTGAATTGTCAAGAATGTGATCACGTCCTCAAACACCCTGTTTCATCACAGCTCGAGACTTGACTGACATCCACTGAGGGTGCTGAAGCTGCCAGTGCAGCAGAATGATTCATCAGGTGCTGAGCATATACCACAGTTACATTTTGTCTACATGTCTAAAAGATTGCTTACTCACCAGGTTTGATGCAAAGGCAGGCACAATCAGCGGCTGCTTTTTCTCACCAGCATATACCTGTCACAACAGAAGAGAACTTCTTGAAAATCAATAACTTCATATTATAGCAATTTCTGTTCTCAAAGTATTTCTCTAATTCTCAAATTAGTCATTCTGACAATTCTCCTTGAACAATGCTCCCCTTGTTGGCAAGGGGAGGATTTACACAACCACATGATACACAGGGTACTCACCAGAAGGGTACAACAGGGTACACACCACCAGCTTCTTTTGGCCTGACAGTGAGGTGTTTATATACCATATTGTCCCGAATATAAGACCACCCTGGTTATAAGATGACCCCCATTTTGCAAGATTCATTTGAGAAAAATAATATAGTCCACAAATATAAGATTCTATTCTATTGGATTCTTTCTATTGGAAAAAAAACATTTACATTCAGGCCAATGGGTACATTCAACTGGAATAAACCGTTTAATCTAATGTACTAAACTGTTTATACGTATACAACTTACAACGTTCCGGGTGTCAACGCCCAGGCACCTGAGTAGAGTACTGTTACTATGGGAACCACCCCACTGGAACTTGAGGGCCAAAGCGCTATGGACGTCCTGATGCTGACACATGACCCATTGTACCCTGAGAAATGAAGAAATCGAAAGAGAGCATTTAAAAAATATAAGAGAAAAAGATATTGAATGTCAATTTCAGTCAGAATTGATGAATTGAATGAATAGTCAGACTTCTGCTGTGCATGTCACCTGACCTGCTCCGCTGAGTCTGCTCCTCATCTTCAGGCTGGCTGTCATGGGTCTGCAGCAGGATGCTGAGGCTGGGGACATCCTCCTCACTCCCAGCCTCCTCCCCCCCTGGCTCCAGTGCCTCTGGGAAGCTGGCCTGCAGAAGTTTCTGCACACGACTGGACAGAGAGCCCTTGGTAGCGATCAGGCAAGGAAAAAAAAAAAGATTAATAAGACATTAAAGGTTAAATAAAGACAAAGCACACTATTAGTAGCAGTAGTTCCAGCCTCATGGTCAGCATGATGTAGCTTCAGCATTATAGCTTTTCCCACCTGTAAGCTATTCCTCCTGGAGGAGTCCCCTCCTACCCTTCCATCCTGCTTCAACTTAGTGGTCCTCTCTGACAGCCTGGGGCTGGAGGGGTCCTCACCTCCCCCACTCTCCTGCTCCAACTCACTGGTCCTCTCTGTCAGCTCGGGGCTGCCATCCTCCCCAAAGTGTGCCCACGTCGTCCCCTCCGCCTGAGCCCTCGTGTCTCTAAACTCTGCCCAGCATGACTCTCCATCGCCTTCTGTTGGTGCAGAGCAGAAGTCTGCAAAGCTGTCACTTGGTGGGAGATTTGCCTGAATCTTTTCTCCTGCACGAGTTATTTCTGTGCCCTCCTGATCCATGCAAGCCGAAGAAGAGCCTTCTTTGACTGCCTCCTTATCTGGTCCAGTCTCTGATGGGTTGGGGTTGGCAGGGGTCTCCTGGCCTGTGGATCCTGACTGTTCCAAATGAGAGAGATCCTCCACTGCCTCTGTCTGGCAGTCTCTGCGTTTAATGTTACGTGCATCCTCGTCATTGTTATCATCTTCATTTTCACCTTCTTCTCCATCAGTCTCCTCACTCACCTGAAGAATACAAGCAGGGGATGAGAGGCTCGAGTGAAAATCTTCCGAAAGACCCTCAGGTAACACAACATCACAGAACGAGGCAAAGTCTTCACTAACCGACTCAGACAGACTGGCTGTGGGAGGAAGGGTAGAGATACTCTCTTCTTCCTCTGTCCTCTCATCCCCTGACTCAGTGTCCTCCTCTGTATCTTCCTCTTCTTCCTGTGGGCGACTTATGGTTAGCCCCTGACTAGGCCTCCTATCCCTGCAACTATCTCCTGGCTCGCCCAGCTCCTCCTCTTCAGTGGGTGGGGTGGGAACGGCAGTGGGGTCCAGAGGCTGGTGATCCTGAGATGATTGAATGAGCCTGATATCCCTTTTCTCACAGTGCTTGGCGGTAGTGCAATCTTCTTCCCTTCCTTCTTCTGCACAAAGTGACCCAGGGTCCTTTGCTACCTCCTGCCCTGCACCCCTTGGAAACCCACCACTCAGGTCTCCAGTGAGGTTTGTCCCTCTGGCCCTGCCGGCCCAGGGCTCTGTCCCACCTGCAGGAGAGAAGCCACAGCACCAGGGGTTCACCGCTTGCTCAGCAAAAGCAGTGAAGTCAGCGAAACTCGGATCAACCTCCCCCGAGGAGCAGCCCTCTGGGAAAGAAGCTGTAGTGCTCCCACCAGTTGAGTCGTCAGAGGAGCAGTCCCTCTTGGGATGAGGATAGCCGTTGGCGAGGCGGGGAGGAGGCTCTGTGGATGCAGGCTGCGATTGTTCGACTGGGTGATTAAAGCTAGCAGGGCTTGCGGACGCTGGGCGAGGTTGGCCGAGGCTGGAGGGAGAACTGGGCGAATCGACAAAGCAGGAAACCCCCAGAGAGAACCCCCCAAACTCATCCTCCACTGCCCCAACATCGTCATCCTCGTCACTCAGCGGAGGGGGAGAGGTGGAGTGCAGAGGCATGACATCAGGCTCCATGGGCTTTCCTCGCAGGGCACTGAGGCCTCAAGCACCTGGCAGAAGAGAACAACAGTGTGAAAGACACAATCAGAATGCTACAATAACGTCCCATAACAGCTGCTAGGGAACAGACCATTTTGTCATGAATGAAAGGAAACAAAGCGAAGATTCACACACACACACGCACGCAGAGCACTAGACTTGGTAGTGAGGCGCCATGGAATGGAAAAAGTGCCTGGCGCTGCCCTACACCCCCAGTAAACCGATCCAAGAAACATTATCTGCCCGCATTGTGCAGTTCAGGTAGAGAACCCAGCAGAGCCCAAGCCATTTAAGACACTGGAATAACAGAACACCAAACGGTGACAAATGACGCATTGGATGCTGTCAATCAGCATGTTGTAAATATGAATATTCATGTCTTACACAATAAAGGCTGCACATTTCAAGACCGTCTGTCAACAGCAGCAGCTCAGCTGTGATCATGAATGATCGCAGGTGACATGCTGGAAGGCACAATGTAAAGTTTGGGTTTGTTTTTTTATCCGAGTCTATGCATGCCAATAGACAGTAAACACGTCAATGGCACCGTGACATTCAAACTGGCTACCTTAGAGTAATATCAGTTCGTGAATGATCATTAATATCTCGCTAAAAACAATACGTTATCTTGCGTTTTAGAGCACTGGGATAACGCTAGCTAATGGTGGTATAGCTACTGTAGCTAGCTAGCAAAAAAAATGCAGCACAACATTATAGGCAGTTATTCTTCAAGGAAGAAAAGGTCATTTAAAAAGGGCTGGTAAAACTTTTTGAAGTTACCAACACACATTGAGCTCGACCGACCGTCACCTCTTTGTCAGCACCGCTACAGTATCTTGCTATCCATCACCTCACCTCATCCTCCAGCTGGCGGTGGTACAGTTGAGTTGACAAACAGCAGCGGGCACGTCACTAGGTTACAGCAGAGACCTTGGAGTATAGACAGGGTTTCGCCAACTCCGTTCACGTCATGGGGCCAGTCCGTGGAGGTTCTACAGGGACTTCTTGTCCCTATCCACGCTGCATAAACAGCGCTCGAGCCCTCCGTTTCTGATCACTCAATGTCCCAACTGTTCTACTAGATGGCTCTCGGTTACAGAGTATACTTACATCCCATAGGCCGAACGTCACTAGATTAGAGCAGATATTTACATTCCAAAGGCCCGGTGTGGGTTCTCAAGAGTTAAAATCTGGTACCCACACCGGCCGAATAGACCGTCACGCCACGATGGGCGTAGGTGACAGACACTGCCTGTGCATATTTATTTATTTATTAACTTAAAAAATAGTTTTTATTAAACTATAATGCCCCCTTAGCAAACTATGTACCAGGGATACAGCCAGTGGTTCTCAAGAGTGGTTCCTGAGTCCTGACAGTTCTTCTAAGGGGACAATACTGTAGGTTTGTAATAATGTAACAGTAAACGGTGTTAATTATGGCATTCACTATTCGTTTGTTGAATAATAGTTATACATATGGTTTTCAGGTTAGGACTCCACTACATTTTAATTTGATCCAATCAGGACAGGAGAGAAAAACCAGGAAAGCTATTGATTAAAGATATATGTATATATATATATATATATATATATATATATATATATATATATATATATATATATATATAGCCAATTACTTCAATTGCAACAACATAAGAATAATTCCAGCTTTACGTAACAACAAAAATCTGATGATCAGCAGTACAATTAACTGTTGTAAACATACACTCACAAAGTGATTTGTGAGAACAGCTACCGCACACACACACATGCACGCGCACGCACACACGCACACACAACAGTGACGTAAACATGCTCCGTCCTTCAGTTTAGTTTTCTTGTGTGTGCCCTCATGTGAACCTTAAGGTTTGAGGTGTTAGAAAAACATTTCCCACAGAGAAGGCAAGAGTGAGGTTTGACACCTGTGTGCAATCGCATGTGAACATTGCGGTTTGAGCGATCAGAAAACAACTTGCCACAAACAGGACAGGAGTGAGGTTTGACTCCAGTGTGAATTGTCATGTGAGCAGTAAGGCTGTGGCTATGAGCAAACAATTTTCCACAAACAGCACAAGAATGGGGTTTTACACCAGTGTGAATTCTATAGTGCACAGTCCACTGGTCTCTACGAGCAAATTCTCTGTCACATTTAGGACATTTGAAGGGTTTCTCTCCGACATGACTCTCTTCCACATGCTTCTTCAGATCTGTGTCTCTGTGAAACTGCTTTTGGCAAAAACGGCAAATCTTTTGCTCCATGCTAAAACTGTCACTGGCAAATGTCATCAAGCTTTGCCCTTCCCTCTCTGTACTTTTGTGTGCAACATCATGCTGCGTGGCCACAGTTACATTGGTATAAGGCGGGAACTGCTCACTCCCACCATTTCTTTCTGGTCTAGGAAATCCATTTGTTACACAGTTGGACAGACTTGTCACAAACTCTGGAATGATGCCGAAGTCCTCCTGTTCCTCTTTTACTTGTGGGGACTGTTGAACAACTGTATCATCATCCTGATTGGACATGAGCTCCTGCCAAGGGTTGTGGAGCTGTTGTAAAGGAAGCAGCTCCTCATCACCTGGCTGGGAATCTGACAAGAGAAAGTAGAAAATTATTGAAAGGGGGGGGGGGGGGTCCTGTGCCGGTCCCACGCTTGTTGATGTGAGTGGGATGACATAATGAAATGGAATGAAAAAATCTATCCATGGATCTATGGATTGCGTTCTTGTAAGTTCTTGTGAGTTCTTGTAGTGTGCAATCCCAAGTCGACAAATCGTATGAAAGCTACAAAGATGCGAGTCAATTTAAAAGAAAGACAATATATACAGTAACAATCTGCTGACTCTGCAACAACTTGTGTTATGCTCTTAGCAACTTGTTTTATGCTTTTAGCATTACTTGTACTTGTTGACTGTATAGTTTGAAGTTTGTACAGTTTAAAACAACTACTCATTCTAGTGATCTGAAAATAATGTTACTGGTAAATGCTTGTTTTACCTGTTAGCTGCTCCTCTTTAACCTGTTGTTGAACAACCACGTCCTCATAACTAGTGGGCATCAGCTGCTGCCTAGGGTTCATCTGTTGTAAAGGATGCACCTCCACTGACACGGGTGGAGACTGGATATCTGACGAGGAAAGAAAACAGTACTGACTGCAATAATTTACCACCAAAAAAGTAATTAGATAAACATCACATTGGTCCATGAAAAACAACTAATACAAGTGATCTGGTAGTATTCAATGTGTTAAGCGTCAAGCAAACTGACAGGCAGAGCTACAGAGCCTTACTTAACGCTAATGGAAGGACGCAAGTAGGCTAGTCTTTCAACTATCTAGCAGGCAAAATGTACACATTTTAATTTTGCTTTAAGTTAGTGGCATTTGGAGAGACTGATAACAAGGATTCTTGCACATCCCCACTGACCATTTACAGTAAGTAGGAACAAAGATTTTCTCTCACACACACACACACACACACACACACACACACACACACACACACACACACACACGCACACACACACACACACACACACACACAGCGATTTACAGTACATTTCAAGCACAAGTCGATGCAAAACTAACTGAGTGGGACACACCATAAAGCCCTTGGCTTTACTTGTTTAGCTAGCTCTGGACCATAGCTCTAATGCCTTAATTAGAGCCATACATACACTTTTTCTGTGGAAGGACAAATCTGCTTGACAATATCGGTAGATCCACTTGCCAGAATATCCCCAGCAACTAGAAACTACCGGATGGGTCATGCAATCATACCTGTTCTGCATATCTGTACGTGAGGTTGTATTGTGCTCAGGTGCTTTATCTTTTCTTTTAGCAGGACCACCTCCCTCTTCGACTGAACAACTTCGTCCTGATATTCAGAGATGGTTTTCTCTATCAGAACCAGGATCTCCTCGACGACTGCTGTCAGTCGTTCCTGCATGAGCAACTTGAGCACTTGTGTTCCTGACATCGCTCTCACACAAAATCTCGGTGTTGTCGAAAACCAAAACAGACTGACACCTTCTAGCGTATTGAACAATGTTTTGAATCGTTTTTACTTCCGGGTTATGCAGACCTGAATCGCGATCGCCATCTGCTGGACTGGATTGATTATTCCTGCACCAACCTATTATGGCCAGCCTGGGTTTGGGGGGATAAGAGGAAAGAACTGCATTGCCTTCATTCATTCATTGCAGTAACAGTTCGTAGATTTACAGAACATTTTCAAGCACGGCTCAGTACCAACTACGAAGACTCTTAACTGTCAGTGGGACAATACCATGAAGCATGTTTGCAAGCTTGTTTACAATATGGCTCACCTAGCCCTGATCCTAGCTCCATTGCTTCTGATAGTGGAGCTATGGACCAGAGCTATTGGGACCCAGTGACCATGATGTTCATTTGATCAAACATTTATCATAGTGGAGGTAAAAGGGAAGAGAATGAAGGAGGTGGGTGGGGGAGTTGGATTTTATGGAAACCATTTGCCAGCCATTGGTAGGTGCCCTTTGCCAGCGGTTGTGATTATGAGCAATTGCACTGGGAGTCCTACTCCCAGTTCTCTGCCGGATCTGTTGAGCATCTCGTGAGATGGTGAGGTGCGCAAAGTCAAACACACTGCAGGAACACAATCCAAAACAGTTCCTTCAATGAGCAGAATACTCCTTATGCTGAGCAGACAATTAGCCTCTCTCACTGAAAACACACAATACCATTCACTCAGACGTTTTACAACTCACTCATTCATGCAAAACAAACAATAATCATGCACTGTGCACAAAACTATCAGTAGACATCCTGCTGTCTTTCATGTTACTGTCAACCTGCATCAGGCAGGTTACATACTGTGGTTAGTTTCTGTAAATTTGAAAAAGTGTCTATTTGGCAGATCAAATGTACAGTATTTATTCAAATGTAATGTGCTTTCCATCCTGGAACATATCTCCTCTTTTACCATGTAGTTAGATCTTTATTAGCCCAAAATACATTACTTGCTGCTACCATATACCATACTTGCTGCTAAATGCACAAAAGAGACACCTTTTGAAGAATAGAATGCTTTGACATTTTGAGCTTTTTCCCTCTACAATTATGATTATATATTCAGTGAATATATTGCAATTCAAGAGTTTGAATGAATAAATAGATTGATTAACTGAATACTTTATTGGTAGAAATGTAAACAGTATACAGTACAGTCACCGAATGAACTCCTTCCAGTCTTGTATCCACCCAGTCCCTGTTTATTCAATTCATAACCGTGATATGAAAATTAAAATCTTTAAATCATTTAAGTAAAGTAAAAATAATAAAGACTAAAGGGAGGAGAAATCATCTCCCTTAAATCATAACTGTTTTAAAATCTCTACTTAGCCATAGTCTTAATATATCACAGGTGCGGACAAATGAGCACCAAACATGTTTATTGTTTATGTACATCAAATTACGTCCAGGTTTAGGTTGAGGTGGCAGCATTGTTTTGGGACCGTGGGCTGAAAGGGAACCTGTGATGTTTTAAAAAGCGTCATTCCATTCTCCTTCGAGCGCTGGAGAATGTACAAATGCGTTTTAAAAGTGGGTAATAGCACCCTGTGGCGGTTGCTCACTGAGGTCAGTCAGTCAGGTGACCAAGGGCACAGAGAGCTAAGCTGCATTTACAACTTTAATTGTCAATCCCAATTTCATTGCTTCACGCGTCTTCTCCCCCTAGAGCCAACCTAGTCTGTCAAAATGGGAGTCAAAAAGTTTAATTTGCTCCAGCAAGAGTCCATTGTTCACAAAAGAGGAAAAGGAATCTTGTTCTTTGATTTACTGTTTTAATCACCTTTGTTTTCAGGTCAGCTTGTTGTCAAGGATACAACCAAAATATGTATCTCTTTTTTATGTCGTCAACTTTCACCTTGAAAACATTATGAGTTTTGAACAGAGAGCCTGCTCAGCTGCAGCATCAAAGTAAAAGCGATGTGGGGGGCAATAATTTTCATTTGGCTAAAAAGTTGCCTATAATACCATTTAAGAAATAATATCAATATAGCCTGATAAAAGCAATGTTGTTCCACAATACCTCCAGCTACATGCCATTTCTACTTCTATGCTCTAGCAGACAATTATTTGCACCCGCACTTTTGCTATAACATTTACCACACACTGTACAACGATATGGCCTGTTTTCGCCAGTGTGGATTCTCTTGTGTATGGAAAGATATGAGCTCTGAGCAAACGATTTCCCACAGAAAGGACAGCCATAGGGCTTCTCCCCTGTGTGAACCCTTAGGTGCATAACCAAGTTGTCTCTACGCAGAAAGGCCTTGCCACATTCGTGGCAGTGGAAGGGTTTCTCCCCCTCATGTTTCCCCTCCATGTGTCGTATGAGCTCAACGTCCTTCAAAAAACAAGCACAGCACACATGGCAGAACTTGACTTCTGGGTGTGTTTGTCTTAGATGAGCAGTCAAAACGTTTTTGGACCCGCAGCGCTTTCCGCACACATTGCAAATGGTGTCCACGGACACGTCGGTGGATATGTGATATGCAAAGGAGGCTGGAACAGAACTATCAGCTTCATAAGAGCCAGTCTGACTTTGATGCAGTGGACTCGAAACCAGCTGATATGCAAGTGCAGTGCTGGAATACTCTGAAGAGAGGTCCTGGTTGTCAGCAGTTCCTAGTGACTGATCATAAGGAATATTCATGTCAGGGTACGCCTCATCTTCAATTCTTGAGACTGTGACTTCTTTTACTTCCTCTTTGATCTGTTCTTGGAGTATGCAACCTCTTACCCCCTGATGCTGCTCTCCCAAGCTGGGATTCCACTTATTGGCTTCTTTGTTAATAAGTTCGAGTCCGACTATGGGACAGTCCGAAGGTGGCGCCTGGTTAGTTAGAGTTGCAGTTACCACTGGTTGGTCATGAGGATTATGATGCACGCTATGTGAAGCAGCCTCATCCTCAAGTGTTGCTGTGACGACTTCCATCACATCCTCTTTGATATGCGATTGACGTTGGTGATGTGTGCTCTTGTTTTGAAGTGGAAACAGGCCATCTGCGTTGCGGTCATGGCTTGGCTCTAATAAGAAATAGAATTATTTGCATTAGTATTATTGCTTTTATTATTGTTGCTTTTTATTGCCGCACAGTCTGGTCACCCTTGGTACTCATTCAACTTTGTGGATGACAACAACATGCCAAAAAGCAATTGTACAACTAGCTTGGCAGGCTATTGCATTTTACTTGAAAATTAGCCTGGCTCAGCCCTGACAATTCAGACTGAAGTCAGGCTACTTGAAAATCTGAGATCCTTCAGATTTCTACTTCTGATGATCATAGACAGTTTTTCTTTTCTTTTTTATATTTTCCTCTTTGTGCCATACTGAAACTAAATGTGCTACCTTACCACCCAGGTTTGCTCGCAAATATAAATTGTAAATGGTAAATGGTGCATTTATATAGCGCCTTTATCCAAGGTGCTTTACATAACTTGTGCATGATCACATTCTCTCTCTCTCTCTCACACACACACACACACACACACACACACACACACTCATACGCTGATGGAAGTGGAAACCATGCAATTAGGGGTTCGGTGTTTTGCTCAAGGACAATTCGACACTAACTCTGCGGGAGCCCGGGATCGAACCGGTCCGGCAACCTTGTAGTTACCATGCGGTGACTCTACCCCTGAGGCACTGCTGCCCCATTTGTCTGACACAAGTAGCCTAAATGGATGGAGAGGTGATGGGTGGTTTCAGTATTTAGTAAATACAAACCTGCTGTTTTTAGTAGTGAATTCAGTTCCTCTCGTAACTCGATTATTTCACTCTTCGACCGAACAACTTCCTCTCGAAACTCCGCGATGGTTTGTTCAACAATCCCGAAGATCTCATCAGCTGCCACGGCTAGGCGTTCATTGACGAGCGCCCTGAGCAGCTGTATCTCCGACATTCTGTCTAGAATAGATGATCCACTGTCTACTACACACAAGACAGACCTTTCTTCCCTGGTTGGCAGTGGTTGCTTGAAGAAGGTGCTTTACCTCGTCCAAGATGTAAATCAACAATGGAAGTATTTACATTCCAGATTGATGGATGAAGATCAAAATCACTGCTTGCTTGTTGTTTTTTGTACCATAACCACACAAACAAAAAAACAACAACAACCACTGAACAACATCTAAAAGCCTCCTTCTTTCAGCTCAGATCTCTGGCCTTTCCTTTTCCCACGTTGGAGGACCACCAGTGACACCTGCTGGATAGGATGTCCTCTGCTCAAGAAAGAAAATGCAGTCACAATAACATAACGGTATTTCTAAATGCAACTCGCGACTTTTGGGGCTTCCCTCTCCCAACTTGCCTAAACCTCCAATATTAAATATTGCTTTTTCCCCCTAATATTTTAGCACACACAAAAGATCAGGCCCGATTGCTACAGACCAATTGGTTGGATCTTAGTATAATCTGATAGTGTTCATAAACAAACACACACACAAAAAAAACTACTGTTGATCAGGTTAAGTCAAATTACCAAGGATGTTGTCCAAAAACTCAATCATTGTTTTTTTTTATTTTTTTTTATGTTGTATATATTTGTCTTTATGCCAAGGATTGGATGACCTCCATTCACAGGGTTTTTAGAAGGAAGGGCATTGAACACAACAAACCAAAATGCCAAAATGAGAAGTTTATTGTCTGCAAAGTAGCCATTTTTAGAAAAGTACAAGCATTAGAAAATGTTTTGGTGCTAGTAGTCGTAACACAGTTGTATAATGGACTGCCTTAACATCAATGTAATGCACAGTCAATGAAAAACAATGTAACAGAACAGACCTGGAGGACCGACTACATCTGGTGATGTGCAGAGCTTTTTCATTTTAATTCCCATTAAGCTCTGATGGGAAAAGTAGCTCTTTTTCACACCAACCCCTCAAGGATAGTATAATGCACCTATACTGTATTTACTGCTGCCCATCCAGTAAGACCTTTGTCTCTTCTCATTTATAACAGAGTGGATACAATTTGCAGTGATCTGCATCTCTTATCTGGAAGTTAAAATAGACCCGTCTCACACCAATGAACCAATAGAACACAACATATTTTTTAAAACTTTATTGTTTAAAGTTGGTACAAACCCCCCCCAAAACATTTAGTCCTACTTGAAATATTCTCAGCTTTTTGCCTTTGAAACGCACAAGGACACTGCAGCATGGGAGCGGAGCTCTAGAGGAGAGGAAAGGTTAATTGATATTTCATCTTACAAATGTGTCGCTGTTAGTTAGAGCAAGCAACGGCATGACTGTACGATGAAGTATGAATTAAGTATCAATGTCTTTGTGAAGCAACATCACATAGAGACAAGAATAAAGCCCTTTCTCACAGATTTTGCACACTGTAGAGTGATAAACATGCTTAGACAAATCTTTCTGGTTAGCGCTGAGTGGACTTTATCAGCTATGGGCATAGAGTTAAAACACAAAGATTTAAAAGACAGACCTTTACTTGTGAGGTATTATCAGACCATAGCTGTGTGTGTGTGTGTGTGTGTGTGTGTGTGTGTGTGTGTGTGTGTGTGTGTGTGTGTGTGTGTGTGTGTGTGTGTGTGTGTGTGTGTAACATACATTTACAGGCTGATAGGTGGGTGTTTTGTTTGCATGTCTTCTTTTTTTAATCTCCCTGAGGTTTAGTGTGTTACAGTTAGAACATTGGTGGGGTTATTACGTATTATCATTGAGAATGTATGGGTGTTTATTTTGTGAGAACGCATAAAGACAATAGAGATGGATGGTGAACACACACAGAATACTGTATACATACATTCATTTCATATAGTAGGCTATACTTTACTTAAAAGAAAAAAAAAACATAAATTAGAAAGATACGCATAATGCGCACACCAACCCACCTACAGCATAAGATTTAGACAATGACTTGGTTCAGAACCAAAATCCATACATGGTCCTTGAACAATGCATTCTCAAGTCACTACATCTGAACTGCATGACTTTCAAAAAGGTTTGTGGCTGTGTCTCATATTTTGACTTCATATATGTGGTCATATTGCGTGTAGCGGGACACTGAATTTGTCATGACCAATTTATCGGCAGTCTGTGCACAATACAATCCCAAGTACTCTTTTGGATTCAACATTTGCAGCCTTATTTAATGCGGATGGTGTTACCAAGTGCCCCTCCACAAACGCACGCACCCACAGAATTGGTGGCATTTGATATTGTTTTATACTATTACCAAAATATTTTTTCTGTTATGTTCCCCTTGCTTCTTGTAGTTGTAGTTCAATTCTTTTTTGTGCACTTTATCATACTAGTGCTTCTGAAATTATATTAGTCTCCACACAACACTACACTGAAAAAAAAAAAAAAAAAAAAACTTTATTGAAGTTTAGATGTCTTTCAGATTTGTCAGAAACAGAAATAAGAGGTTAGCTGTACCCTGATAACGTTTGCTCCATGCACTCCTGGACACAGGAATGCATTTAATATTTCCTGTTAAAGACGCTTTGAAATAACTTAAACAACTTCACCTTCTTTTTACCTCTTGCACAATATATTCATACCTAAACCGTTTTTGAATTGTCTTACAAATAAAGACATTACTTTTAATAGTTAGTGTGTTTCATGAGTAGGATTTCAAGTTTTCCTCACACCTTCATGTCCGAGGTTGGATTTAATATCAAGGCTAAGACTTTGTCTTAGGTCATTATAATTCCCAGAAAAAAGTAAAAGCAATGAAATCATAAAATTAAATAAGCATGGACATTCAACAAATCAACAGCCTGCATGTTATGAATATGAATTAACAATTGTCCACACGTACTTTTGTTTGTACTTGACTGTGTTTTAACCTTCCAGGTGGTACAAATGGGAGAGGTGTGTTGTTATGGGATCCATCAGACAGTTAGCCATGAAATAAATCACAAGTCACAATAATAATTATATTTTGAGTTTGCTATTCTTTCCTGCTTTTGTCTAAACATTCTGGAATTAACTGTACTATAGCACTGCATCTCACCTGTCTGAAACCTTAGAAGGTTAAAATAAATGAGAATACACACTCGGAAGTACAACTGAAGAGTGCATTTTGTACAAAGGTATAATTACCTTGGAAGCCACAGGTTGGGTGAATTCCAAAATACCTACAAAAAATTTCATAGGAGCTCATGACTGGGGTTGCAAGTTCACTTCTTCTGCTAGGATATTAGGATATTTACTATCCAATCGAAGTGTGTGTGTGTGTGTGTGTGTGTGTGTGTGTGTGTGTGTGTGTGTGTGTGTGTGTGTGGTGCCAGTAGATGCAAATCTAGCCTTGGAGCTGAGAGTAAGTAAGCTTCACTGCATTTCCACAAAAACCTCATACTTGGTGTACCTTATAGGTGTCAGACCTGCACTTAAGGGGTGCGAACAGCAAGCTCAGTCCACCTAAATGGTTACATGTACATACGTTACATACTATGTCAATTTCCCATAATGCCAGAGGGCATCTCCTTTATAAATTCTATTGCTTTGAATGTGTGAGGTTGCAGTATTGCGTAATGGAGAGAAAAGAGTACACACACATTACAACTAGGCAAAGTGAGAGCAAACCAGACAGATAGTCTAGCTATAAATATGAGAGGACAATGGTACAATCAGACAACAAACGTGTTGGGGTGGGGGGGATTAATGGTCCTCTAGTCTAAGTGAAGTCAAGGGTATTCCAGGAGCCCTTGTGGGCTTGTGGGAGACCCAGGGGATACCTAGACTAAATTGGTTGATACAGCTTACGAAAAAAATATATATATATATATATATATATATATATATATATATATATATATATATATATATATATATATATATATATATATATATATATATATATATATATATATATATATATATAAAATTGGAAAATCAAAAACACGTCTTCTCTTTTGGTGATTCCCGACACAAAATATTTTTTAAGATGTGTGCCAAGACTGTATTACTTTGAGGGTCATAGACGTGAAAATGTTTGAGAACCATTGACATGATGCCCATTTTTCATTCGCTGGCACGGGAAGCATTTTTTTATCGTTCACATTCCAGCACTTGTGTGTTGCATTTCTAAAAAGGATTTACACACAACAGCTATTAAACTGCTTTCCACAAGTGTCTGTTTAGTGCTGGTAGCATAGGAAATAGGTGCCAAGTAGGCACAAAACCCGAGAGTATTGAAGTTAGGCATATTTGAATGATAGAGAACCTAGTTTAGGTGGGAAAAAGAAGGATGAGGCGATGATTTGTGGGCCATAAATAAACGTCATTGTTTAAGTTAGCTCTTATTAGATGAACTGTTTACACAATGTATATACTGCAACAATAAGGGTGAATAAAACCGTAGTTTTGCATTACGGTATATGTTAGTAGTATAGATAAATACTGTTTGTCCGTTGCCAACAACACAAAAAAACATAAAATCTTCACCCAGTCAGCAGTGTTCTTTGTATTATGTTGAAGCCTTTTTTGTGTCTCTGGTTTTCACATGAAAATATAGAAATCTTTTGTTCGTTTTCATCTGTGAAAAAGCAATATAAAGGTCACTTAAAAATGAGAAGCAGAAAAAGAGAGAGAACAGTACAAAATAATACTTACAAAAGAACAGAAAAGTAAAAGGGAGAGAATAATCAAAATAAAGCGGGGAGCGACATTCCTCTGCTTGGTGAATTGTCCATTCAAAACAACATCCCCCTTCCCCATGTGAGTCCACCCAAAGTCGTTGGTCACCCCTTGTGGACCTCTGCTTGTCCTAGTCGAGGGGTCCCTGGAAGATGAGTCTGACAAAGCCCTGCTCCCCGCTCAGCTGCTGGGCACAGAAGGGGCAGGCTGCGTGGAAGGTGTGTGTGCCGTGCGGCAGGGGGATCTGGCTCCAAAAGCCCGCCGTCTTCTCCGAGCACACGTGGCCGCAGGGGCTGAAGGCGTGCGTGGGCGGCGCAGCGTCCAGGTAGAAGCCAGCCTCGCAGCCCAGCCACAGCGGCACGTACGGGCCTTTGGTGCGACACATGGGGCACTCGCGGTGCCGGCCCTCGCGGCCCTCCCGCTCCTCCCTGTGGTTGCCCCAGTTGTGGTAGCCGTGCACGTGGCCACAGTACAGGTACACCCAGGGCTGCTTCTCGTCCGGCGTGTCTTTGCGGCGCATGGAGGGGAAGGCCAGAGTGTTGAAGCCCACGGGGCATTGCGGCCGGGCGGCGTTGATCTCCTGCCGCAGTGCCTCCAGGTGCTTCAGGGTGGGCGTGCGCGACAGACCCTCGGCCGTGCGCCACAGCAGCGTGGCCCCGCACAGGTCGATGAGCGAGCCGTCCACCAGCTCCTGGCTCTCCGTCTCCACCTGGACGAGGACAGAAGACAGGGAGAAAGAGAGAGACCCGTTAGAAGCATGGTTTTGCAGTAGCTAGGCGATTAGATATGTAATGTCTCCGGGACGGGCACAAATATTGAATGGTTCTGGAGTATTACCCTTTTAAACAAAAATAGATGTAAATGAAATTGAACCAAACAACAATGGCCCTTCTTAGACCACCCACAGCACATTCAATCAGAGGCATATCTGAGTTTCCTTCTCTTTTTCTCTCATCAGAGCTTTAAAATTTGCAATATATCATTGAATCAATTGTTTTGACCACGACTATGACAGGGAAGTATTATCCACATTTTTCCCAGTAGGGGGCAGTGTAAGACATGCTTTTTGATTCTTTCCTATGTGTGTGTCTGTTTTTTGTGCAGTAGAAAAATAAAGAAAAAGACATTACAGCAGCAATGGGGAAACTCCGATATTGTGGCAGTAGCGTGAATCCCAGCTTTGTACTCAGAAAGTCAGAATGATGCGGAAATTCCATTTAAAAGAGGAGCAAAGACACAGTGAGATAAAAGGAAGACAACAAAGAAAACATTATACGGACATTACTCTTACTAGTACAGAGCAGAAAACACACACTGACTGTTACTCACCCTTAATACTTGACTACTGTAAGTCTAACCTTACCTAACAGTTCCAACTAACAACTGTTATTATTTGTAGAGCACTTGTCAAAACTGAATTACAATGTTAGTTTTACAATCTGTAAAAGACTAATAAAAGTAAAATGAAAGTGAAAAAACCTGAAAGACAGAAGTGAAGTGGAGAGTAAACAAACTGCAGACTGAGAGCTGAGGTCATGCGCGCGCAAGCATGCATACACACACACGCTTGCACACTTGCACATCTAATTAAATGACAGCAGAAGCTAATGATTCATCAACAACAAGAGTTTTTCATTAAACCCAGCAGTACCCTTATCGCTCAATTATATTTAATAACCGCACAGCATGCTCACTGAGCCCACTGTGTTAGAGAGAGAGAGAGAGTGAGTGAGTGAGTGAGTGAGTGAGTGAGTGAGTGAGTGAGTGAGTGAGTGAGTGAGTGAGTGAGTGAGTGAGTGAGTGAGTGAGTGAGTGAGTGAGTGAGTGAGTGAGTGTGTGTGTGTGTGTGTGTGTGTCAGAGTGCGTGTGCGTGCATGCGTGCGTAGCTTAGCATGTACATCAGTACATCGGAGAAAGTGTGCATGTGTAACTCTAAATGTAAATAAAGATCAACATGGCTTGTGCATATGGCGCAATGTACCAACAATATGGTTGGTATAATATCGTTGCTGTTCAGGGAATCCTGGCAAAAAAAGGTTGAATGTCTTGCTCAAGGGCTCGTCGCCTACGACGCCTACAGCGGCGGATTCAAGGACTCAACACATATGACTTTGCAACTGCAAAGTCACATGCACACAAGCACAATGCGCGTGTGTGTGTGTGCGCGCGCGCGTGCGTGCTTGCGTGCGTGTGTGTGTGTGTGTGTGTGTGTGTGTGTACGTGCGTGTGCATGTACTGTATGTGTGAAGGACATTGTACAGGATTCTGTCCCACTGAGATAATGGGTCAGTGGTTATGCTGAGCTGTACGTTTTAAAGACTAGGTTGGTCTGAGGCATCTGGCTCCACCCACAAATCCACTAACACATTCCTGCACATCTATATGTATATATAGTGTCTCTTTAACAATAGTTTTTAGCCAAGAAATGTCCTTGGTCAAACATGCATCCCCCAGTGCCCATAATGCACAGTTTGCCGTGCATTTGTGAGTAGGCCAACTCAGGGAGCTAGAGCAACACATCATACTTTCTGGTGTATGTAGTAACACCACAGGAACAAAGTACACATGAGACCATTGTGTTATTACGGCTATATATGGCTGTGTCTTTTGTCTGATTCAGATTTGGTGGCATGCTGCACCGCACAACAAAAATAGACAATCTACATACATGGTCAAAACACATAGGACTGCGATATTCAGATTGTATCCAAAAACATCAGCCTGTGGCCACAATCACAGTAAAAACACATCTCTTGTGCAACATCCACAAAAAGTTGTTTTCATTGTAAAACAGTGTGCTAAATGGAAAACGATCCAGTCCCACATTTCCATGGTGTGCTTGCTAAACCTCGCTACTTGAATGCTGTTACAGATACTGTACCTGTCTGAGAAAAGAGGCAACAGCATTCAGAAAAACACTATTTTGCGAGTCCATTCTGGACCCTTCATGTAATCGTGGGATTATTTTTGTTAATGGGAATTTAAAAAACAACCCTGAATATACAGTATAAGACCGAATAATTGTGCCTTCTCAGGGTTTAGCTCTATATTACCGGTAGTTTCCTGAGACAGACTATTGACTAACATCAAAATTAAAGGAAAAAGGGGGCTGGTTCTCCTTTGTTTTGTCAAAGGTTTCTCAGATTGCCTCAATATTAACCGTGTCAGCGAAGAAGGAGGCTTCAATCCCGAGCCAATGTTCACGCCCAGACCCAGCATACTGATCCATCATGCTCCATAGCCCCACTTAATAGGAAATAGGTGCTCTTCCATTAACCGCCATTTAAATGGCCAACCAACAGTGAAATATGAAGCCGCTCGTCTAATGTCGGCGACTGCACACACAGTTAACCCACAGATATTAAAAGGCCAGGTGGAGATAAGAGCAAGGCTAATTGTGTGCTGCGCTGGGAATCTTGGAGATAGAGAGAGTGCAAACACAGCAGCGAGAAGAACTGTGAATGGCTGTGACAGAAGGATAGCAGATGGAACACTACCGCCCTAAAGAATAATCATCGTTTGTATTCATGCATCAAGCGAACTTGGTGCAATTGAAGGTTCTGAATTTTAAATTTGCCTGGTTTGTGTCTTGATTGTATTGTTGTGTTGTGCTTTTTGCTTTGGCAATGTAAATATATGTTTTCATGCCAATAAATCCCTTTGAATTGAAATGAGAGAGAGACTGTGAATTAATGCCCTACTTCGTCATGCATAAAAGTAGTGAAACAAACAGACTTGCGCGATTGTAGATCGGCAATTCTCACCATTATTAACCCCCCCGACAGCGACAAAATGCTGATGTAAAGACTTGTGACTCGTGTACTGAGACCAGACCAGAACAGAATAGAAACAAAACACTGTGATGCTGCTCAGCACCTCACATGCATGCTCTCAGACACATGCCCATACATCCACACACAGTGCCAATGCTACAGTAGGTGACAGCACTAGAGGTGGATGCATGGCTGCTGTTGGCCAGCGGGTGTGTGAACACTGGCTGCTGATTGGTGGAGAGTGCCTGACGTCAGTCGGAGGATCCTTTTACCAGGTCCTGTTTCACACAGATCAACACCCCGGCCCGTTCCCATGGAGACGGCATCCCCCTAACCCCAGGTGGTAACGGGTGTAAAGAACGGCCTGAACTTCTAGCCTGGGTGAGAGGCCTGCAGTGTGATGTGTGCCTGGGTGTGTGTGTGTGGGTGTGGGTGTGTGTGTGTGTGTCATACGTACAAATGAACATTATTATTGCTGTCATTATTATAGCTGTCAGGCTGTGTGTGTGTGTGTGTGTGTGTGTGTGTGTGTGTGTGTGTGTGTGTGTGTGTGTGTGTGTGTGTGTGTGTGTGTGTGTGTGTGTGTGTGTGTGTGTGTGTGTGTGCGCGCATTATCTCTGGTATGTGTATGTGAGAACAAAATCAATGATTTGAAATAAACAATTATAATACTTATTTGAATGATTTCACTGATTATGAATCTATTTGATTAAACAGCTGAATGTGTTCCATTAGATTACATGGTTAAAACTGCAGATTGGTAGACAAGACAGATGAACGCAAACAGACAGAGAGACAGACAAACGGCTCACATGTCTTGGCTGAATGCTTGATTCTGATTGTTCAATCACTGTAGCATCAATGGCAAGTTATTTCTTGATAACAGACTGCTGCTATGAAGAACACCCTCACCTGATCAATCAATTAAACAATCCGCTAGGCCTGTTTTATAGTATATGCAGCCATGTACAACGCAAACGCATTGACATGTTCAATCTAGAACCTGCCCATGACAACATTAGTGCTGTATAGTAGGCTTGATTTTGGGGTTCGAGCATCATCAGGAATTTCCGAGCGAGCTTCACGGACGTTCGCTAATAATTAAGTTTAAAAAAAAAAACAGAAAAAGCAAAAAGCAACATGCTATCAGCGGTAGGGCTATATAGTAGCCCTAGACAGACTTACACAAACTCTGTTCACGTCATAGAGTCAGTCTAATGGCGGCTCTCCTACATAGACTTCTATGGAGAATGGGACACCTTCATTGAAAACAATGCATTTCCAACTCCAGTTTGTCCCTATTCAGGTTGCATTGAAGCGCTGAGTTTCTGACCCCTCAATGTCGCAACTGTTCTACTAGTTGGGAAGAAAAGTTAATAAATAAATAAATACAAATGGTTCGGGATCATTAATGTTCGTTCACGTGACGACCTCAACGAGCAAGTGCTTCAAATCCCGAGCTTCGGTATACAGCCTTAGACAACATCATGTACACATCTGGTTGGTCCCTCACCATCTTGCCTCTCTGCTGTGCCGAGCGAGTCTCCCGCAGTGTGAAGACGTTGCCGCAGACAGAGATCTCCCTCCAGACGCCAGGCTTGGAGTCCTGCATGAAGCCGTTCCGCGGGTGCATCACCAGGACGCCGTTGGTGGTCAGCCCGTCCATCTGCCCGTCAGACGTCTTCCACTTAGCGGCTTTCTCCTGCGGAAAGCAGGTGGACAGTTGTTTTAGTCAAGAGCTTTGTTTTTTTCTATTACAGTAAGTATAACACAGTAGTACAGTGGTTTTCAACCCATGGTCCCTGAGAGGATTCCAGGTGGTCCCCAGGCTAAATGATGGAAAGTTGGTAAACCAGATGTAACTTTGAGAGCATAAACATGAAACCAAATGGACCCTTGCGGGTCCATTTGGTTTCATATTTACGCTCTCAAGAGTTAATATATTCATCATCTGAACACAACTAGAGAATGTAGAAGATTAACAGTCACTTTCATCTGTATGTTTGACTATTTTGTTTTCTCCAAAATCCAGCCTGGTATTGTGGTTTTGTGGCTGAAATTCTGAATAAATAGTGGGCTCTGGTATGAAAAAGGTTGAAAACCACTGCAGTATAGGACAGAAAACCCTTATCTCTGTCTCCAACAGAGACGATACGAGTAGAAGTTCAGAAAGACCTACATTCCAAAAGATAAATAACTGACTGACATGCACACGCACACACGCACACACGCACACACACACACACACACACACACACACACACACACACACACACTCACCCCCAGGAAGATGTTCTTGGAGGAGTCGAAGCCGGCTGCATATATGCGTGCTGTGTAGGGAGGCGTGCGCTGGCACATGATGCGGCACGCAAAGCGCGAAATAGTGCTCTGGACAGACTGGGTGTCGGAGTTACTCTGACTGCCAGCCACCGTGTCCGTCACCACGAAGTCTATAGGACTCTCTGTGGACCGACCGATCTGGCAGAGGGATAGAGAGAGGGAGAAAGACAGGTGGAGCAGAGTTCATGATCACATCTCATTGTACTGGGCAGGATTCCCTCTCTGGTAAATGAACCGGTCTGGAGCGGATGGCAAAATACATCACATTGTAGTCAAGATTTGTAGTTAGCAGGCAGGAAGAGAAATCAGTATTATGAATGGGTACTTTCGGATTCCGCCTTGCGGTTTCCTGACTGATGACTACAAAATGACGTAAAAATCATGACTACAACATGATGTAAATCACCATCCACGCCAGACTGGTTAACACAGCAATTTTGGAACACAGACCAGGCGTTCATTCTTGGTTGGAAAGCATGGTAACGTGAGGTTAGCCCAGCAGCTAGCTGTCTCTTCAACTCTTTAGGGTACATGAACTGCATTTCAAAGTCAAAGATGCCAATTTTATCCAATCAGGACAAATCATGCAGAATTGAAGTAATGACTATGACTACTATGACTCCCAGCATACTTGGCATTACTGTGGCCATTTCCCAAAGCATACTGTGGTTAGCTTCATGAAGCCAAATCTTATAATTATTCCAAAATATTTTGTTTGTTTCCATGGCTGGCACCGTCGTCGCTCGAGTACACAGGGCCAAAGCACAAGAATGATGCATTCAAACAAAGGTATCACATGAGTTGTTTTTTTCTCAATCCTTCAGCCTGTCTGGTTGATTACACATCTGTATCAGACAGAGGCTGGAGCGGTTAACCACACAGGAACTCCAGGGTCTCTAACCTAATAGCAAATTGCACTGCAATGT
Source organism: Benthosema pterotum (assembly GCA_039105355.1). Lineage (NCBI taxonomy): Eukaryota > Metazoa > Chordata > Actinopteri > Myctophiformes > Myctophidae > Benthosema > Benthosema pterotum. Next base: position 23,641,895 of record CM076974.1, on the reverse strand, counting down.
GATGCATTGCGAGCTTGTATCACCGGCAAAGAGATTTGGTGTAGCGAGCGAGCAACAGGAGCAAAGGTAATGTACAGCCCTTGGGGGCACAGCAGGTCAACCAAGTATGTGGTCTAAGTGGATAAAGCGGTGGGTTACCTGGAACATGTCTGTGTTGACGTCATGGGTGTACTCAACCACCACTGTCTGAACACGAGACAGAGTATAAGAGATGCTGTGCTGGTCTTTGTTGCTTATGGCCTGGAGACGGAGGAGAGAAGGAGAAAGAAGGGATGAAGGAAGAAAAGGAAAACGGCAGCGTTAAAAAGAGAAGAGTAGAGTGATTTGATGTGTTTCCACCATCTGAGCCACAATCATCTCAGCCACAAACATGTTAATTGAACACTCTCTTGGTATTGTAGTGCGATTGTCTTTTCTGTCAACACACTGTAAAATGTATTAAAAAAAACATTGTAATGGTATGATAGGCAACTGAGGCGCATGCACACACACCCTCAAACAACAGAGAGTGAGAAAGAGAGAGAGATTGAGGGAGGGAGAGAGAGAGAGATGGAGACAAAAGACATGAGTCAGTCTCTGTCGCTAGCTAGGCCCACCCTCAGTCTAAAATGGTATTGTCCAGACCACATACAACACACAATTTTACACACACGTTGGTTTTGTAAACTTCTCGTAAGATTTCATCGACTTGCATTCAATTCATGCCATATCGTCCATCCTAACCCCAACATTATCACACTTCAGTAACATCCAATCAGGGACACCAAATTTGACATGGCGACCACAATCAACTGATTTCATGTTTATCATTTGTCACCAAATGTGGTCTATGTCAGTAAAACCCACACGCGCACAACAAGCGTGTGCACACACGCACTCACACAGGACACTCGAGGGCAATCACTCTTCCAGGCACTTTCAATTACAGCAGCTAAAAGCCTGGCCTGTGTGTGTGTGTGTGTGTGTGTGTGTGTGTGTGTGTGTGTGTGTGTGTGTGTGTGTGTGTGTGTGTGTGTGTGTGTGTGTGTGTGTGTGTGTGTGCGTGTGCGAGAGACAGAGAGAGAGAGAATCTATTGCATACAGATGTTAGAACAAAGAACCAATAGTGGACACACCCATACCATGTGAACACATATAGTATGTGCACAAAAATACACTGACTGACACACACACACACACACACACACACACACACACACACACACACACACACACACACACACACACACACACACACACACACACACACACACACACACACACACACACACACACACACACACACACACACACACACACACACACACAGCTAACCTGTCAAGTGTCATATTTAACAGGCCTTTAAAGTACAGACGGAAACAGACTTCCACGGATATGAAGGATTTTTGGTGAGAAGCTGCTTTAACTTAACCTTTAACTAGACTGTGTTTCACATTGTTCGAATACCCTTTTAAAATCCTGAACAGGGCCATATGCAGACGTTTGGTTACATTATTAAATCTAACCAATTATCTTATTCATATTTACCTATTATTCAAAAACACAAAGGAGAGCAAAATAAAGTACAACAAAGTACAAATAAAAGAGTAATAAGCAGGGGGATTAAAGAGACGAAATAGGATTGAGCATTAAAAAAACACTACAAAATGGGTTACGTCATATATATATATATATATATCAAATCCTTTGTTTACTTAGGGGGAAGCCAGGTTTACAGACCATGCACGGTTAATGCCCTGCCCCTGTTTGCCAATTACATAACGCTCATAAAACATGTCCTTACAATAGGTGCAAGTGGAGCAGTGTACTATAGCTCAGGATGGGTTTTGACAGTGGCTGCATGTGCGTGCCTGTGTAATACAGTACATAGAGTATATGCATCCCTGTGTGTGTGTGTGTGTGTGTGTGTGTGTGTGTGTGTGTGTGTGTGTGTGTGTGTGTGTGTGTGTGCGTGTGTGTGTGTGTGTGTGTGTGTGTGTGTGTGTGTGCGCGCGTGTGCGTGTCTCACCTTGGCTGCCTGTGGAGTGCAAGCGACGTGTACAGTGCTAGGTTTGACCCCGTTGGCCTTGGGTCTTTTACACAGTCCAAAACGACTCTTACGCCTGCCTCGGTCCCCGTTAGGCAGTGAGCCATTGTACCTATACACGCACACGCACACACACACACAGAAACAGACACACACACATCCATATAAACATACACACAAGCAAACAAAAGACAATGGGGCATTATTGTCTGAGCAGTTGTATAATACACTGGAAAACAGTCATTGTGGAAAAGACTTGTGGTATTCTGTTGTACCCCCCCCCCCCCCCCACTCTCTCTCATACAGTGCACGCTGCATGGTAACAACAAAGGCCTGTGTAGTTGAATGGCTGAGAAAATAAACAAGAGACTCATTTCGGTCTGATCGACGACCAACCAAAGGAGAATAAACAGTAGCTTACACAGGGATAGAATAGGCTCTCTGTGACTCCCAACAACACTCTGCTCTTTGTGCATGCGTGTGTGTGTTTGCGTGCATTTTTGGCCAGTAGTAACCAATCACCAGAAGTGCATGCACTGTAAAGTCCCAGTGGTCATTTAACAGTGTACAACAAAATGGAACCTTTTTTATGGGATCATTTCATTTCACTTGTATACTGTAGCACACTGGCGTAGCTGAATTGAAGGATTTCATTTTACTGCGTGGGATCGGGTCGAGTCAGCCTGGCTTCTCTGAGTTAATACGAGGTGTGAGTCTGACAGGAGGCTCATAATGTGGTGTTTACTTTAAGACGTTTTGGCTTCACGTAAGGAGAGACAGGAGAGAGAAAGACACAAGGGGAAAGAAATCCGTAGTCCGGAGAAAATAGCAGATCTACGAGCTCACCTTTCACATGACGTGATGCATTGTGAGTTTGTAGCTCATTCTGCTATGTCTGTATTTTTTTAAGATTCTGAAAGTGAGAGAGTGGTTAAGTCCCTCTGTGAGCTTTATAAATATTGACCCAATAAAAAGTATTAACAAGAGTGTGACTATATAAATAGGATCTCAGTTCTTTATTATTTTCCATTTCCTGGTTTGGAAGGGAGGTTTCCTTTGTGACAATATCAGGATATTAATATAATATGGATATCGCTGAAACCTTACAAGTCACATGTCAACTTTAGATGTTTATTTTCCGTGAATTTAGGTCCTACGTCCATCATACAAGAGTACAACCTGCTGTAACAGATTCTAAAAGTTGTTCCTTTGCAGGGATCATCGTGTACACAATCATTTTAAACACTTTATCCATTTGTAATTCTACAAATAGCAAACAACCAAGAGTACAATGCGCCACTTATGCCAAATTGTTTAAAAAAAAATTCAGGCACTACAACATGGCAGAAGGCAGTTCAAGGCACAAACAATTTCGGATGGATGTCCATTCACAGACAAATTTATATCAATTTGCAGAACTGGAAAAATAATTTGAGAAGCGCTGGCAGAAAGGAAGGAGTGCGTGCAGGACGGTGTCCCAGGCTGCCTGGGACACGCTGTGAGTGTTTGTGTTCGCCGAGTGTGAGAGAGAGACAGAGCATATCCATGGAGAGCAAACAACCCTGGAAGCGTTTGCTGGGTAACCATGGCGAGAGAGCAGCCTCCCAGTAACATTTAGCTGGAGTAACCATGGCGAGAGAGCGTAAACCAGCCGTATGTTTAGGGTGTATCCATGATGGCGTCCCACCGGAGACGGAGCACGGTGTCACTGCTGAGGGTTCCGTGGGCATGGCAAAAATGTCTGTATATGAGTACGAGTGTGCGTCTGTGTGTGTGACTGTGTGTATAAATATGGTCTCATATTAAGATCCATTGCGATACGTTTGTGCTTGCCAGACTGCATTGAGGAAAACAAAAACGTTCATGGTTCTTCATAGATAAAGTCTCAATGAAGTTGTGTCGACTCAGTCAATTGAAACCAAAACAATCTCTCAAAATTGATGTCTAAATTGAACTTTTAGTTGCTTTCATTTGTCTGACTTTGTTAAATACTTAGCCTACATCTTAGCCTTGTAAAATACTTAGCCTTGTAATTTATGTACTGTATCCACTTTGTATCCTCTCAGAGCTACACAGTTGATTGAACACTGAAGATTTGATTGTGTGCTGAGTCTTCATAATTTAGAACACTTCACTGAGATAAAAATATACAAAACAACAAGTGGCCAAGACTTTCCATGACACACCAAAAAAAAACACCAAGTAGGATGTTGAAAATCATCTCACAGAGCATCTAAAAATACCCACAGTTAGTATGGGAATTTATGAGTGGGGCGAATCCTATCTCCCCTTAGAGCCTGTTTTCAGCCATGATCACCATAAACAAACCCCACAATATCCCCATATAAAGGCATGTCATTGTGACTCAGACATAACCACAAACAACAAGTTTGTGGTTCGTTGTCCAGAGAGTTGTCCAGACATCCACAGATCCGACCACTATGGAACCCCTTTCATGAGGTCGCCCGTTTTCCAGAAATGGATTCCTCATTCATTTTCCTCAGACTTTTCAAAAATGATTTCTATAAAGACGATTACGCTGCGGACAAAGCCAGCTCGGGTTGTAACATACCATGACAACAAATAATACAATATTATCATGCAATATCTAATTAGAAAGAAGTTACCCTATTGGCCTGAATATAAGACTACGTTTTTTTCCCAATGGAAATATCCCAAAAAATGGAGTCGTCTTATATTCAGGAGCTACACTATTTGACATTCAATGTTATTTTTTTCTGTAAATGGGTTTTGAAAAATGGGGGTCGTCTTATAAACGAGTCGTCTTATATTCGGTACAATACGGTATTTGATTGTCCCAAAACATTGTGTGTGTTGTCATGATTTGTCTAGACGCAAGTCAGCTTTGTCCGTGGCATAATCGTCTTTCTAATATAATTTTTGAAAAGTCTGAGGAAAATGAAGTCTGAGGAACAAATGGATAGGCGACATCATGAATCTCCGAGGCACTTGCCCATCGGGCAAGTGCATGTCAGGTTCTACTAGCCCTCAGGTCATGGTCACTTGCCCCCCAAAATATAACACATTTTTTTCCAAGTTTACATCCTATTTGGGTCCTTTCAACAAGTCATTTACTTTTGCAGTTTACTTTACAGTGGTTCGCACAGTGGTCACGGACTCAGGGGTCTGGGATCCCAGCAAAATGATAGTTTAGAACCAAATGGACCTGGGAGAGAGATAGGAGAGATAGCTAGAAAGCAGGGAAAGACGCAGAGGCAGAGCGCATTGACCACCTTCAAGACAAATATATCTTGTGTTATGACAGTTATAGCGAACTTAGTCACACACTTGCCCGATCGGGCAACCAGGTAGCAGTCTTCACTTGCCCGTAAGTGTCAATCCCTAGATCAGGACTGCTCAGCTCCATATGCACATACTGTATATGGTATGCATGTATGACACAGACTTTAAACAAAGTGTGTGCTCAGCCCAGGACTCAAGGGAGCACTGCAGTGACCTCCGCCAAGTTGCCAAGGTGGCTATGCAGTTGCCCAGAATCGCCAATCCGACTGATTTGATTTATTTATTAGATCTGCATTAGCTTACTGTACATGACAGCAGCTACTCTCCCATAAGGGCGATATGCATTGTACTGTATATAGCCATACACTAATGAGGTATCACCATATATGGGCGTAATAGGGACACATAGACAGGAACAACAGGTACATGTTGAACCTGTTGAACCTCCTTACAGGGGAATTCCACCCATTTTCAACCTTTTTTCTGCGAGTGTACAAATGCAACCAAATGAACCCTAACGAGTTTGCTTCCATTTGTACGCTCTCAGAATACAGATCATTCTGGGGATCCTTGGAATGAACAGGTTTGAGAGCATTTAGAAACATTTTCAGAATCTGGTCACAAATGTCCAGTAGCCTACTGTCTACTGTAATGTATTCAGGCCCATGAGAAGCAGAGCTGTTTAAAAAGTCACAGCGACGTTCCCCAGTGCAGCAAACACATTCATCTCCGGAGACTATACAGCATTCCTATGGATTAGGCCATTAGCAACGCTACGAGCATGCTAATGCTGGAACCATGTCTGTGTGTGTGTGTGTGTGTGTGTGTGTGTGTGTGTGTGTGTGTGTGTGTGTGTGTGTGTGTGTGTGTGTGTGTGTGTGTGTGTGTGTGTGTGTGTGTGTGTGTGTGTGTGTGTGTGTGTGTGTGTGTGTGTGTGCGTGCACACACATGTGCAAGTGTGTGTGTGTGTGTGTCCTGGGCATGATGATAAACGGCCCTGTTGTAACAAACTACAACCATTAGGTGCAGAGTTCAGATGTATTCTCTTTTGTGCTTTTTTTTATGGCCGCAACCTTGCGTATATGCACATGGAATAAAGCAAAAATAAAATCTCAAGACTAAAAATGTAACAATGATGTTATAGGCAGATCAGCTGAACATAACAAAACATGATATTTCTGATACCATTCATGTTTCTGGAAGATGCTTCTAAAGTGAATAGTTCTATTGTTAGTTTGATCACTTCAAAAACACGAACAACCAACATTAGCCAATGCAATGCCTTAGGTGTACTTCAGACATCCGTAAAATGAATGGTAACACTTTACTTGAAGGTCACCTTTATAATGCATTATAATACATTTATAATGCATTATAAGACTTGTTATAAATGTCCATAACCATTTATATAACTCCTCATAAACGCGTGGTTATAATGCATGTGGATAAGGAATGTGCTGTTCCTTTGCCCATCATAATGCATTATGACTAACAGTTATAATACGCTATAAATGTAGTTATGAAGAGTTATATATGGTTATGGACATTTATAACAAGTCTTATAATGCATTAAAATGTATTATAATGCATTATAAATTAGCTTATAATGCATTATAAAGGTGACCTTCAAGTAAAGTGTTACCAAATTAATTTACATTTCGCCAAAGTAAGAAGCACAAATAAATGCATAGTTAACTTTACTTGTGTTGTTTTGTTATGACTTCATGAAGAGTCCCGTTGACCTTAGAGTGGCATGGCCTGCCCTCGAACCCAAACACGCGAGTGAAAAACGGAAAAACTGTGTTCTCTCTTGTAAACGTATGGACTTTACTGCCTGCTGAGAGTTTCCACACAGGAAAGTTTCCACTGTCATCTCCCAGACAATATTATGCTCCCTCCAGCACATACAGCTCAGAGCAGCAAACAGTGAGTCAGCTGGGAAGCCAAGATGTGTGTGTGTGTGTGTGTGTGTGCGCGCGCGCGCGCGCGCAAGTGTGTGGTCGAAAGCAGTGTTGTAGAGGGACTTTTAGAAGTGGGGGGATGCCTCTTAAAGGGGAGTTCCACCCATTTTCATTTTTTTTTTCCTGAGAGAAAGAAAAAAGGAAACTCATTAACATGGTGAAACACATGTTGATAATGTCATCGATATGTATTTCACCATGCTAATGAATGGAGGAGCTTTGTTACCATGTCCACACCACACAACATCTCTAAGGTATATTAATGACATCGTAAAATATTGAAAATGAGTGGAATTCCCCTTTAAGACATGTGCATGCACACTTGCATTTGCGTGCACCTGCGCAACACACACAGAAACGCTATTAAAACAAGTATCGCATATTGAGGAAGATTGTTTACAATGCCTATATTGTATCCATAAAAGTAAATGACAAGACAAAAACATAGGCCTACTTTTGCCCCAAAAATATTTTAGATGTGAGAAGTGGGAGGGCGCCGTCCCCCTGCGTCTCCCCTCCACTACACCCCAGGTCGAAAAGAAGAGGGTCTATGTCTGCATGACAGTTGTGTGATATCTGTGTGCAGTTTTCCTGTGCATTCCAAAAGGTGTGCGCATGCACGTGTGAGAGCAAAGAGAGTGAAAGACACACAGAGCGTAAAACCTTATACTCCTTATACCTTGTGCAAGGCTGCCACTTGCACAAGGTAAGTTACCTTACCTACAGTATAGGCTTGTTAAGTTATGTTTGGCAAGCAAGACTGTTGTGCATGCGTCATTTTTAAGTGAAAGTTTGCATCGTGTTTGCTTGTGCTGGTGGTGACTATAGTGTGCTGAACCCTAAAGGAATGGAACAGTGCTTCGAGGACAACGCAGAACGCACAGGGAGAGATGGAAGAAGTCCTTCACTGTCCATTGACACTAGGGAACGTGTGTGTGTGCGTGTGTGATGTTTGCATGTGCATACAAGCAGCACATACATGTCCTTGCTCTGTCACTGTGCACGTGTAACAGGCAGTGTGTCCCACATGCAGGACTGTTTTTTTTCTGTGTGCCTGCATGCCTGCTTTAATGTGTGTGTGTGTGTGTGTGTGTGTGTGTGTGTGTGTGTGTGTGTGTGTGTGTGTGTGTGTGTGTGTGTGTGTGTGTTGTGTGTGTGTGTGTGTGTGTGTGTGTGTGGCGTGCGCGGTGCACTCAGGCCAAGCAGAAGGGAGTGGTGGAGGTTTTTCCTACAGCTGAGTGTGGGGTATGCAGTCAAAACAAATCTCTCTCTCTGCCTCACACTGAGCAGACAGTTCTGGGGGAAGGGAAGGGCAGGGCGAGTGCTTGAAGCAAACTAGCTTTCTGCCATGAATAAGGTTGGCCATAAGCTGGATTTTTTTGGCCATGTCACTTTTCGTATTTTCAGTATTTTCGCACATCTCTCAATACTTCGTCTTCAGACGAGTGTCTGAGACTCCATCGGTGTCTCCAGTCAAATGGGGCTTAAGCTCCTAAGATTTGATCATTGAATATTTAGCGTCCTCTTACTTCCATGGGCACCGTTTCTCAGTTGTTCTCACTGTGTCCCAACTAGCCCACAACGTCATCATCTTCCCAGGCCCGTACTGTGACCAACGCTCCACTGGTTGTGAGCGGTGTAGTGTTGGGCTGGGATACAGGCTGTGACTAACACACCCTGCTATGACCAACACATCTGTGACCAATCAGGCCAACAGTAGAAGGCTGTTGTTGTTACTGGGCAGCTCCCAGGTGTAAACAAGTATGACTGAATGAATACAAAGCAGAAAGAGCATAATGTGCTTTTTAGCGAAAAACCCTTCCCTGGATAACAGGGTGAAAGATAAACAATAATCACACTGTGACCCAGGTTTCCACATGGAACAACAAGTACAAATTGTTAACAAAAATAACTTGGAAGAATTAAAAAGACAGCCTAACTGAGTTTTGATCCATAATCTTCCATAATCTTCATCCTATGCCTAGCTCCATCTGTTTGTGTGAACACAAACACAAAGATTTGATTGGCTGATTACTCATTACCGATGATTTGATTGGCTGTATGTACATTTGTACATACAGTATTTAAGATAAAAAGTGAGAGAAGAGTTAAGACCCCAAAAGTGATTGGCCTGTGTTCCATTCGTGATGACTATTATGATGTATAAGAGCTCCCCTCATTTGACGCAAGTGTGGATTTCTTTTGCGCCCACTCAATAATTTAGCGATTCTAGCCAGACATCAAAATTATTCATGAAGACAAAATGACTGTTCTGAATCTGAATATGGATTTGTCTCGCTCATCTCTTGTGTGAGTGACACCTACAGGTATGTCGTCAGAGCTGTCTGCGCACTGTGTGAAATGACACAACCCTTTTTTTCTGCCCCATGAAGGGAGGTAGGTCTTCACTGTACGGGTTGGCGAGTATTTACTACTGTTTGCCTCTCAGGCTGTGTTGGCTTTGAGGATCTTGGTCTTGCCTTTGTGGATTTGGAATCCTAGTAGTGCCGAAATTGCTGCCATGTTATTGGTCTTCTCCTGCATCTGCTGTTGTTAATCCAGTCAAAGGCTAACAGGATTCAGGAAGACAAAGAGCAGAAGAGAAGAGCAAACAAAATTGTCTGGCCCCAGTCCTCATTTGGAATGCTTCCAAGAGCTGCCCTCTGTGGACCACCTTGCATGTCAGTCGCTCACAAGAGTTCCTGATGATGGATCTCGGTTGGCACCCCATAATGTCGGAGAACTCTTGTTGGAGTTTCTGTAAAAGAGAAGTGTTTTGCGGGGTGGGGTTGTTAGCCCCACGCCCAAACCCCCAACCTGGAGGGCCAGGTGCTGCTTTTCGTCCGGCCTCTACTCTAGAAACCTGCCCGGCATGGTTGAACCTGCTGAGGGTATAAACCCCCTCCGGTATAGCCTTCTGAGTCACGGAGGCACGCAAGCCTCTCCACCACGACAAGGTAGCAGCACACGGAAAGGTATATGGTAGGCCCTGCATGAATTCTAGCCCTCTATCAATCAACCATTTGATGTAGCCTAGGCCAAACCCTAAGGGCTAATATAACTAAAGTAGCCACCATGTGCTAACATCAGTAGTACGGTAGTCATCGTAGTCGAGTCATATATGTCTATATGAGCTTGAAGCAGGAAACTTGAAAATGAAATCAATCACTTTCTTCTACGAGAAATAAACCTGAAGTTATGTACTGTACGACAATGTGTTTCGTGTTGCCAAACTGCCTCAATACAAACACACACACACAAATACACACACACAATACAAACACACACACCATCGTGACAACAGTGTGAGATGCTGGAGTCTGGTTACAGGTGCTTACCCCAGCACAATGAGCTCTCCATACTTGACTGGCACTTTGGTGGTGGAGGCTGTAGTGGAGATGTTTTCCTGCTCGGGAGAGTACATTGGGCACGGCTGGCTGAGGTCTACAGGAGGAGGACGAGGATGGGACTGGTGGCGTTCGACCGCGGAGGAGGGCGAGAAGAAGACGGGAAGGAGGGAGAACAGTCACTGGTTACTGGAAGACAGGGGAGGAAGAGGAGGAAGGGGAAGAGGAAGGGTCAGCTGAGCCTCAGCTCCGCCCTCTCATCCTTCATGCGTCCGTCGTTGGCAGTGCCCACTGCCCTGTCCTGCCCTGGGGAGAGAGAGAGAGTGAGAGAGAGATTCAGTTCATATTACATACTGTGTACATTTTGTTCACATCTGGTACAATTTGGTACCAGATCCCAAATCTCTGAAGGGGTTTACTTTGGGGTCCATCTCTGACATCACCAAACTATATCTAAACCAAACTATCTAATCTCAAACAAAACAAAACTTATATGTACAGTAAACCACCTCTGATCTTATACCTTAAGTTGAACAATTCGTCTGTATACAGTACATACAGACATACATACTGTAATGGCTGAATGAAGCTAGACATTGTGGGTATCATACCGGCAGTTCTGCCACTACATTTCGCTTGTTTGGTAATTTTGTCAATTCATTCCTTCTATGAACAACAGCAGCAACAACAACACAAATATGCATTTCTTCAAAGAGAGAGAAAGAAAACAAAGGTAGATCAACTGTGTGCCCAAACAAAGCAGACTGCAGATAATCCCAGCCTGACACAGTTCTTAGTCACAGGCCAGGCCAAACAAGGTCACAAAAAACACCATCATCATAATGGTGCTATAGCAGTGGATCTCAAAGTTTTATATGTCAAGGGACAGGAGTGTGTGTGAGCACAGACGCAGGTGAGCTGACAGCGAGTGCAACACAAAATGTCAAGCTGGTAATGGAACCCAGGATGTTGTTGTGGTGGCTGAGCCTCCGCGACACCAGTTGGCACACATCACATACTGTATGTGTGCGTGGTCTTACGGCGGGGCTCGTTGTTGCAAACACGCTTAGCAAAGATTACACTGTCAAACCCAGTTGACTGGAAATAGGGAAATACTTTCATATCTCTCCACTAGACTCAAAACTCATTAGTGATGTTATTGTGATGGCCAATGAGGTCTTTGTCAGGTTAACGCTCACATGAATAAAACAGGACGGACATTCTGTGTGTGTGTGTGTGTGTGTGAGTGTGTGTGTGTGTGTGTGTGTGTGTGTGCTTCCTGTGGATCAGGACAGGGTGCCAGCAGCTGTTGACCTGGGCACACATTAGTGCCTCACACACACACACACACACACACACACACACACACACACACACACACACACACACACACACACACACACACACACACACACACACACACACACACACACACACACACACACACACACACACACACACACACACACACACAGTAGTGCGTGTGTGAGTGCCTTCACACTGCTAATGTAGCTCACAAAGGTTTACGTTTACCATATACCATGTCAATTCGACTACACAGTGTTTTGTCATGGACTCGTCACTTTTCTATATCCATTGTTTTCAGTGGTCCAGGGACCACCAGTGGTCCTTGAAAGGGTTCCAGGTGGTTGCCAGCCAAATGATGGAAAGTTGGTTAAGCAGATGTAACTCTTTGACAGCGTAAACATGAAACCAAATGGGCCCGCAAACTCCCAAGAGGTAAAATATTGATCATCTGAATTAGCCCAAGTCTGCACAGGGAGAATGTAGAAGAAGTTGATCTGTATGGTTGCCTATTTTGTTTCCAAAATCCAGCCTGGAATTGTGGACAAATACAAAAAAAGATCTTTAGTTTTGGGGTCTGTGGAGCTAAAATGTCATCAAATGGTGGTCTGTGGCTCAAATGATGAATAAGTAGTGGGCCCTGGCTGGCTGGTATCAAAAAGGTTTGTAAACCACTGCTATTAATCGTAACAATAAATGGAAGGTGACTGAGTATGATTTGGTTAATATTTTGCTGTTTTTCCTCTCACCTCAGGAATATGTATACCAGCAGATATGTGTATTTATGTGTTTAAAAGTTCCACAATACTGTGGATAGCGTTCTTCAACATTTTGAAGTGCACTTTCCCGCTAAATGTCATGTGGGAAACCACCGCCCTGTTTTCTCCGGCTTCAAGTTTGACCTCACGATACCTTTTAGTGTAGGAGCGAGTCACGTCTTGTGTCGAATAACATCTCTTAAGACAGGGGCGGATGTAACATTTCCCAATTGGGGGTGGGGGGCAAGAGAAAATGGTATGGGAGGAACCTGTGAAAGCCGCAACCATACCATTTTCAGTTATAGGACTTTTATTAGGCAAGTAAAGCATCAACAATAACATCAGTTGTTGTTGAAGTTGCAACAGACACGCAGCATGCATAAAGCTAAAGGTCTGACTCGTGTGACAATTGTATTTAGTTGTATTGTATTGTACAGTATTGTATTTAGTAGCAGTAGTAGTGTTTCAAATCATTTTAAATATAAGCACTTTAATTTGAAATATATTGGGTTGTTTTGCACGCCATCATGTTTGGTGGGGCAGTCAGGGCATTTAGAGGGGCATTGCCCCCCCATGCCCATGCCTAGATCCACCCCTGTATTAAGATAACCTCTGATCATCTCTGAGGACTGTCCTTTGATCCTCCCAGCTAGGACATGTCAAAATAAATTCCATTCCGTTTAAAACAAAAGGTGTGAGTGATGAAGATGCGATGCTATGTCAGAGCGAAGAGCATCTGGGTTATGATGATACCAGCTGGATCCACATTTGTGTCAGGCCAGCAGCATGCCGTGACTCGCATTGCAACACACTGAGAGCTTGTAGATCGTATATTTGTAAAAGGCCGAAATGTTGAAGTAGTTAAAGGTAGGGTAAGTGATTTGAAATTCATGGTGTAGTACCAGCCTGGTGCACTAGGGGCGCCCAACAGTAGCTACACTATGTGAACCTGTTGCTCGATCCTGATTGGAGGAGAATCCACCCACCACCTGGGGAACTTTTATTAGCTCCTCTGCTAACGTGGGGGAGGGGGAAACTCCATATATGGTTTCCACACCTTATAATAGAGCATTTTAACAGAAAAAAATATTTTTTGGGTGATATCTGACAAAAGTGAAATCACTTCCCCTACCTTTAAGTGTTATGTTTTGTAATAAAAATCAAATTATAACGTTTTCAAATAATAGAAGTATAATGTTTGGATCTAAATGTAGTGAAGTATAGTATGCTACTACTTGGTAAAAAGTAAAGTACAAATACATCAAAATTGCACTTAAGTGAATATATGTAGTTATTTTACACCACTGGAAACAATCACAAGCTAGATTGTGCAGGCCTTACAAAAATTTGCGGCAATGTTTCTCACGGTACACACACACACACACACACACACACACACACACACACACACTTGACAGGAAATGGGAGTTTTCACATGCATTGAAGGGTTTCAGAACACATGGTGTCCATCATCTTCAGCAGCCTGTCAATCACAGCTCCACCACACGCGGTTAATGGAATCCCACAAAGGAAGTCACCTCTTAAAACTAGAACACTGCACAACACCCACACGCACACGCACACGCACACACACACACTTTCTACTCAAGACACAGGAAATTATTCTGAGTGAGAGAAAAGCTGATGCCTTGGTACAGAGTGTACCAGTCGTTTCCATTACGTTTCCACAGAATAAGCACTCTGGACATCAATATGGTTACATTTCAGGAAACGGAGGGGGAAAAAAACTGTGTTTCAATGAACTCAATGTAGTTATTATTTAGTCACATGTGTCTTACTTTTTAATGGTTAAATATTTGAGGGTAATTAAAGAAAAGCTAATTAGGCATCCCACTCCCGTTGTGAGCTTGTAGTTCGTATTTTTGCAAACTTTGCAGCAACACAGCGCATTTATTTGGGAAATTCTATGCATATTAGGAGGCATTAGTTCAGTCTGTTGCTCTCCCCAGGAGCAACACAGGGAGTGTATCGCCCGGATTATATTAGATAGGCCTACATCTCGGAACACAATCAGCTTTGAAGGCGTTTCCTCACGCCGGGTGTATCTGTGAGCAGAACAACTCTTGGAAGAAAGCCATTATCGCAGTGCGTCGTGTCAATTCGTCAGCGAGGCAAGCTGTGTTTCCCACAGTTACAGGCAGCGGGTTTGATCTTGAACTCGCACAGAACGTCCTCAAGCACACCTAACCATAGATATATGCCTCAGTCACTGTAATTGGTTTATATTGAACACCTGAACATTTTGAAATAAATATATTTTGACACTGAAGGTTGAGGCAAAAAAACAGACCAGCTCCCGTTCCATGAAGTCAAAGATGGCAGACACAGTGAAAGTGTGAGAGCGAGTGTCACAACTAGAACTTATCCTGACAGGTTGCCTCCACAACGCCAACAGTTCTGCCTTTTATATACAGTACAGTGTGCTGCAGTTATTCTACAGTCAGATCCCTGAACAAGCAACATCACACATGCAGCGAGAGAACAGATCTTTACCCAGCCCTGAGGGGAATTTATCTTTGCACACAAGGAGACCCAGCAGTACAGCGTTCGGTGAACATTCATTAGACAGATTACACAAAATCACAAATATTGCACTTTGTTACTTTTTTCTTTCTTTTCTTTTCCTTTGAAAGGAGAGCAAGCAGGCCACTCGTAATATTAGTCAGTTTTTTCCCACTCTTTTTTCAGAGTGGATGTGAAATTCAGTGCCATCCATCCATCCAACATATATTGGACACACACACGCACACGCACACGCACACACACAGGCTGAGCTTTTCACTTCCTAAAGTTACAGAAACACTCGCTACTACAGTACAGGAGTCTAAGCCAAAGTAAGCAACAGTGCTATTAACGTTATTATTATTAGTTTTATTTGCTGAGGCCCAGTTATGTCAGCTCACACGCTGTAATACCCTGTGGAGAGAGACACAAAGCAAGAAGTGAGCCGTGGAATGGTGTGAAATGGAGGGAAGAGGAAGAGTATATCCACCTGCTATGCCAACATGGGGGGGGGGGGATCTTAGGGGTGTGTGTGGGGTTGTGTGTGTGCATGCGTGCATGCATGCGTGTATACACACACAATACTGTATATATTCTAAGCAAAACGTGGGTGTATTGTACGTACATACAGTAATTATACTGAGACTAAAATGTTCACACAATGAAGAGGTTAAAGGGGTAACTGTTCTCTCTCACACACAAACAGATTCGCACACACACAATCTCACTCTCTCTCTCTCTCTCATACACACTGAGAAGAACAGAATGCTTTGTTAAAACACATTCCTTACCAGTTATTACAAGACAGGCGCAAACAAAGTGTTGAAAATGTGATGAGAGGTTGAGGAAGTTGCACCGCCCATCAACAATCAGTCAAAGGTTAGAAACATCATACTGGTAAAGTGAGTGCCTCACGTCTTGTGAACAGTGAACACACACACACACACAAGTGATTTTTACCCTACGGATGTGGGCATTTTGGACACAAATTGTGTGTATTCACTTTTTGATAATTCTATGCCAGTGGTTTTCAACCAGTGGACCCGGGACCACCAGTGGTCCTTGAGAGATTTCCAGGTGGTCCCCAGCTAAATGATGGAAAGTTGGTTAATCAGGTATAACTCTTTGAGAGCATAAAAATGAAACGGTCCATTTGATTTCATGTTTACACTTTCAAGAGTTAAAATATTCATCATCTGAATTAGCCTAAGTCTACACAACTAGAGAGTGTAGAAGATTCATGGTCATTTTGATATGTATGTTTGACTGTTTTGTTTCCCAAATCCAGCCTGAATTGCGCACAAAATAAAAGAAATATTAGTTTTGGAGTCTGTGGGACAATATCATCAAATGGTGGCCTGTGGCTCAAATTCTGAATAAACAGTGGGCCCTGGTATGAAAAAGGTTGAAAACTACTGTTCTATACTATCTAGCTATCTTGTGGCTGTGGAGGCATGCGGGGCAGCCACCTCCCCACCTCCCGTCTCTCTGTCTCTCTCTCTCTCTCTCTCTCTTTGGGTCAGTCACTGAATTCTATAATCTGTTGCCCTGATGATGAGCTGTCCATCTCCATTCTTCCTTCCTTCCGCTCCTCCCTCACTCATTTCCTGCACTTTCGCCCCCTCCGCACTATCCTCCCTCGTTCCAGCTTGTTGCCATGGGTGACAAACAGTTTACAAGAGGGTGTGTGTGTGTGTATGTGTGTGTGTGTGTGTGTGTGTGTGTGTGTGTGTGTGTGTGTGTGTGTGTGTGTGTGTGTGTGTGTGTGTGTGTGTGTGTGTGTGTGTGTGTACTTGTGAGGTCTAAATGCCCACATAAGTATAGCAGAAGTTGAGAAATAGACATTGTCAGAACAATTTCCCCGGTATGCAAAAGAGAAATCATGAAAACTATTTGGGGAGTTAGGGTTACATTTACGAAAGGATTCAGCATGGAGTTATGGATAGTATTAGACATTAAGAAGTTAGGCTATATGGGTTTACGTGGAGTCAGAATGATGCTTCTTTAAAAACCCATTATTATTTTTGAACATTTTCAAAATATCTTAAACGTGTGAGAACTGTCAGCCTCAGGTATAGTGTGTTAATAATTGGCAGCATGTTGGTGTCGCTGGCATGCTGAAAGTAGCTAATCTACAACGTGTTATAGCATTGCGTACGTGTTATTTTCACTATGCAACACTGGTGAGCAATTATAAGGCTTGTGTGTGTGCGTGTGTGTGTGTGTGTGTGTGTGTGTGTGTGTGTGTGTGTGTGTGTGTGTGTGTGTGTGTGTGTGTGTGTGTGTGTGTGTGTGTGCGCGCGCACACGCGTATGCAACAATGCAACATAATGTTGGGTGTGCAATTGTACATCATATTGCACAAGCGTATTGGTCGGAGCATATTGTACTGTATATTCTCTGTGTTTGCACACATTAAGTGCAATGTCTGTGTGTGTGATTTGTAACATTACAGATTTTTCTTACGAGGCAATCTATTTCTACAGCATTGAAAAGTTTCAAAGTTCCACCATAATTATTATGTAAGTGTTGTTTTGACACAGAAGCACTGTCAGTATTAACTCCGATTTTGTATGATTACACGTTTTGTAATAATTTCATTTTAGTTAAAAAAAACATTGAGTTACGTAATTACATACATTTAGCATAGGTGCGTGAAACGATATACCTAATACTGTACTTAAGTTTGAACTTATGTTGACTTACATCAAATAATTATTAGTTAATATAATTTCTATGCATTGAACTTAGTGCCTGGCTTTGAGCTGTTCCTAACTGGAATACCTGGCACCTGGTCCGCTGGCGTGATGAACGAACCGTCACGGACTAGTGGTAGGATAAGATTTCAGTATCCTTCCCTTACCCCAAGCCAGCTTAGCATAATTTGAAATAATATTTCATGTTGCTCCTGTTGCACCCCTCGAACGTTATGCGCCGTCCCCGTTAAGTGCATTGTGTGTGTGTGCGTGTGTGTTCGTGTCCAAACCATGTGTGACTCTTGACTAAGCTCTCAGATTCAGCAACTGTGCGTGATGGTGAGTCCTCTTGTCTGGCTACGTGCCACCGGCTGCTTAGCTACCGACACACACAGCCTGACAACAGACCCCCGTGGACGTGGTCGTGGCCCCCCGGCGGGCCGGGCCGGGGCAGGGGGTCGTTGGTCGCAGACAGACGTGCTGCTGACAAGAGGAACAGGAACTTTCACGCGTTGCAGTGAGCCGCTCGTAAAGTTTGCGCGCCTCGCTTCGAACACACGGAACACCTGCCCCTTCCACCCCTGGTGCCAACATGACACGACAGGTGACATGGACGCCAGTATGCCACAGTGCAGTATTTGTAAGTGTGTTCGCACGCACTGACACATGCACAGAGTTAAGTATGCACAAACAGACGGTGCTTAAGTAGCATTCACATGCACACACATCATGAACACCCCCCCACACACACACACAACCTCTTCCTACGCCTCACAGAACACCAATCACAGCAGCAGCTGCCTTTATGCAATTACCAGCCACTGCTTCAGTAGGACGTTCAACGGCAGGTGAACGGAGAGACCCCGAGATCAATTTATGACAGACATACGTTGTGACTGTTAAGTTAAATTTGTCTTGACTGGTGAACGGTCGCGGCCGATTCATAACAGTTGTGACCGTTCCCTACTAAACCTAACCCTAAACATAATCTCAGTAAAACCGATGCCTAAACCTGGCCTTTAACTGTGACCGTAATGCCACATGTCTACTGCCAACCGCTATGAAACAATTATGACTGTAACACAAAACAGCCTCGATGTATGTTGAAAATTAACATGACCGTCAGGGGCGGATATAACATTTCCTAATTGGGGGGGGCAGAAGAAAACCATTTTCAGTAGTGTTTCAAATTATTTTAAATATAAGTACTGAAATATCTTGGGTTGTTTTGCATGCCATCATGTTTGGTGGGGCAGACTGGGCATTTAGGGAGGCATTGCATGCCTATGCCTAGATCCGCCCCTGATGACCGTTTTGGCCATCGTTCACAACGTTTGTTGCGATGTCCTACGCGCTCGGCAATCGATTTGGACCCTCCTGGAGAAACCGGTGCTATTTGAACCAGCCGTGTCCACACAACAGCCTCATGCTTAAGTGGAGCAGTTGGTTCAGGGACACACAGGACAGGACGTGCATAAAAAGATGTGTTTGAACGAGTTCAGACGCTGGAGTATGTTTGAACATCAAACGCCTGCTCCGTTGTTGTGTGCCCTCACTGCCCTGCATGTTCGACAGCTGACGAAAATGGCCTGACACCTGAGTCCAGGGCGTTTTGGGAAGCGATGATTCTAGGGCCGGGACGATTCACTTACCTCACGATACGATACAATATTGATATTTAGGGTTCTGAATCGATTTATATTGCGATTCTTATTTATGCTGTGATTTGATATGATATATCGATACATCACATGTTTTTCCTACAATTGACTGTGCTTTTATTATACTACAACAAGGGGGATTCCACCCATATACAAGATTTTTTTTCTGAGAGCGTACAAATGGAACCAAATGGACCCTGACGGGTCCATTTGGTTCCATTTCTACACCCTCAGAAAAAAGGTCCTAAAAGAAAAATCATTAACAAACACAACACAAACACAAATTGATGATGTCGTTAATTAATGAATATTATATGCCCTACATGATCATTAAAAAAAAAATCGATTTTGAACCTGGCAATTCGATATGGATATCATGGCATTAAGAATTGCGATATATTGGCATATCGATTTTGCCCACCCCTAGATGATCCCCCCCAACAATTGAGAGGAAGAAAGAAAAATCATGCAGCAGTGTTTTATCTTGATATTATATTATGATATTATATTTTATCTTTGATATATATATTTTATTCCTAGTGGTGGTAGCAGTAATGACCTTACACAAATCTGTATTGGATCGTGTTTTTGCCATGTTCATGTAGCGTCCGTTGTATGCCTGTATTGCGGTTTATCCTTTCATGTGTGTTCAATCAATCAATTCTATGAACTGAGAATTTAATTCTATTCAATTCTCCTGGAACTTTTTTAACAAACACGAGTGTTCCAGGCAAATCTGCATGAAAAAACACCCAGACTGTACATGAACAAAAGCGCTTCTGTGAATCACAGAAGAGCAAAGTGTAAAGCACGATGTCTACCCAAGATACGTTTTGACACTTAACCCACATCAGACAGGACCATTCATGTGCAGACACGCGCGCGCGCGCACGCACGCACGCACGCACACGCACACGCACACGCACACACACACTTTCAGCCTCAGGTCAAGAGAGAAGCGGTGGGTTGGAACAGCTGATTAGGCTGAACAGAACACCACTGTGGTTATGGACCTCACTGTGTGCACTGTGCAGTGACCTTCTCCTGTGTGTGTGTGTGTGTGTGTGTGTGTGTGTGTGTGTGTGTGTGTGTGTGTGTGTGTGTGTGTGTGTGTGTGTGTGTGTGTGTGTGCGCATGTGCGCGTGCTGATGTCTTTTCTCCCTCTCTGCATACAATATCTTGTGATGTCTCTCGCATTATGTCTGTGCATGTCTGCGTGTATACATGTCTGCGTGTATACATGTCTGAGTGTATGCATGTCTGCATATATGCATGTCTGCGTGTACGCATGTGTCTGTGTGTATGCATGTCTGCGTGTGTGCATGTCTGAGTGTATGCATGTCTGCGTGTGTGCATGTCTGCGTGTGTGCATGTCTGCGTGTATGCATGTCAGCGTGTATGCATGTCTGCGTGTATGCATGTCTGCGTGTATGTCTGCGTGTATGCATGTGTCTGCGTGTATGCATGTCTGCGTGTGTGCATGTGTCTGCGTGTGTGCATGCGGTCTATCCATCTTCCCGTGGGCTATTTGAGCATCTCCTGGACAGTGACAGTGATACCTCCATGATAAAGTGGGTCATTAGATCAATAAATAATAGGCACCTGGCATAGCGAGAGAGCAACCGTTACAGCCAGCCGCCTCAGCCAGACAACAGCGCCTTTCAGCCATGTATTGAGCACACTGTAAGTGGAGGGAAAGTGCTTGTAATGCAATTGTAAGCTAACATTAATGTGGAGGGGGTCCTCCACTCAGCTGGACAGACACGCATGAAATTCAGCTGGTGGAGATATTGTGGTTGCATACAGAGCAGCCATTTTCACACCAGGGCCCACTATTTATTCTGCATTTTAGCCACGGACCACCTTTTGATGTTGAGTTTAGTCGCTCGGACCCAGGTTTTTCTCCACAATTTAGGAAAGATAACTGGCAAAATGTTGTACAAATAACTTTTTTTTTTTTTTACAATGAAACCATTTGGTTTAATTTTATGCTCTCAAGAGTTACAGATCTACACTCATGGAAAAAATTATTAGACCACCCTTGTTTTGCTGGTGGAGAGCATGCCAAGACGCATGGCTGCAGTCATCAAAAACAATGGTTATGCAATCAAGTATTAACTCTTGTCTGTATCATGTGTTTAAAGCAAACAGAAAAGAAAACATGGAATGCTTAAAAGTAGTGTTTTTGGCGGTAAAATGCCATAGCTATTGATGTAAGAATTTAAGTAATTTTGGTTATTATCAAGAAAACCATGGAAAATGAATAGTTCTTAGTTCTTGAATTAAACTCTCATGAGCTATTTTTGTTGTTATCATTATAATTGTCTAAATAAATGTACCTTTAGTTGAGCCAGGCATTAAAATTAACAGGAAGTTTAAGAAAACAAGGGTGGTCTAATATTTTTTTTCCATGACTGTATGAGGGTGCATTTGGTCACCAATACCAACTGTCCATCATTTAGTTGGGGACCACCTGGAATCCTCTCAGGGACCACTGGTGGTCCCTGACCACTGATATAGAGCATCACAGTCCCCCTTTCATAAGAACGAAGTCTGTTTTCTCTGTTATATTCAGATAGTAAATGTTTGCAAATAGCTCATTCGTGTTAAACTGCAAAACTTTGGCGAGGAGTTTGACACGGTGATCACTCTCAAACAAGAGAGAGAGAATAATGGCTGCATCAAAGCCATCAATACACCCTGATAAAAGCAGACCACCTACTGAAGCTGTAGCAAACTAGCAATAATCAACACTGTTCAGCAGTAATGGCAAAGCCTCCCTAGTGGCTTATATAACCTAAACAGAATTAAACATCATCCCAGATTGAATGCCTGGTGTAATCCTGGGCTTGGGTCAATCTGGGTTTGCGTGGTTCATCCAGGGACGGCACTGACAGAGGAGCAGACACAGCACAACAGATTCAGAGACAGTAAATTATATGATTAACTATTATCAGCTATTGGAATATTCTTTGTGAAATGACTGAATTTATCCTTATGTAACACAATGCCAAAATAATGCCTGGTTTTAGGAAACAGAAATGTACTATTGCGCTACTTGGGGAACTAGATTTTGGGTTACCCAACTTAAAAATAACTGCAAAACGGTATGATGACTTAGAATAGAAGGGGAACTAGGAATTGGCTTGTCTTCAAATTGGGATATGTATTGGAGAAAATTCATACTAAACATATCGGGCAAGTTAAATGACTGAATTGTTGTTCGAAAGTTGACATTCTACAGAATATATTTTTGAACAAGAATTATATGATGTTTGAAATGACATTGGGATGTCTGACTTCTAATAAAAATATTGATGGGTAAAAAAAACTGTGATATCTGTGATATCTGTATCTCTTATGTGTATATCACACAGTCTACAAGACACCACCAGTCTACCATCTACAGTACTTGCTGCTATTATATTCTCCTCCCGGTATTGCCTCAAAGAAGAGATATCACCATATTAATGCTAAACATTTTGACCTTTATCGTCACCGTTTTGACCAACAGGTGTGTCATCTCTTTGCAGCTAGTCTACTACTACCCATCATTCTTTTATCACCAAGTTCCATGAACAAGTGGCCAAGTGTTCTGGTTGCTATTACACAAGATCTGTGCCCAGTGTCGGCCACCGTCCGGCATACTTGGGAACTTAATGATACCCGTATGTCATAGCACCTGTTTTAACCATCTGGCTTTTGTGCCCATACTAGTGTATATGGAGATCTCTGCATCTGCATACTGGCTTTGAAAAGTGGATAAAATTGAAGTTGGTGGTGCAAGCAGTTCTGGAGTTACGAGAATTCCAACTGTTCAGACAGACAGACACACGCAGACAGAAGGACAGAGACGTGGTACATTTATAGCTAAATTTGGCATTGCTGCTGGCAGGGTTAACAATCTAAAGTGATGTTCTTTTTATTAAAAAAAGATAACATGGTTGGGAGGAAAGGATGCATTTGTGGGTCTGTGGTTTGTTTTCCGGAGAGAAGGCAATTTTCTATATTATTTCAGAAACTATTACATAAATGACCCTCCCCAGTGCAAATAAATTCACAGCGTGACTAAAATCACAAAATCCACAGCCAACCTTTAGTCAGATTTAATTTGTCAGGACAGGGTCTTGATGCTAACAGCACAAGCAACCAGAGACATTTCATTACTTTACAATGAACGATTGTTTTTTACGATTACGTGTTCACAAGGCAAGCAGTCCCAGACACAACGCCCCAATGTCTCGTCATTGGCTCAGTAGAGGATCATCTTCTGACTGCACATATAGCTGTTAGTAATTACGCTTAAACAAAAAGGAAACAAAAAATCTTTGTTGCTGGCCACACCCTTGGTCAGACAGGCCTCATCATCAGCCGATGTCTCTTCACCAGTCTAATTACCCTGCAATTTGTGTCAAGTACAACAAGCCCTCTCCTGATTCTGCGTTTAGGTCTATGCCACTTAAGTTGTCGCTCCATACGCCAGGATCGATAATTAATCAAATCAAATCAATGCATTTAAATACATTAGGCATTCACATTTTACAACATAGACAGTACAATACAAGTTCACAACAAGATTGTACAAGGTATAACTAAGCAGCTAGGATCATCTGCAGTGATTCATAGTCACCCACACTAAGAACGCATTAAATCGCAGTTCCTGTGATCAGAGTTCTTGGACAGCACACATACAGTAGACCTGTACATAAATATTCTGTAAATCAACAAAAGGCAAAACCCAGATATGAAATGCAGGGAAACTGCAGAAAGTGAGACGGCAAAGGGGCTGAGCACTCCGCTGAGCTAGCCCATGGCCAAAATCATGCTGACCTCACCTCTTTCAACAAACGGTCCCTTTGTAAAAGCTTCCCACCCAAAGAGGAACTCAAAGCACTTAACCTCCTTTCCAAACAGGACACAGGCTTAAAATCTCTTGAGTTCAACACAAGAGAAATGGCAGCCTGTATTCCTGACACAGAGGTTCAGTGAGCAGCTTGGTCATAGCTGAGGTCAGTCAGTCAGATACTCATTGGAATAACAGTGAAAGTCTCTCGGGATATTACCCGGATTCCTGGTGCGTGTGCTTTGGTTTTTCGATACACGTTGCAGGTTAAAAACCCACACCTTACTATGGAGGGACAGAGAAGTATATGACATCCTCCCTTCCCTCAGCATTTACCATTCTGCCAACCTTGGACAAGACTCTTATATGCTCAATCAACAGGCCTACGTATATCTGTGGTCGCACTGGACAGCTCCAAGGTATAAACACAGCATTGGACCAATGGATGTAAAGCAAAGGTAAAAAAGAGTGCCTGTGCTCGGGCAACATTCCCTGGATAAATAAAGGTTAAAAAATGACATGGATTGTGCATATTCATTTACTCCAACAGACTGCACGAAGGCTGCCGTGCACAGGGAGCCACTGTTAGAAGTTCACAGCCCAACAAACTCCACATTTAAAGGCCTCTAATCTGCGAGGGTTGAGGGCGCCCACTCTCCGGGCCAAAGGTCTATCTTGACATAATAAAAAAGAGCCTGTCTCCACACCAGAACCCGTTTCAAGCGACCACAATGCGACCTCAGTCAGGGACCATGCCTTGGGCTGGAAGGGTGGATCTACGGCGTTTGTGATTAAAGAGGCAAATTAAGAGAGAGCTCGGAAAAGTCCGATCACACTCATTTTAGAGAGTGTTTGACTCTCAGTTAGGGGATGAAAGGGGAGAAAAAAAAAACATGGCAGAAAAAGGGGAGGAAAAAGATGTTGTGCCAGGGGTGGTTGAGCTGGCCAGCAAAGTTTCTGCTTCAGACATAAATAGAACCCTGTCACTGAGTGCAGCATCACGGGGGAGGACATAGAGACAGAGAGAGAGAGAGAGAGAGAGAGAGAGAGAGAGAGAGAGAGAGAGATAGAGAAACTAAGAGAGAGTTCGGAGAGAGAGAAGAGAGAGCCACGTCAGTGGCCCCAATCAGACTGGCCTGTTTCCTGAGACAAACACCAGCTGCTTGGGTAGGAAAAGCCAACCGACCCACACATCTTCAGCAATGACAGGCAAGAAAGTTTTCATCCAGCCAGGCAGCTATCCAGCTGACAATTATTCAGCAGCAGGACATCCAACTTATTAGGCAACCATTAGGCAAGTATTAAGACATCCAGTGGGTCTCCAGCAGCTAACTGGTCAGCCAAAGGACCAGCCAGCCTCTGCTTAGCAGAGCAGAGACAGAAACAGACCACATGACACACTAGACCAAAGGTTTTTCAACAGTGGTGCGGGGACCACCAGTGGCCCTTGAGAGGGTTCCAGGTGGTCCCCAGGCCAAATGATGGGACGTTGGTTAACCAGATGTAACTCTTTGAGAGCGACAAAATGAAACCAAATGGACCCGCAAGAGTCCATTTGGTTTCATTTTGACGCTCTCAAAGATGAAACCAAATGGTTTCACCATTTCAGGGTCCATTTGGTTTCATTTTGACGCTCTCAAAGAGTTACATCTTTACACTATCAAGAGTTAAAATATTAATCACCTGAATTAGTCTACAAGTCTACACAACTAGAGAATGTAGAAGATTAATGGTCATTTTGATCTGTATGTTTGACTCTTTCATTTGTGAAGTCCAGCCTGGTATTGTGGACAAAAACAAAAGAAATCATTAGTTTCGGGGTCTGTGGGGCTAAGACGTCATCAAATGGTTGTCCGTGGATCAAATTCTGAATAAATAGTGGGCCCTGGTATGAAAAAGGTTGAAAACCACTGCACTAGACTACCATTGTCCACTTATCTGGAGAAAAATGAGCACTGCACTGCAAGCAACCTATCCTAGATGCCAGCCAGAGCTGATTGCTCAGAGTGTCAAACCATTACCCTCCCCACTCACAAGAGTGGCTGATATAATTGCTCATTCTTGACCTCCAGTGAGAGCCGGCACGATGTCTGCATAAATGAGAGATTTGCATAAACTGTGTGGTCTTCAAAGAGGAAGAGACAAATGCCCGTTTAAATAACTCTATACAGCATGAAGATGTTTTTGTCGACTAAGACTAACACTAAAGACTAAGTCGACTAAGGTTTTTGATATTTAGTCGACTAAGACTAGACTAACAAAAATGATTTTCAGAAGACTAAGAGGAAGACTAAATCATAACCTAAGACTAATGGAAATAAGAAACATTTCTTTTTTTCTTTAAATATGTGTGAAAATATCTACAGTATACATTGCATGTTTCATACTAAAACTATAAATCTGTATAACATATATAAACCTACAATGTATTTGTATGTAAGACTGAACTACCAAGACTAAGACTAAATCAGTTTTGACATTTAGTCGACTAAGACTAGACTAAAAAAATGAATTTCAGAAGTGGGTCCTGGTGTTAAAAAGATTGAAAACCACTGCTTCATATGAAAACCTAGGGAGTTTTTTTTTCCAACCCACCCTAGTTGGGAAAGCCAAATCCGGCCTTGATTACATTACTGTATGTTTTAACAGCCGGTGACAAAAACTGGGAGATGTGGGGCAACATGTGAATTTCATTGGCTGTAGCCTAATTTGCCCAAGTATTGCCAGAAAGCTCAATTATATTCATCTTTTCGTCCGACATTGCCCCACCCACTTTTCGACCATCGCCCCATTCACCTGCTATCGCCAGAAAACGTATACGCCGTTACTGACTATTGCCCATTTCTAAACTTTCTAGGAAATAAAACACATCAAAGAATTTCCAAGAAAAGGCCTTCTGGATGTGGGGGGCAACCTTCATCGATTTAAGGGTTTATTGCCATTAAGAGGGGGAGAATGGGTGGCGGGGATGGGCTTCATACAGTTTCTTGGAATGCTTTTCATGGTTTCTCCAAAGAAACGGTAAATTGGAGCGCTATGCAGCACATCATGCCGGAGGAGGTTTTATGGTTTCGCGGAAAAAGGAGCGGACAGCCGCCATCAGCCTGTAAACAGCCCACACTCATCCTCATCACAGAGCTAAAAAAAAAGACATCCACTTTAGCAGACACAGCGCAGGAACAAGTTAAAGCATGCATTAGGTTACGAATTAGGACAATCTGTGAAGCAGATTCTTATTTTGTGTGTGTGTGTGTGTGTGTGTGTGTATGTGTGTGTGTGTGTGTGTGCGCGCGCGCACACACTGGGCCGTCCACTTGCGCAGGGTTGCTTACCGCTGCCCCTGCCCAGTCTCCAGTGTGTCAGGTTGCATAGAGGGGGTGTTGGTTTGCATGTGGAGAAGATTAGATGCCCAATGACTCGAAAATTGATCTAGGGCAGGTGGTGGATGGATGGATAGATGGATGGATGGAAGGTGGGGTGAATGGAGGGATAAATGGAGGGTGGGGATGGGGATACAGTAGATGGTAAGGATGCGCATTTGACCTGATTTCTCTCACCGAGTACTCTTGTGAAATTAATAATTAACTTTGTATGATGTATTGTACACCATAACTGAGTTACTAATTTCTTAAAACACAAGGTTAGTGATATCTGGGTCATCTACTCTACGCCAGAAGGCACACATCTGTCTTGGTATGATTTTTTCACCACTAACTGGTGTTATTATAATAGGGTTACACAGAGTTACCTTGTAATATACGACTGATCAATGGCTTTTCAAACTATGGTTGTGATGGTGTTGTTGAGCTATGTCATGAGAAGCTGTCTTGCGATCACAAAGTGATATATAAAATGTTTATAACAATATTTATTCAACATCCATTACTTACAATATATTAGTATATTGAAATGTGCTGCATGCGTTAGTAGTAGTCGTTAAGATAACATGTATATATGAATAATTTATTTTAATACATTTAATCAGTCTAAAAAAAAGCCGCAATTGTTTTTGGATGTAAATGACACCACATTCAAATGCCATGCTTCTGAATGAAACAAATGCCACCCCCCACGCTTCTTCCATCATAGATGGACGGGTAAGTGGAGGGTGGGGAGAGGAATAGCTTGCCTGTGGAGTACTGGACGGATGGATAGATGGAAGGAGGAGTGGAGAGACAGGTGAGGGTAGTAGGGTGGAGTGGATGGATACTGTATGAAGAGGGGGGGGGGGGGGGGGGGGGGTAATGCCCCCCTAAATGCCCAGTCTGCCCCACTAAACATGATGGCATGGCATGCGAAACAACCCAAGATATTTCAAATTAAAGTGCTTATATTTAAAATGATTTGAACCACTACTACTGCTACTAAACTGACTACAATTGTGGCACCACTAAACCAACAGCATTTCATCATTGAAAACAGAAAACTCTCTGAGTCAGACCTTTAGCTTTATGCATGCTGCGTGTCTGTTGCAACTTCAACAACTGATGTTATTATTGATGCTTCACTTGACTAATCAAAGTCCTGTAACTGAAAATGTGTGTGTGTGTGTGTGTGTGTGTGTGTGTGTGTGTGTGTGTGTGTGTGTGTGTGTGTGTGTGTGTGTGTGTGTGTGTGTGTGTGTGTGTGTGTGTGTGCGCGCGCGCGCGTTAGCCTCTAGCCTGCCTAATCGATGAGTGTGGAACAACATGAAAGGAAAAGAGGAAGGAGGACAAGAATTCTATCCGTCATCGGAGAGAACATTTTTCAGTGTGTGTGTGTGTGTGTGTGTGTGTGTGTGTGTGTGTGTGTGTGTGTGTGTGTGTGTGCGCGTGCGCACGTGCGTGTGTGTGTGTGTGTGTGTGTGTGTGCGAGTGTGCGCGCACGTACATGTGAGTAAGTGATCTTTGTCTTGTGCGGGATGGAAGTTAATATTCTATGCATTGTGACAATAAATCCTCAAAATAGTACAGAATGAGAACAACCTTCCCTTCACCCACAGCAGAATCCATCCCACATCTTTTTAATCTACTACTTAACCCATCAGAGTTGGGAAAGCACCTGTATCATTTTAGATTTTAACCACTTTCAAAACAGTCTAAAGTGTGTCTTATGGGATACAAACACAAACTGCTCCCGGCTGCCAGACTGCAGGCCATAATGCCAACTACACTAAAGGAAGTGGGTACCTTTGATCCAGGTTTCCATGTGTGGAGTGGGAGTCTGGGAGCTTTGGGAAACGCAATGCACATGTGTGTATATTCAGTGCAGTCTCACAGATAGTACTACACTATACACGGAATGCCACCTAGGAATTGCGTGCATACACTGCGAGTTAAAGCAAAAATCCGTGACTATGCACTTGGGCGTGTTTTTTCCACAAACCGGAAGTTGCTGGTTGGGGATGGGGCAGTTTTTTCCACAAACCGGAAGTTGCTGGTTGGGGGTGGGGCAATTTGGGTTTTGTAATATTTACTATTCTGTCCCTAACATGTCGCAACTCGGACGCGGCTGAGTCGGCTCTGCCGACCATCGCAATGCTCAGCGTGGCAATTCGCTTGGCTAGCGCCTCGCTCAGTGGCGCTTCACAATGCTCATGGTCGGCAGAGACGGCGCCGCTCCGTCATTTTCAGTGGAAAGACGAATATGCACAGATTTATTGTAAGCGAATATTCACGGATTTTTGCCTATTCTTGGCGAGTATTCACGTAATGGGCCCAGTGCCATAACGTGCATGTTCGCCTAAACCTCATGAGACTGGGTTGGAATATTCACTTGAATACCAGGGCCGTATTTAGCCAGCCCTACTAGGGTGGGCTGGAAGAACGGCAGGGTGGGCAACTCGAAAGTTTTCCCATATGAAGAAGGGACTTTAAATCTTTTTGACACAAGGGATTTTAGCCACGGACCACCATTTGATGACATTTTAGCCCAAGAGACCCCAAAACTAAAGATTACTTAAGCTTTTGTCCACAATTCCAGGCTGAATTTGGGAAACAAAACAGGCAAACATTCATTTTTTACGCTCTCAAAGAGTTACATCTGGTTAACCAACTGTCCACCATTTACATAGCTAGGGACCACCTGGACCCCTCTCAACCACTGGTGGTCCCCGGAGCACGGATGAAAACCACTACCTTTCATTGGGTGGGCAAGATGCACATTTGGGTGGGTCCTGCCCACCCCTGCCCCCCTCTAGATCCGGCCCTGTTGAATACTGTACTTACATACAGTAGCATTTTGAGAAGATTGTGCTTTGCTTGAGAACGTCAAAATGTCAGTACTTATACTTCTACTCCAATACAATTACTTTTACGCCACAACAAGATTTGACAACTT
Source organism: Benthosema pterotum (assembly GCA_039105355.1). NCBI lineage: Eukaryota > Metazoa > Chordata > Actinopteri > Myctophiformes > Myctophidae > Benthosema > Benthosema pterotum. The sequence goes on along the minus strand of CM076974.1, from coordinate 23,611,193 downwards.
TAGCTACTTTGTAGATTTCGACAAAGCATACAAACACTTCAGCCCTATACGGTACATTTCGACCTCTTGAAAATAGCCGATCTAGGAGCTCACAAGGTGTCACAAATCACGATATGATGCATTGTGACTGTGAGCTTATAGATTTGCTATTTTCAAAGGATTGCTATAGAATTTAAAAGTCTGAAATGGGACATCCTGCACGATGGGTACTTAAGAGTGATTCTCAGCCCATTTCAGGACCCGCAGCTTCACCTGAATAATGCCAATTATGCTACTAATGCTACATTATGGACCCCCAGTTTTCGGCAACACCCAAGTTATATTGTAAAATCAATGTTAATTTAAATGTGAGAAATGTGAGTCAATTTGGTTCCATTTGTACACTCTCCGAGTTACAGACACAGGGACCCCCTGGAACCCCCCCTCAAGGACCTTTAGGGGTCCCCGGTCCACACTTTGTGAAGCAGTGCACCAGTATGAGCACACTGTAGTGCAGGGCTGGGTAATTATTTTTCCCAAGGGGCCAAATGAGATAGATAAAATATTGCGGAGGGCCAAGACTAAAGGCTGAACTAAAGTCTGCGTGATATTAATTTAATTTCAAGATAAAAGTAAGAGTAAGACCAACCATTTTAACACCAGGGCCCTCTATTTATGACATTTTAGCTCCACAGACCCCAAAACTAAAGATTTCTTTTGTGTTTGTCCACAATACCAGGCTGGATTTTACAAACAAAACAGGATAACATAGATGAAAAAAATCACCATTATTTTACATTCTCTAGTTGTGTAGATTTGGGCTAATTCAGATGATGATTTTAACTCTTGAGAGTGTAAACATGAAACCAAATGGACCCGCAAGGGTCCATTTGGTTTCATTTTTACGCTCTCAAAGAGTTACATCTGGTTGACCCCGGGCCGGTCAAAGTCAGCCAAAGGGTCGCATTTGGCCGCATAATGCTCAGGTATGCTGTAGTGTGTAGCCCTGACTGTCCGCCCATCTACTATCTCCCCAGCAGCAGCAGCAGCAGCAGCAGCAGCGTTTTGCAACGACCACTTGGAGAAGGTCAGTGCCGTCAGACACATGATCTACAGTCCAGCCGACCGTGTCAACAATGGTATTAATTGATTCGGGAGCTCCTTGTCATAACCTGCTCCTTTCTATTTCCATAGCTGAGACCGGGGTGCCAATTCAAGTGCCTGTCTCTCAGATGGGTGGTAGCACGTCCTTTCCAAAAAACAAACCGCAGCACATAGTTGCATAGCATACGCGCACGCACGCGCACACGCACACGCACACGCACACGCACACACACACCAGGGGCAGATGTAACATTTGGGGGGGGGGGGGGGGGGTGAAAATGTTATGGGTGCACCCATGCTTATATTAGGCAAGTAAGCATCAATAATAACATCAGTTGTTGATGAAGTTGCAATCTACAGTACATGCATAAAGCTAAAGCCAATTCTACTTAGTTAGTGGCACTGGCGCTGGCGTAGTGTTTTCAAATATAAGCACTTTCATTTGAAATATCTTGGGTTGTTTTGCATGCCATCGTGTTGGGCATTGCCCCCCCCATGTCCATGCCTAGATCCGCCCCTGACACGCACACACGCGCACGCGCACACGCGCACACACGCACGCGCACAGCGCACACGCACACGCACACACACACACACACACACACACACACACACACACACACACACACACACACACACACACACACACACACACACACACACACACACACACACACACACACACACACACACTTACCACCATCCATGTGGTTGTGTTTCTCACACTCAGAGTTTGATGAACACAGAGGAGTTGACTGTATGTATGCATGGAGGACTTTATGATGGGTAAATTCACAGCTGATACGGCGATAGAGGGGGATTAATGTGCCATGAATGGAGGCCCATAAAGCAGAGGTGGGATGTGGACTGTGTGTACACAGACAGATAAGACGCCATTATCAATAGGTAGCCGAGCGTGAATTCCCGGAATACACCACCAAGAGAAGATACCAGACAACAGGGAAGTGAGGACTGCGTGCGCGCGTGTGTGTGTGTGTGTGTGTGTGTGTGTGTGTGTGGTGTGTGTGTGTGTGTGTGTGTGTGTGTGTGTGTGTGTGTGTGTGTGTGTGTGTGTGTGTGTGTGTGTGTGTGTGTGCGCAAGAGAGAGGGAGAAAAAGAAAGAGATTGTTTGATAGTGTGTGGTGGTTATGTTTGTGTACACCACACTTTATAGCATACCTGGGCATTATGCGGCCCGGGGGCCAAATGTGGCCCTTTGGCTTACTCTGACCGGCCCATCAAAGGGTACCGTGGATTTCAACCAGTGGTCCTTGAAAGAGTTCCAGTAAAATATGGAAAGTTGGTTAACCAGATGTAACTCTTTGAGAGCGTAAAAACGAAACCAAATGGACCCTTGTGGGTCCATTTGGTTTCGTTTTTACGCTCTCAAGAGTTAAAATATTCATCATCTGAATTAGCCCAAAGTCTACACAATCAGACAATGTAAAATAATTTTGATCTGTATGTTTGGCTGTTTTGTTTCCCAAATCCAGCCTGGAATTGTGGACAAAAACAAAATAAATCTTTTGTTTTGGTGTCTGTGAAGCTAAAATGTCACCAAATGTTGGTCCTCTGTGGCTCAAATACTGAATATATAGAGGGTCCTGGTGTCAAAATTGTTGGTACTCTTACCTTTATCTTGGAATTAAATTAATGCAGACTTTAGTTCAGCCTTTTAGTCTCTTGGCCCTCCACAATATTTTATGTATCTCATTTGGCCCCTTGGGAAAAATAATTGCCCACCCCTGCTTTATAGTGTGCTTGTATTTGATATCTGTGTGAGACTATTTAAAGGCATGCACAACACCACATGTGCTTGTTTTGTGTACAGTATGTGCGTGTGTACTTTCGTGAGGCAAATAGAAAGACCAAACTTTGCTTATCCCTTATGTAAAAGACACACACATTACATGATGCGTCCCGCAGGAACCCAAGTCTACTCTTAATCACGTCCAAGTAAAAACATGCGTCAGCTTGTAGAGCGGCTATTTGCACTGTGCAAAAAAAAGAAAGAAAACACAATAGACCTTTCAGTAAGCCCCGCCCTCTCCCCAGTGTCCAGTCCACCCAAGGCTAGGACACTTTCTAGCCAGGCCCATTAATTCCAATGTAAATATCATGGACATTACACATTAAATACTGGTTCATTTTTGGAACCAGACCATCAAAATCTCTTCCAAATCCACCAACAAGGCTTGCCCTATGCAGTGGAAAAATGTGTTTATTTTATAAAAACATTTTTTTTATCATATAGGAAAGCTATGCTTTCCTATATAGTATATACAGCTAAGCCAATCACAGCTAAGCATAACACAGCTAAGCTATGTTATGCTCAGCTGTGATTGGACCATAACAGTTTGGGGAGGGGCTTACTGAAAGGCCTATTGTTAATGACAATTTTTGTATGACAATTAATCTTACTCTCTCTCTCACACGCGCACACACACACACGCACACACACACACACACACACACACACGCGCACGCACGCACGTGCACACAGATATGTGAATGCAGACAGGATGTCCCAGAGCCCCAGATCACAGCCAGGCCAACCCTCTGCTCATGTTGCCTGTCCCTAGAGGTGACCATCACTATGTGTGTGGTCTAGCCGACCATATATATATATATATACCACTCAATGGATGGAAACATTAGCCCCAAGCACATGTTAGTCTACACTAGACTAGAGAGACCCGGCCACCAGGGGCAGATGTAACATTTCCCAATTGGGGGGGCAGAAGAAAATGGTAAGGGGGCAGCTTCATCGCCCGTCCAGCTGCCCCACCATGAAGTCACACCCATACCATTTTCAGTACTTTTAAATATAAGCACTGAAATATCTTGGGTTGTTTTGCATGTCATCATGTTTGGTGGGGCAGACTGGGCATTTAGGGGGCATTGCCCAGCCCCCCCCCCCCCCCCCCCCCCCCCCCCCCCTATGCCTAGATCCGCCACTGCCGACCACTGGCCCATATACCTTGGAAGAAACTAGAGACGACGACGACGAAAACAACAACAAAAAGGAGACGGACACGAAATACTGATCTTATTACTGGCAATACTGGCAATTATTCAAGACGATTCAGTTTTACAGGTGCAAGAGCTACTCGAAATAATGATTGTCATCAAGAGTTAAATTACATTTAAATATCTGAATTACTTAACTTTCAAGAATGTACACGTATAGAAAATGTAGAAGAAGTGTTATTTTGACCAGTTTTGACCATTTTGCCAGTTATCTCTCCTAAATTGTGGACACAAACTTGAAAATCCTTAGTTTTTGGGTCCGAGAGACTAAACTCAAATGGTCCGTGGCTAAAAGGCAGAATATGGTATGAAAAAGGTTGAAAACCACTGCCATATACCATTAAACACAACAACCGTAATCAGTTGATGGAGGATTTCTCTGACATTGAGATTAGCACTGACTGGACCCCAAAACACACTCATACAAGTTTTGTTTCATTAATGCAATTTCTTCACTGAAGTAGGAATATTTCAACCTGCATTCTGAATAGGTCTTTTGTGTCGCCTGATTTGAATTTGCGTCTCCGCAATCAAATTCTGCCAAAGAAACATTTTTACAACATGGCTTTAATACAAGGGAGGCGTAACAACAGAAGCACACACTTTGGTCAATACAGTAGCCTTATGTACGCTTTCCACCTGCCCAGTAAAATGTGGGCAGGTTAATTAACCTCTTAAATTGTACACAGTGTACTGTATACTGTCTCCCATTCTGTACCTAAAGCTACAAAACTGTTTTAAAGGTCAACCACACCACTGCAACTCAATGAGTTGCACAGGTGTGGTTTACCTAAAAAGAAACTGTTTTGTCCCAATGCAACCCTTTGGTATGGTTATGGCTTAATGGAGCCAATGAATGTAGACAATCTAGTGTGCAGTGTACCTAGTGTAGCCAAAATAGCCAGTATCACGTCTTAGTGAGTGGCCATAAAAGGAACTTCGACTGTAATTGTGACAAGGAAAGGAAAGCTGTCGATAACTGGCTCTATTAGAATGATTTGCCCGGGCCCCGGGCCAAGCACTTGACCTGAGGAGGGGTTGCACTGTAACCAAGGCGCACACGCAGCGGCTATAAACAGGAAGACATGAAATATCTGAAGCGGGTCAGGAAAAGGACTTGAGGATATGAGCGTTGGTGAACTGGAGCTCAATTTTTTTTACATGTATAGAGTATATAACAGCAGACGGCACAAACATTGCATGTTAAGTCTGTTTACAGAGGGCACCCTGGCTGTAGTGTTGGTTTGCATCTCATAATTCCCATGATTCTTTAAAAAATTGCACACAAACAGAACATTTTACAACGTCAAGCTTGGTGCTACCACCACTTCCCTAAAGCTATGGCTCTACACTTTCTCAAAGGCAGACTGGAGACTTCACTGTCAAATTCCTGCTGAGAAATAGATTAGCTCAACTGAACAGGCTGCCAGTTGCCGTGGACGACATGATACTGGCCTTGGTGTACCATCCAGGACCGCCAAGTGTCGTTCCCAGTTTCCCACGACAACCAGAGACATCCGTCAGAGCCAAAGCCAGCATACAACTGGATCCTGGCCAAAGAGATGACTGGTCTGCACTGGTTGGTTGGCCTGCTGCGACTCAAGACATGCAGACAGTGCACCTGTGTTTGGAATACGACGTCGACGCAAGTGCATCAGTGAAGTTAGGTGCACAGTGTACACTGCATTGGGATTTTGTGGGTTTGAATCCAGCTTGTGTGTCATCACACATGATCCTCTCAGACAAATGTTCTTGGCTCTCTAAGCACTACAGCATCGCATCAGAACGCAGAGACGGCACATACTGTATTATCCATCTTTGGAGAAATGGGCCTTGGTAGAGAGCTGGCAAGCTGCGTTCACACCAGAACCACAACGTGTGATTATAACATCCACACCTCCATGTCTTCTATATACTACACTTGAACAACCCACAAGTGCACAGTCACAGTGCCACAATCCTTACAGGTTCATTTTGAGTATTTTAATATTTTAAGCTCTTTTTAAGGATTATTAGGGTTACTGTGTAGAATTGGCTTTTTGTTTTTTTAAGAGGATCAACATGGCAACACCACTCATGAAATAAAATCACTGGTAACACCAACATTCCCCCCGACAGGTCTGATGCCACTGTAACAGCTCAGAACAGAAAGCACAGAGAGCATATCAGTATCAAATTTTGTTTTACTGGTTTCCAGTGGGTGCATAGAGCTGAACTGCTGGTTTTCCGGTAAGCGAGGGCATGGGCTAGGCAGCTAACCCATGACAGATGGGGGGAGACAGGAAGGAGAGAGAGAGAGAGAAGGCGTTGCGTTTAAAATTACATCCTCATCAATGATGCAGTGGGGCGAATACTGTCTGGCGCATGAACACACCAAATATGTAGGTTACACATACTGTATACACTACACACCTCAGTGAACCACAGTCGGCTATTACATGTCCACGTTAGGACTGGTTGAAAAGCATTTAGCCGTCTAGGCTGAGCTTAGAGTCTGATGAGCTGTTGTTTTAGGCGTCTAAATATAAATATGTTAAATATAGCCGTTGAAATTATGTAACAATGTCACAATAGACGCCCACACACACTCAAAACCTTCCTACAAGTGTTACACACCTGTAGTCAGGAATGCAATGGTGGCAAGGCAAATCACAGATCATGTGGCACAAGCCGCACAAAGTGTGTAAAGTATGCATTTAAAAAATAAATAACTAAATGTAAGTTATCAATAATAACATACCAATACAAGAACAACGGACTTGGACAGGTGGTGCCATCTTTGGAGATTTTCAACAGTACTTTCAATGGTGAGTGACGTGACGTCATGATCTCTTTCTGTATAGCCAATGTATCCCGACAATGACCTTTGACCTTGCTTTGCTTATTGACGGGTAGGTGAAAAAAATGCAACACAAACACATCCCTTAGGCAATCTCTGGATATATTACAAACTGGTTTTCAGACTGTGAGTGTGCCTGTCGTGTAAACCTATTCAACACAGGAAGGCGTCTAATGTGAAGCAGGAAATGGCAATCATGCATGATTGGCTTCATAGTCCTGATTGTGTGGACTATGAACACGCACACGCACACACACACGCACACACACACACACACACATACACACACATACACACACACACACACACACACACACACACACACACACACACACACACACACACACACACACACACACACACACACACACACACAGAATGAGGCCAGTCAGACCACTTTCAGGTCCACCTCACACAGACAGACAAACTGAATAGAGGTGTTATCTATTCTAGATAGACAGATAAACACAGATAGACAAACTTCCCGTCTTTGGTGACACAACAAAACTTCCAGCTGCTGAACAAGGGAAAGTGTGAAACGCCATGGCTTGTTTCACTTTTACGTTTAACCTCAATAGTTTCGTGTGAACCTTCCTTGTAGCAGTCAGTAAATAAATAAATGGAACATACTGTAGTTCTCATTTCTTGTTTTTACGTCCCATGACCTTTTTGGTGCCATGGTCAGACTGGGTGGTAAAGCTGGGATGTTAACAAAGGCCTCCATGCAAATGCTGGTATATCTTTGACCTTCCCCTCGAGAACATTTGTCAGCTTCACACCTGCCTTCTGTGAGCTGGAAATCATATTCTACTCGAAAACCTTGTTGGACGGATTAACATTAACATTCAAAAAGTCACCTGGTGGATTCTGGGCTATGCCATGGTAAAAAAAGAAAAACCTTAGTCTTCCTTTGCTGGTGTCACTACATTTATGTTAGCTAACACACCATTTCCTTTTCTTTTTTTCACACCCAAACTCCAAATACTCCAAATAAGGTTCTATTCATGAAATCGTCTGACTTACCGTTAAAGTCATAAACACACCAAGTAGAGCAATGGAACTCCCTAACAACTTCTCAGAGAGATGAACGGACTCACTGTATATACCAGTTTTTTCCTCTCTGGTTGTCCAACCTAGGTACTGGCAAGACAAACTCTCCAGTGTGCTGAAACACTGTGTAACTGAAGAAGGGAACAAATCGAGAGGGATAGAGTGATAGAGACGGAGGAAGACAGAGATTAATGACTGCCTCGCTCTTTAACTCTGTTCTCCCTTTTTCTTACCTACTAACATAATTCAGATTTTGTTGCAGTTTGTGTTCAACTTCACCTGACAATCTAATCTATAAAGCTTGTTGTTACCTAGTTGCAGATAAACAATATCAGCCTGATAGGCCTATGTATGCTGATGTTGCCCTGTGTGTGTGTGTGTGTGTGTGTGTGTGTGTGTGTGTGTGTGTGTGTGTGTGTGTGTGTGTGTGTGTGTGTGTGTGTGTGTGTGTGTGCGTGTGTGTGCGTGTGTCCGCAATGTGCGCCACTCTTAGATTGAAGATATGGCCCACAGGAGTGCATAATGATCAAAAGTTTACAATATCTCTACACCCATTGATGATCCAATCACTATTATGCCTATGCCATGTTAGCTTAGCTATACAGATTAGTTTATAAATCATGCCAAGCAAATATACAAACAAGAATTATGTAGGTATGGCAATAGCCAGTTTAAGATTCCTCCGATGTATGAGGTCACTGTCACTGTTGAATGCCGCTTGATATACAAGCACTGTCGCTACGACAAAGCCCCCTTGGGTACAATAATATTGTTTTTAGTGGGTAGTTGAGAGGGTCATTTTGAAAGTAGCAATTCAATTCAAAATTCAAATTCAATTAAAAAAAATGTGGGCACCCCGTCATTTGTATTTGTATTACTGTACTATCACTGCATGTGCTAATGAAGGGCTGCTGAATGTCACTACGATGCGAGTGCTGTGATGGAAGCATTGTCCTCAGCCCACCCCACTCCCGTCAACTCCACGGCCAGTAGCACTGTGGAAAAACTCAGTGGCTTTAATGCCTCTTTTCTTCCCCCTACCTCACAGAAACAGGCCATAAAAACGTGTCCAACTGTCTGACCCACTTTCCATGACAAACGCAATCTATCCCTCGACAAACTGTAGGCCGTTTACCAGACCAGGGCAGACTAAAAAGCTAAGCTGGGCAGACTGGGAGGAGGCCGGGCGAGCTCCAAGCTGCTTGCTCACAATGGGGTGGAGGGCTTAGCTCAGCAGAGCTCACGGTGCCTCCCTCCCTGACGAAACAAACCCACGCCACGTGTGCTGCATCTGAGACAAATGCACAAGTTCCCGCTTAGTGCTGATCGCCCGTGGTGAAAGATACACAGAAACCATGAATGCCAGCAGGCACTCTTGATGAACACAAATCATACGGTTGCGCTCAATCAGACACACTTAAGCACAACAGAATGAATATCACCACTGGCAGCATGTTGTTTGGTGTGCAACAGCCTCGGGAAAACAAGGGCATGGAGTAAATATTTTCAGATTAAAACCCCTACAGGTTTTTTCTTCCTTGAAACATTTTCTGACTTTAGAGCTTATTTACGTTTGTTTCCCTGGCACAAAATAGATGTACTGTAGTTAATAACAAAAACGAAATGAACAAAACTATCAAATTGTTATTTTAAACATCAGCATCAGCCCATATCTCAGAATGTTTAGACAAACAGAAAATGCTGTGCTCAAGCACATTCAGTATCCCTACTAAAAGTAATTCCAGGAATATCACATACTGTGGTATTATGCCACACGGATGGCTCAAGGGAGTCATAGCTTCCAATGTCCCCACGTGCATTAGAAAAATAGTTTAAGAAAATGCTCACATTGCAGCCTTTTACGATATACATATTGCCCTTTCATGCAACATTGACACATATTCAATACTAGGCCTACACCCTGACTAATCAAAACCTTCATAAAGTAATGTGTAGGCAATCTTTTATTGCAGCATTTATTTTTCTAAGACAGGCTATGATTCCTGGGGATGAGTTCATCACAAAATAACCTTTTGTTACTTTTTAATTTGATAACTTGTTTCTCTTTAATATCTAGCAAAAAAGATCAGGGAAAAAAGCAATCACACACTAGATTTGTTAGGGTTAGCAGCAATACATAGATTTAGCTGAGTCTTCAGAAATGTCTTGTGTAAAACGTTCAAAACATGAAAATCATTTAATACACCATTACCCGGGGCTTTTCCTCCGTCTCCTGTGATTGGTTACAAGAGTAAGATGTCAGATGTTATTGAACTCCGAATGTGTCAAAGTTGACTTTTGAGAATAGAATTATACACCCCGAGGGTAAAATTAAAACTCAGGATTTTACTGTAGCAAGCTAATATGCACTCAAAGTCAGTATTTGCTTTGCTCTATGGTCTATAAGATTACTAGCAGAGCAAAAAGTTTCAGCCAGGAGCAACAGCCTGGAGTATACATTTCATTTAACTCTGAGAGTATACAAAAATGTAACCAGATTTGTACATTCAGAGTTACCAAATGGATGAAGTAATGTTGAGAATTTTAATGTGTACAAGTTTGCCCTTGGCATTTCTTTGTGCCCCCAAATATATAGTATACAAAACATATATGGTTCAGAATACATGAGGTTTTTCTCACTTCATCAAGAGATATGCAGCTTAGCATAGCTGAGGTTTAGATGTCAGTGTTACTGAGGAGATGTCCTGTTCTGTCCCTACATAAGGACATAAGAGACCTCCGCTCCCCGGTGTCTTAGCCAATCAGCTCCGATTTCCTGCCTGAAACTGAGACCAGACAAAACCTACACACCACACACATGTGCATGTGTGGGCAATGCATGGTATAAGGGCATACAGTGAACACAGGCAAAATTCACCGTATACACACAACAAGAGGATGTGTCATGTCATCTGTGTGTATGTGCGTGCGTGCTTGCATGTGTATCCATCAATCTGTCCAACTGTGCATAGCTAATCTCCAACACCTCTGGATCGATTGCTGTCAAACTTCTCGTGCACAGTCCCAGTAGAACAAGAAAGAACAGGTTGTTTTTTGTTTGTCTATAACTCTTGACCTGTAGGTCATACCATAATAGAATAAAAATACATTTCCCTGTTTCTTGGATCAACTCCCTGTAGTTGTTTCTAAAAATTTCATTCCTTTCCCGCCAGCAGCAACCACAATCTGTGAATTACTCATTTAGGGGCTTCCAAAATTCCAGGAAAACAAAACAGGCAAACATACGGTAAATCAAAATTACCATTCTTTTACATTGTGTACACATTTAATTAAGTGGGCTACAGTAATTCCGATTATGAATATTTTAACTCTTGAGAGTGTAAATATGTTTACCCTTTTGAGAGTTACATCTGGTTAACTAACTTTTCATTACCAACTTAGCTGTGGACCAACTTGAACCCTCTAAAGGACCACTAGTGATCCCCGGACCACTGCACTATACATGTCTAGGACTCCTATATTTGCAGGGTTGCATTTGTTAGTGATGGGAGTCCTGCATACTGACAGGCCTGTGGTCTCCCTGTGAGTAATATTATCACAGTGAGACAGAGATGGAGTTAATGGGTCTCTGCTTTCATCATGACATTTCCAACAGGGGGAAAGGAAGTCTGACTGAGATCACTATCAGCATGGCTTATCACATCAGCGCGTCACTGAACAAGAGACAGAGTCGCACAGAGAGAGAGAGAGAGAGAGAGAGAGAGAGAGAGAGAGAGAGAGAGAGAGAGAGAGAGAGAGAGAGAGAGAGAGATGATTTGGATGAGAAACAGAGAGAGACAAAGATGCTATCGCTGCAACAGTTAATGGAACAAATAGATTTTAAACCTCTCTTTCCTGGAGAAAGTTGCCATGAGTAGATGGGGTGTGATACCCCCCCCCCCAAAAAATTAAGTATAATTGAAATGTAAGCGTATCGTAAATATCCATCCATCCATGGGCCTCTAGAGAAACAAAAATATGTAGTTGTTCGTCACTTCAGTTTGCAAGAGGAGGAAGAGCTAATAATTAATAATTATGGGCCTAATAATAATTAAACAGATGAGAGATATCTTTTGTAAACCTACCGGAATGTCCCATTATGACTGACTAATTGTAATTGACTATTACTAGTGTGTTTGTGACAGCCCAATGACTCGGCTGATAAAGTTAATCAGACGAAAACAGTTCACTTATCAAACAAATCAAATACATTTATTTTTATATCCCACACATATGGGTGAGCATAGAATAGATAAAAAAACAAAAGATAGTCTGAGTGAGAATTACTAGAAAACGAAGGACAGAGGACAAGCAGGAAAAGGGAAAATCAATCAATCAAGTAATGGCAAGAGTCTCATTGCATTTGCTGATTCCTTATCGGGCAATGTTCCGTTTCACAACCCAGAACCCACCCCCAGGTCAACACAAAGCCTGAAAACTAGTGTACATGTAAACTAATACCATGCATCACTCTCTTTCTCCCCCTCTCCCTCCCTCCCTCTGTCTGACACACACACACACACACACACACACACACACCACACACACACACACACACACACACACACACACACACACACACACACACACACACACACACACACACACACACACACACCACCAGTGGGATTTATCTTTATAGTGCTGCTGATTTCCAGGAGAGATTAGACAGATGAGGGAAAAGAAATTAGCCTTAAATTATCAATGTGTGTGTGTGTGTGTGTGTGTGTGTGTGTGTGTGTGTGTGTGTGTGCGTGCGCGGGGGGGGGCGCGCGCACGTGCGCGTCTCAGTGTGTGTGATATATAGACAGCAGGGGACGCTGACTGATGAGATGACTTATCTGTCTTCCGAGGGTTTTAAAGACCTAATATTGACACAATGCTTTGCTGTGTGGGAAAATAGGCCATATAATAGCCTATAGGTCTACGTACGTATACATGATCGTTTCTTGTCGTCGCAAAGGAGAGAAGGGAAAGGAAAGGCACATGTTGGGGACAAAGGTGACGTTGGGAACAATACACAGCTGATGGAAGTGCCCGTCTGGCTAGCGGCTGCCTTGCTACACTCAATTCATGTATGGCAATGGTTTTCAACCAGTGGTCCGGGGACCACTAGTGCATGCATGGTCCTTGAGAGGGTTCCAGGTGGTCCCCAGCTAAATGGTGGAATGTTGGTTAGCCAGATGTAACTCTTGGCAGCGTAAACATGAAACCAAATGGATCCTTGCGGGTCCCTTTGGTATTCATGTAGCCTATACACTCCCAAGTGTTAAACATTTCACCATCTGAATTAGCCCCAAGTCTACACAATCAGAGAATGTAGAAGATTCATCTGTATGTTTATTGATCTGTATGTTTGCCTGTTTTGTTTCCCCAGATCCAGCCTGGTATGGTGGACATGAGCAAAAGAAATATTTAGTTTGGGGATCTGTGAGGCTAAAATGGCTCAAATGGTGGTCCGTGGCTCAAATGCTGAATAAATAGTGGGCCCTGGTATGAAAGAAGGTTGAAAACCACTGGCGTAGTGTTATAATTGGGCAGGAGAGTGGACTGGGCTCACAGCGGTAGTGTTTAGTACTCACAGTCACAGCAGGGATGGATGGATGGAAGGATGAGCCTCTTCTTTCTCCTATCCGATATGATGTGGCTCAAACAACGGTCTCCTCAGTGCTCGGACCAGCCTGGCTTTCCAACTTGGCGAGGCTAGCAGGCTCTCGCGAACACACTCTCGTTTACACATAGATAGATAGATCAGACCCACGGCCACCTCACACACACACACACACACACACACACACCCACACACACACACACACACACACACACACACACACACACACACACACACACACACACACACACACACACACACACACACACACACACACACACACACACACACACACACACACACACACACACACACACACACACACACACACAAAGCCTGACAAGTGACAACGGCAAATGTGTGTAGAATGGATCCCCCTCAACCCTCAACCTGGGTTTACACAAAAACGACACACAGGCAGAGAAGGCGAGCGGAGAGGTTTCCTGTGTTTAGTCCCGTGCTGCCTCTGTTAAGTTGTGAATTAGCACCATTTGGCAAAAAAAAAAACATAAATATCCACAGTTTTTGTTTGCTTGTTTGATTTTTGTTGGTCAAACGGGACAGTCTCTGTGGTCCCCGCTGTCCTTTGTTGAAAGCATCTGAACATAAACACAGCTCACTCGTTCTGGCTGGAGGAGTAAAACACACCACACACACACGGGGTGACGTCGCCGCAAAGGATTCTGGGCGCTGTAGTCTCCACGTGCAGCTATCGACCAGCGTAAGCAGTGCAAGGCTCTGGTCTGGAGTCTGGACCATAGCTCTGGAGTGGACCAGTGGCAGTGAGAGTGAACTACAACTCACTACACCCCCCCCCACACACACACACACATACACGCACACACGCTTTATTTGTATAATAGATAAATAGACAGCTGAGCTGAGCATTAGAAATACCACTTTGCAGATAAAAAAACAGATGAATTAGGCCTAGTGTATTATTTGTACTTTTACACAAGTAAAAATTGGAATAAAGAAGGGACTTCATTAAATTTTATTTATTTAACTGAGTATTTCTATAGCCTACATTTCATTCATGGACACTGGATACTTAGGTAAAATGAAAGGGAGGATAAACAAAAGCTCATTGCAAAAAGAACGAGACAATGGACACACGCAAATGCACGCACACACACACACACACACACACACACACACAACACACACACACACACACACACACACACACACACACACACACACACGTAACATGTTTTATTTGCATTGCTCAGTGCTTTCACCCCAGATGCTGTGGTGAATCTGTGGAATTCATTCACAGAGTGCATGGTGTTCTTTCATATCTTTGTGGGATGAGAGATCAGAGCACTGCCGTGGGCCTACATACAGTATTACTGTGCAGATGCATTTTCACTGATGGTTGGTGGGAATGGAACCCATGCACCGTGACAGTTGTAATGACATGGTCTGTCCATTTAGCTCTCTCTCTCTCTCTCTATGTGACCTGATGTCGTAGTTAAGCCCAAATATGGCGATCCCTGATGCCAACAACATTGGCCAGCAACTCTACGTCTGATGATTCCATATGTTGATACTTCCCCATCCATGCATCCATCCTCTCCAATGTCTCCCTTTTGACTTATACCTGTCTATTCAAATTCTAGACAGGCCTGTCTACAGTTATTTGGTCACTCTTTAGGTGTCTTATTGGGCGGATCACAAGTGAACTCGTTCTATGTGTATGTTCATGTGTGTGATTAGGCTATCTTGACCACAGGTTAAAGTTAACTTCTTATTTTATCTGCTCTTGGCTCCACTTGGATTTTCCACTCAATGTCAGGAAGAAGTCATCTCATCTCCCACACACACATGCACGCATGCATGCACATGCGCGCGCGCGCACACACACACACACACACACACACACACACACACACACACACACACACACACACACACACACACACACACACACACACACACACACACACACACACACACACAAAGAGGATTATTTTTGCACTGCTGTGATGTCGTAAACAAAACACTTTCAATAGGTCATAAAGCACTGGCCTGTTGACATACTGGAATGCTACAGTAGTTTGTTGTTCAGACCTACTGTGGATGTACCGTATATGTTTTTTTAGGACGTCTCAGGTTATCGAATGAACACCTTACTTTATCAGTGTTCTAAAACACAGCAGTGGACATAGGTACTCAACCCCAGAACTTGAGCCAAACTATAGATACACCTGGTGATTTATATATAGTAAATTATGAATCAACTACCGTCAAATCTGTTCTTGAGTTAAAGTACTGCAGTGCTTGTTAGTAAGTCAGTGCATGCTGCAACTGCAAGTACCAATTAAAAAGTACAAAAAACATTATTTATAGTAAAAAAAAAAAAAAAAAAGCGATGCTTTTAGATTGCAATATGTGGCTTTCAGAATGATTTCATTATGTACTGTATGCTTCCCTTACAAGAAATTGTAAGTGGAGTGTAGTGAAGGCAAAAGTAGGCTATAATATGTCTTTGAAATGTTGTCTCAAAATAATAATAATATAAAATAATAATACTACTGGAACACTACTGTTAGTACTAGTACTGCTGTTACTGTCCACCCACATGCACATACCGAATAGTAGGTAACTATGCATACAAGAACAAACAAATTTGCATGTGCAAACACAAATGCTCAGACACTCTTTCAGAGACACAGGCACACACCTGCAAATCATGCACGCACACAGGCCTGAAAACATGGGCACACGCACCCCCCCCCCCCCCCCCCCCCCCCCACACACACACACACACACACACACAGAAGCACAAACACAACCCTTACCTAATCCTCACACACGCCGCACATTTTATGTAATCTACACTTGAATCGAGGTTGTTCCCTGTTTATGTTGCTATGGTTACAACACCAACAGCTCTGCTGGATGTCTCCAGGGTTGGAAGTCGTAGACACGCCTTCCTTTGATTCCAGAGACCAAAAAACGCGCCAGCCACTGCACTGCACTAGTGATGGATGTTTTGACAAAACGCTTCTCTTTCCAAGAGCCAATGGGCTGCACTTCTGTGTGAAGAGTCAGGAAATGATGACAAATGCAACTCAGGAGACATGTGGTCCAAGTGCTCATATTACATTTCTCTACAGCCAATATTTTAGAGCACATATTCTTCAGGTACATACCACACTCAAAATACAAGTACATGCCTATCCTATGTGTGCATGTGAATCCTTGAATGCAATGTGCACATACGTTTACATAAGTTTTTATAATATACAATAAACTTCTACTCAAATGTCAGAGCCAGATAATGTACAGTACTTTATACGGCACTACAATTATTTGAAAACTTCAGTTACTAATTACTTACTTTTCAAAATATGGTTATTATTAACAGACATTAACTACTGTTATTTGTTGTTGTTTTGACACTTTGTGAGCTTTCCAATTTCTAAATAGAAAATAATATTTTCGTGAAACATATTCTGCATGATGAGCTATTTTACATGTAGTAAATTAAGTCTATTTTGATGTCATTATCGTGGTGCATTTACTCAAGTAATATGGGACTTTTAGTATAAAAGAGTATTGTTGCTTCTTTGATTTAAGTAACAAATGCAGAAAACTTCTTCCACCATTGACTTCACTAAGCTACTGATCGACACCTACTGTAAGACTTGTCATTTCTTTCTGTTATATGTGAGGTTTGTGTGCAGGGACTGTTAGAGTAATTTTTCATCTGTGACGAGCCTGGCTGTTTGGCAGTAAAGTGATCTTGAACTTGAACTAGATGTACCATTACTTTGGAGGGCAGCTTCAATAACAACTTGCTCTATTTAAAGTGTTTCAAAACAGTGTGTTTTCTTCCAGTTTGTGGTTCAGTGTTTATGTTTATATTTCTGGTATTTAGAGTCTACATTTCCTGCAGAAGCTATTAGATTGTTTTATTCATTGTTGTGGTATTGTATCCTGACATTTTATTTGCACTGGCAGATTTGTCTGGATTCCAGTTTAGTGGTCTGGCACAATGACCCTGCAAGCAGGTGTTGGCCAGCATGACCCTGTGCAAGTTCAAAGACCCACTAAAGGGGTGTAGGCTGTCTGGAATGGCTGAAGAAAATATACTGTGTTGTTGGTAACCTGTAACCTGTTGTTGGTAGCCTGTAACTTGTGCACACAGTAAAATCCTTAGCATTCAATGAACTCTGACATTTGCACACACTTGAAATAAATCTCAGGAGTTTGCATTGTAGTAAAGGTTTTGTCAGAATTATAATTAGACTGCAATAATGAAACGCTGCAATATCCCACCGACTGCAGACGACTTTAAAGCCATTGATACCTTGATCTGTCAT
>CM076974.1:23565749-23590749 GCA_039105355.1 Benthosema pterotum | reverse complement strand
ACACACATTGACTGCACATGTGAACCCGCCCAACACACGTACGTTTCACATTTACTGTACAGTATGCGTTTTATTTGCACCTCTTTGGATACACACACGTGCCCCCCCCCCCCCCACACACACACACACAGTTTGCTGTCGAGACGGAGAAATATAGACTTCGGGCTACTCAACGCAGCGATGTCATTGTCGTCATGGTGACGAGCAATACAGTAGGGTCTGCAAGGATGTGAGCTAGCATGATGTCATTCAATAAATCTGTCTCTCATGCCCTTAGAGGATTTGACTTTTTCCTTCTTTTTTCCCTTCTTTATTCCTGGGTGAATTTCATAATCACTGCTGTCCTGGGGGATTTTATGTGCACATGTTGAGCAAAACTAAGGATTACGCAACACTTTTACAACAACCGTCCTGAGTAGGATAGAGCCAGTGGTGGAAAAAGTACTCCCATTTCATGAGTAAAAAGCATCATTATACTGAAAAGTAGAACTACACTGATACATGTAAAAGTCCTGAATTCAAATTGTTAGTAATTAATTAATTAATTAGTAGCTACTATTATTAGTAGCAAATAGTCATTCTCAGTTGCAGAATGTCCCATTTCATAACTTTTCAAATGTATAAAATGAATAAAAATCTTTTGAAAATAGTGGATCCTACAAGCACGCAATGCGTCACAATGCTTTAATATAGATTTGTAATTTACAAAGTAAGTAGCATGTAATGTTTTCAACTAATTACAGTAGAATTGACACGGGGACAACTGATAGTGACAGTTACACTAGAAAATGACAAGGTAAAAGAATGAGAGGCAATGACAGATGACATAGATCATCTGATTAAATATATGGTATGTGCACTGACTGGTTGAGCTACTGTAAACAATCCACTACCAAGTCCAGAGTGTTCCACATCCAGACTTTTGCTGTGTATCTTTAAGAAAAGAGGTAAAGACACATTTCCCACGAGGGTTTATTGTTTCTAAAGACAATACAGTCATCAAAGCGTACAGCATGTGCTATCACAGTGCATACATTTTACAATACAGGTGTTTTAATATACAGATACAGTATATATGCTTTGACAGGCCCTTTTGGGGATTACGGACAACGAGGTAGATCGGAGTCAAAAGACTTCCCAGGAGACAGGATGGGCAATAAACATCCTGGTGCAGGGAGTTGCGTTGAAGAAATTCACAACGTTGAACATGTCATGACCTTTGAACGTTGTCTAAAGGTTTCAACCGTGCTATATTATTTACCAGCCATTGTCCATCTTTTGAAGGAGTTATTTGTACCGGTGATTGTCCTTCTCCTTGCAATTATCCATTTGTTAAACTAATTCTAGCCTGCACTGTCCATCCCTTACATACAGTGTATGACTACTAGAAAACTATAATGAAGGCTTAGGCACAGAGCTGATACCCTCAGTAAGAATATATTTCTACAGTTTATCAGACTAATCAAACAGCCACTGATTTCAGCAAAATATGCAAGCTTTAAACCTTTATTCTAATGTACCGGTTGGCTACACGGTTAAACAAAAATACATGTTGCTTTCGAAAAGGACTACAGGTCAAGCGTATCAAACTCTGCAGCTACAGCATGTGGCTCTAGTGACAATCCTTGCTTGTTTGGATTCATATTCATTAAAATGTGCGGCAAGCAATATCAAACAAATGTCCAAGCAATGCAACATAAGAAATTTGATGATGGATGCTTGATTATTATATTATTATAATAAACCAAAATACAATTTACTTTTCTGACATATTGACAATTACTGTACTGGTGGCCAATTTTCTATAAAATATACTGTCATGGCTCTTGGACCAGCACTGAAAGAACTTTCTAAGTCTAGATAATTATTATTGTCAACACACATTTTATACTATACAGTAAGTGCGTAGTTCCACATGTATACATGATACAAGTATCTGCAATATATAAAAAACAAAAAGCTGTTTATTTCCGTTCAAATCCATGTAAATCTTTAGCAATCCCAACTGGGACTGAATGGCACAATATTAAAGCTGAACAGACTCTGAGCGTCTATAGTACTGTCTGCCAATCACTCTTGTTATCAATAGAAGCTTGGAAAACTGACCACGTGTTGTCAGTTAAGAGAGCTAGGTCCCTTATATGTAGAACCATAGGCTATTTCATAGTAAAAAATACAAAATAAATAAATCAAGGCAATCTTTCTCATAGAAAAGAATGATGCTTTAAGAGCCATATGAGCCATGTTGTTTCTCATGATGGCGTCAATACTGAGTATGGTGAAGCCAAAGTCACCAGGTTACAGGGCATGCAGGTGTTGCTAATGGGAGAGGTGAGTAGAGGATTCTCACTGTGTTTCATGAGAGGTAGTGGTCTTTATACTGAGTGTTTGGCTGTTTATTTATTCACGTTTTTATTGTGTGTTGAAGTGAAGAGACAGTTCAGCTGCAAATGTGATCTTTTGTTCATGAACTCAACAAACAAACATTTTGGACAAGTCTGAACTTTCGGCGCTCGGCAACCAGTATTGCCTAAAGTACAGGACTTTGTCATTACTTTGGCTATACTGAATCTATTATACTATGAGAAGAAGGCCTTGTATTTATTTTCTCTTTTATAGGCAAACGTATCAATCTGAAAATAAACATTGCTCCATGACATGCTGAATCTAGAGTCAAGGCCCTTTTATACTTCCATTCTGAAGAGTGCTGTACACACAATCACACATGTATACATTCAGACTCTAATCGCCATTGCTCATGCACTTTGTGCTATGTAACATGTTCATTATGTCATTATCGTAGAATATAAATGGGCCTTAAGTCAGCCAGCATATTTTAGGGGCTAAATTATCATACAGTACTAGTATTGACAGAAACCTCACCATACGTGTAGCTATTGAGTGAAAAAAATCTTTTTTAAAAATCTGTCCTTAGAATTACCCATCTGGCCTCCCGCTCTGTCCAGCACAGTGGAGGGTACACATGGCGAGTCCATAGGAATGATGCATAAAATCTTAGCAAGCAATACGAGAGCAGAACAACTGAAACATTTGACACATGACAAAATAAAAGACCCCACATCAATGAAGTCAACAACCCTTCTCCCTCAGCACCCACAGGAAATATAGGCACAGGCACACACAAAATTACCAGTTACATACAGTATATAGAATAACATCACTACAACCAGAAGCAACAAGCTACTCCGCAAGCTAATACAGTTTGGTATACAGCACCTGGTAACCAAACATGACACGGTTACCACTTCCTGTCAAAGAGGAAACAGGAGGAACAAATAAAGTATAGATTATAGGTACATCTTAAGTCTCTATTTTGATGTTTCCTCACTCCTCGTTCCTTCAAACAATTAACGGTGGAGTAGCAAAGAGGGATCTCTGAAAAGCGATGAGTGTGAGCACATAATAGCAGCCTAAGAGCAGCTTTCGGCGGAACGCCATTATGTGTATTACTCCGGCCCTAGAACAGCATAGGTAAACGCTTGTTTTTTCTAGGCTTTTTGATATACAGTATAGTATAACAATAAATGTTCAAAATGGACCATGAATGCAGGATGCGGGCTGGGGACTACTGTTTGTGTATAACAGTAATGACAGACACTGGCGGTAGATACAGCTGTGTAATCAGAAATGGAGGTTGACGCCTCATTTCCCTAAAAAAACATATTTGTTTCAGTTTCCTCTCTCGCTTGGAAAGTAAAGATTTGTGTGAGGGGAAAAGGGGATGCAATTTAAAATACTTGGGATGCAACCGACAACAAGCAGGCAGCTACTGTATAAGTAGGAGTCCAGAGAAACAAGCGATCTGGCTGGGTGGAGTACTGAGGCACGAAACACCTTAGGAGAATTTTCTGACACTGAACTTATTATTTCCTAGCGTTGTGCTGAGGTCTGACAACACCTCATTATCTCCCTTCTAGGCAGCAGGCAACAGGGAGATGCAAAGTGTCAGAAACGCCCCATATAATTTCTTACCGACGAGCATAAACTTTGTAACTCTTGCATATAATTCACAACTACATAACTTTACTTCATTTACATTACATCTTTCCACCATCTCAATATATACGGTACTGTAGAATAGATTATAATCCAGGGACCACCAATGAACCCATGCTGGCGATGTTCTGAATTGTTCTTGTTTCGAGGCTAATGGAACTAAAAGTGACCCCTGAGTTTGGGGCACAGAGCTATTCAGGAGAGAGAGGGTCAAAGCTGCAGATAGAAATGCTAAATGGCTCAGGTGATACGTTTGGTGTCGATTCTGTGTCGTGCACTTCTACAACTTGAAAGTTTCTCTCTCTGGCAAGAATAGGCCAACACAACAGTCACAGGGTCAGGCAGCTGGTGTGTGTGTGTGTGTGTGTGTGTGTGTGTGTGTGTGTGTGCGCGCACATCTTATCATTCAGCAGAGACTGAGATGCATCGGTCCATCAGGGTACAGGGGATCTTCCTCCACACCAATTACATCCAGAGATGACAGCAAGGCGCAGGCCATAATGTGAAGCCCGGGCCTGGCCCTGGCAGCGTTGGCCCCCGGTTTGAGGTGCAGCAGTCCTTCTCAGGCTGTCACGTTCTCAGCTTGAGGATGACAGTGGCCAGTATGAGGAAGAAGGTGTTCCATCCGAGTGTAACGGCGAAGCCTCGCCACACCATCATCCGTGTCAGATCCCAACCTGCGGGAGAGAAGGGGCATCAATTCTCACTGCACTTAAGAGTGTATTTTAACAGTGGGCAATAGACGGACACAATTGTGTATCCCACATGGCCAAATTACCCTTTGTACTTGGGGGGGCAAACAGATACATACACATCTGTCTGTGTGAGAATCCACGTAACTTGAGAATCGTTCGCCCCACATCTTCAATTTCGTCATACTGGCAGTTGCCAGTGTCGTGTTGGTCGTCAGACCAACAGTTGTCCAGAACCGCCCCAAAAACACACTGGATTTTTGCGCACGGCTCTGAATTGTTGATAATATATAGTGCCTACTTTCAACCTTGCAGTTGAATATGGACACTGCCCAGCATCTACTGTTCCAGAGTTCCTCTCAGCAGGGAATATACTGTACATGTCATGGTTTCCTTTCTGACACTGTATCAATTGCTGTCAGCGCTCATTATCATGAAGAAATGATGAGACAGAGATAGAGAGAGCAAGGAAGAGAGAGATTACAGAGAAAGTGGATAAGAGAAAGGTAACATGAACTGATGGAAGGTGGACAAAGAGATTGCAAGAGAGAGGGGGGGAGAGAGAGAGAGAGAGAGAGAGAGAGAGAGAGAGAGAGAGAGAGAGAGAGAGAGAGAGAGAGAGAGAGAGAGGAGAGAGAGAGAGAGAGAGAAACCAGTATCTCTCCATCCACTGAGCTGATCTTCAGTGTATCTGGGGCTTCTGAATGATTTAGAGCTGCTTTGACAATAGGCCACCCAGAGTCTAAGGTATCTAGAGATGTCTCTGTGTGTGTGTGTGTGTGTGTGTGTGTGTGTGTGTGTGTGTGTGTGTGTGTGTGTGTGTGTGTGTGTGTGGGTGTGTGTGTGTGTGTGTGTGTGTGTGTGTGTGTGTGTGTGTGTGTGTGTGCCGTGCGTGTGTTGTGAACTACAGGCTAGATTGCATCACTGTGAGCTGTTACATTTTCCGGTACATGTGTGCATACAAACACATACTGTGTGTGTGTGTGTATGTATGCACAGTCACAGTCCCCTGTGTAAATGTTTGTGTGTGTGTTGTAGATCATGTGAGCAAAGCACATGGCGCCTGGCGTACAGGATAGTAACAGGATACACAGTTTCTCATGTTG
Source organism: Benthosema pterotum (assembly GCA_039105355.1). Taxonomy (NCBI): domain Eukaryota; kingdom Metazoa; phylum Chordata; class Actinopteri; order Myctophiformes; family Myctophidae; genus Benthosema; species Benthosema pterotum. The sequence continues at coordinate 23,584,934 of CM076974.1, read as the reverse complement.
TGTAACCGAAGGTTGTGTAACGTGTTTTGCTGTGTTTGCTGTGTTGCTGTGTGAGTGAGTGTGTGTGTGTGTGTGTGTGTGTGTGTGTGTGTGTGTGTGTGTGTGTGTGTGTGCGTGTGTGCGTGTGTGCCCTACCTCGGTACATGATACAGCGCAGGGCTTCAGAGGCGTAGGTCTGGGGCAGAACCAGGCTGAGGTAACGGAGAGGATAAGGAATACACTCCACAGGCCAGATAATACCTAGACAGGGACAGGGAGAGAGATGGCTGCCTTGTATTGAATGATATTCGGTTATTATGGGCATTGGTACGACCAGTCAAGTTGGCCAGCCAATAAAATGCTTGGCGGAAAACATTGTTGAAGTCATAGTATACTGTATGGCAGGGGTGGGCAATTATTTTTCCCAAGGGGCCAAATGAGATACATAAAATATTGTGGAGGACCGAGACTAAAGGCTGAACTAAAGTCTGCGTAATATTAATTTAATTTCAAGATAAAAGTACGAGTAAGACCAATCATTTTGACACCAGGGATCTCTATTTGTTCAGTATTTGAGCCACGGACCACAATTTGATGACATTTTAGCCCCACAGACCACAGAACTAAAGATTTCTTTTGCTTTTGTCCACAATTGCAGGCTGGATTTGGAAACCAAAACAGGCAAACATAGAGATGAAAATGACCATTAATCTTCTACATTCTCTAGTTAGACTTGGGCTAGCCTCGACACCCAGGCTTTCATTTTCGTTCGCCTTGCGCGAAAACGGAAAGCCTGGACTAACGCACGTTGGAAAGTGGCCTTCAAGTGGGAGTGAACCTTCCGGGGTGGGCGTCGCTCTAAATAATGTGACGTAGAGCAGCAGTGGACGGGCGCGGGAGGGGCCGGAGATGACGACACGTTAGTGAGATCAAATCAGAGCGCAGCACTTCCGCCGTGTGGATCCCACGACACCCCCGCCCCCCAAGGCCAAAATCATTGAGGGCTAGACCAGGCTAGACTTGGGCTAATTCAGAAGGTGAATATTTTAACTCTTGAGAAAAAATTATGCTATGAAGGGGTTACATCAACTTTCCATATTTAACTGGAACCAACTTTCCATATTTAACTAGAACTCTCTCAAGGACTACTGGTGGTACCCAGACCACCAGTGGTCCCCAGAAGAGTCAGCCAAGGGCCACATTTGGCCCCCGGGCCGCACGATGCGCAGCTATGCTGTATGGTGGTGAGTTAGCACTTGTGCTAACTCACTGTAAAACAAGACATCTACTTTCTGTGCTTCTGTGCAAAGAGCAATGTATTTGTTATGTCCATATCAAATAAAATAAAACATAAACATATGCTGTATGGTATATACAGTAGTTGTACCACTAATGATGAGGTTGGGGTAGAAGATGCCCAGGGCTGCCTGGTTGGCGTTCTGCTCGTCGTCGATGGCAGCAGAGATGACCAGGCCAAAGGAGATCCCTGTTACTCCCTGTAGCACGATCAAAGCTATCACCAGCACTATGGAGCCTTCGTTGGGAATCTAGAAAGAGGCAGAGAAAGAGCAGGGGAAAAAGGTGGGACAGGAGGATGTATGGTAAATGTATAGCATTTATATAGTGTTGTCTTCATCTTTATCTCCAACCACTTTGAAATGAACTGCAATTTATCATAGCCAGTCTCATCACAGTTGGAGGTTCAGTGTCATGCTCAAGGACACTTTGACACGCAGACAGAAGGAGCTGGGAATCAAACCAGGAACCTTCCGGCCCTGAGGCGGCCGCTCTACCTCCACAGCCAATGGCACCCATTGAAGGAGAGGTAAAGGGGCTTACAGACGGCGAGGAATAAATCGCCCAGTCTAATTCATTCTCAATGGGGACGGCGTTTTTTTTAGCACAAAAGTTCAAAAATCGACCCGCGTTCAAGAAAGCGTTTATCGTCGGTCGTTTTCCGCCTGGCGTCACTGATTTTTATCGCGCGCGCGTGCACGAAACGACCACGCGCGCGCGAGGTCAATTCGAGGTCAATTCCAGTGAACTTTTTGTAAAACGCTTGGCGATTTATAGCAAACATACAACATAATGAGGACGATGAGGACCCACTCTACCAGTAGACCTGCACAGTGACTTCACCGTTTCTGTTCCGGGAGTGGATTCCCTAATCATTTAAGGCTCTGGCGCAGCCGAGCCAGGGCAGGATCTAGCCAGCCCTACTAGGGTGGGCTGGAAGAATGGCGGGTGGGCAACTCCAAAGTTTTTCATAAGAAGCAGTGCTTTTGAACATTTTTTTATACCAGGGCCCACTATTTATTCGGCTTTTGTGGACCACTAGTGGTCCACTAGTGGTCCACTGGTTGAAAACCACTGATATTACCTTTCATTGGGTGGGCAGGATGCACGTTTGGGTGGGCTGTGCCCACCCCTGCCCCCCCTCTATATCCGACCCTGAGCCGAGCCACGACGTGAGTTGTGGCAGTTCTGCTCTAACGTTCTATTTACAACGCATTATTGCGCGACGTGTTGTGAGTTTGTGTCACGGTCACGCTATGACGAAGCATGTTGGTTACATGCTTTTAGCCAGCAGAGTTTATTATACAACATATTTAAACCGTGATGGATGCTGCCGATTTTATTTTAACCTACGCAACTTGGAATAACTATAGTCTACGTTCAAATGTCAACCTCTACGGCTGCAGCCATCATTATTGGTGACTGGTGATGGTGAGTCATTAATTCATTGTAAATGAATTGTAAATTCAGCGTGATCATGATCATGTAGCGCTTGACTGGAAGTTGTCTGGGAAGTTGGTAGTCTGTTGGCTTGGTTGGCTTCTGAGCCACGCATTTCGTCCGCCCCCCTCCCCTCCCTCCGGGCATAAAACGCGTAGCGTTTATCGACGGGCGATTTTCTTATTTCGGCACTGCCGGCATAAAAAAACTCGCCCGTCGATAACGCCGGCGTTTATCGTTGCCGTCTGGAAGCCCCTTAAAAGTATGAAGAAAGGTGTAAAAGAGTAAGGGAAGAAGAGAAGGGAAGAAGTAGACAGGACAGCACTAAACAGAGACTTGTAAGGGAGGGAGAGAGAGAAAGGAGTGGGAGAGATCATTTTAATGCCAGTAAATCACTGTGGTACACTTTAAAAGTGAGAGCAAAAAAAGGCCTGCTCAAACATTCACTCAAGTCTTCACAGATCTTCCGCCAAAAACACCACAGGATATGAAAAGCCTGTGTGCCGATAAGCTGTACAGATAATGAGAGGTGAAACGAGGTCATGACGACTCACTGGAGCACTCTGCACTATTTATTTACACAGCCAGATCCATTAAATGAATGAGCTGATATGAGTGAGTTGAATATTCTGTTTTTTTATTGTTGCTGTTGCATATTTCAGGTACGCCAGTGAAAGAGTTTGTAAGCATCGCTGAGTGGATTTGTGAGTGTTTGTATTTGAGTAGGTTCTGGTTTGATGTGGCATGTGTGCATGTCTGAGTGTATCTGTGGCGTGTGTGTGTGTGTGTGTGTGTGTGTGTGTGTGTGTGTGTGCGTGTGCGTGCGCGCACGTGCGTGCCTGTATGTGTGTGAGGCACTATCCGTCTCCCTTGACAACGTGCAAAAATAGAGCGGCACTGGGAGGCCACATGACCACTCGGTTGCCACAGCAATCACAGGCTGTTGTCGTGGCGATCCCAGAGTGATCCTTGGATACGGGAGACTCGGGAAGTGATTTATGGTACAAGGTCTCTTTGGACTTCAGCACCTTAATTAACTCACACCTACTTCCACCTCTCTCTCTAACATACGCACACGGCACACGCATGCACACAAATCCATACTCACTAGTTTCTGCAACTGTTTGCGTATACAGTACGTGCCTATTGGTAATCAATACCCGTGTTTCCACCTGCAGATTGTAACCCTGACCCCAATGACCTCAAATTAAATGTTTTAAGACATCATTGACACCACAGGCGTTCTTGGGACACAAGGTACCGTAGTATAGTGGTGTTCAATCATGTGCCAAGTCTCTACTAAATAGTCAGGTTCTTGACCTAGATCCTTCTTCTGTTTAACCAAAAGAAGGTGTTGTGCCCTGAGGTCCTCCACATTACACATGACATTACAGATGTACCATCTATGCATGTATGTGTGCACGCCAAAGAAAGAACTGAAACCTTTTCCAATTTCTATTGTCATATAAGCTTCACTGTTGTCCGTCGCCCTAAACAAGCATGCATAATGTATACATTAAGGACCATATACCGTGCGTCATTGTCTGTGTGTGTGTGTGTGTGTGTGTGTGTGTGTGTGTGTGTGTGTGTGTGTGTGTGTGTGTGTGTGTGTGTGTGTGTGTGTGCGTGTGTCACCTTGAAGACGAGAAGGATGAAGAGGAGCAGCAGAATGATCTGCACGCTGATGACAAACAGCTGAGAGAAGAGGTGAGCCAACATTGTCTCCATAGAACTCACACCTGACACACACACACACACACACACACACACACACACACACACACACACACACACACACACACACACACACACACACACACACACACACACACACACACACACACACACATGTAGATAGGGTAAACAGATGCTCATTGGTAATAATACCAAAAGTAAAGAGTATCCGAATATTTCATGAACAATTAGGAGTTGTGCTGTGGTCCTAGCACTCCCCTAGTGGTGATTCCTTAAAACAGCCCTTAGAGATGAGCTTATGCTATCTTGTGACAGAATGCTCAGGTATGTGTATAGTGCCCTTTTAAATGTTTGTAAAAGCAACTGCCGTCTCCACTCCAGACCATGAATGCAGCATGTATTATGGTGAAATAAATACAAACGCCTCTCCTTTCCTATGACATACTGGAAGGCAGCATTCAAGAGAATTGTGTTTCCCACCCGAAGTCTCTCAATTTGAACACAGCATTTTGCGTTAAACCAATTTGTTTCAAACCCACATCTCCAGTAGCTTTTCACTGTTTTGGTCCAAAAGGCTGGAATCCCTCTTACTGGATTCCAACCCTTGCCTCTCTATCCAGACTTGTCTTGAGTACAGCCCATGTTTTCGGTCAAGTTGTGACATCATTTCTTGTTTTTTTGAATGGTCGTCAATGAGCACTTTGAATTTCCAGTGGTGGCCAGTTTGCAGTTAATGCCTGCCGTCGTCGAAAATAATATTAATATTGTTCAACAATATGTTTTGTTCTGGTACAAATAAAAGAATAAAGGAAAGGCCTGGATTTTGCAGTACCGGATTTGGACACTTCCTTGTTTCAAAAATATGCCTAGGGCCAATAGGTGACATTCGCCAATTTGGGATACACTCCAAACTTGGACATCACTCACCTGCGACCCAGCACCTGTCGAGAAGACCCTCCTTCCTCTCCAGAACAAAAGAGAGCGCTGTCAGTCCGACAGCCAGGTAGAAGGTAATACTGGTTTGGGAGAAATAAAAAAGAGGAATGTATGAGACAGACATCAGTCATCTATTGAATTCTGTAACATTAGCCATCTGTGACATAATTATGACTCCAAATGTGGGCAAGGTTGCCGCACAATCCGGGAGTTATTGACTTCTATTAAATTAAAGTCAAATACTTCCAAAAGTATGAAGTATAGCCTTTGTGTTTTGTATGCTGTACTTATTGATGGCTTGTATTATGGCATACTACAGTATACTGCTTTTTTTGTTGTTTTTTGTGGTAACTAATTCAACGCATTCCACCAAATTGTTGCTCCAAAGGTGTGACAAATCTGACATCTGGTAACCCAACCTGCTTCATCATATACAATACCTTGATTGAAAGCAGGTAATGGGGCAGATTCAGTGCAGGTACACTTGAGCTTCCACAAGCGGAAAAAAGCTGTCGTTGGCTTCTCTTCCAGGTTTTTAGAGGAAAATAAGCTCCACCCACACGGCAGAATACCACGGGGCAAGAATATTGCCAATAGTTTATTTCATATCCACCAAGTGTCTAGAAAACCTGGAAGAGAAACCAGCGAGCAGACAGCTCATTTATTCCATCCATGGAAGTTTAGAGGTGCCCATACCCATTGTAGGTCCAGCCCCTGGCCCTGTCCTCGTCTTCTGATTCGTCAGTGTCATCCATGTCCTAAACAGGATTGGCCGTGCTTTTGGCTCCTCACTTAATAAAGTCTCATCCTAACTTGACAGTGTTTGGGAATGGCAACTGAAAGTATAGCAAATAATTCATCCCTTGGTCTCCCACCAAACCATCTTGGGTAGGTGTGAGTAGGTACTTTTATTACTTACTTTGGGTAGGTTCGGTCCTTAGTTATTTGTCACCTTAGGGGTGTAGGGGCTGTAAGGGTTATTTGTTTTTACTACTGTTTATTTAGTCGAGGTAAGTAGGTTCAGAATTGTCTTTTGAGTTTGAAGTTAGGGATTTTGAATAGGAACCTTTACCCTGGGCTTGAAGTCAAAATCTACTGAAGACAAATTACATTTTAACAGTTGATTTATATTTAGTTGCGTGCTGATGTTGTGCACCAGAAAGAGCTGATCTACAATAAGTGATCAGCTATTTCCAACAAGGCACGCAACCAAGGCTTTAAGTGGTTACTGACCTGAGTACAGCTCCTGGCGTCACGAATAAAGAGAAGTCATTCTTCTGGCTGCCATAGATGGGCTCCTCGAACTGGAATAATAGAATTAGAATAGATATGAACAAACTAGCACTTAAACTGTAGTATTAAAACAGTACATAGAATAAATAAATGTATTTTTACCAGGACAGGAAGAGCAACTAGGTAAGCCATACTGCCCAGCTTATTATCCACAAAAGCCTGTGGGTAAGATATAGAATAGAGAGAGATATAGAATAGACACAGACCGAGAACAATATATTGTTTACATAGAAATGTGTCTAGCATAGCGGTACAACAGTTTGAAGTTGAGCTAAAAAGAAACACAGCAGAAAGCATTTCTGTACCTCAAACGCATCGTAGATTTTCTTCTGGAGCATAAGGGAAATTTGTTGATCTATTAAAAAAAACAGAGTTAATAATCACTAGCATCAGTTTCTCACAAACACCACATTAACGCAAAGAGATTTTACTTCTATTTTTCAAAGTCAAGTTCTAAGGATTATATCAGGGGTTGGTTGGGCAGGGGTCTTTCTCTGACATTACTGTATTTCTGGATTACAAATGGAACCCATCCATCTGGTAAAGTACGTGGAATCAAGGGGAGACCTTGAAATGTAAACATTTGAGAAGATGATACTTGGACAACAATTATAGGAAACACACTTGGTTGCAATAATGATAGGGAGAGACAATTAAAAATTTTACATAGACTCCATTATACACCTTTATTGAGAAGCAAGCTAGGTCTCAGTTCCCCTAACTGTAATAAATGTGACACAGAAGTTGGTATACATGCGCATATGCTCTGGAAATGTACAAAGATACAGGTGTTTTGGAATGATGTGAAGAATGAGCTGGACTCCTTGATGGGATATTATCTTCACCTCTCCATTGTGTACTAGCAGATGTCCAGTGCACCAGACACAATGCCAAATTAATTGGAATGCTCTTATACTTGGCAAGAAAATGCATACTCAAGCTCTGGATTCATAGAGACACCGCTACACTGGACGATTGGTACAGGGAGGTGATGGCTGTGATCCCTCTGGAGAAACTCACCTCCTACGTGATAACATGGATGGGTTCACCAAGGTATGGGAACCAGTTCTAGATACAATGGACCCATCTGGGCTATGCTTCAATCAACGTGCCTTACTAAACTCTTGCAAAAGCAAGACCCTGGTAACCTGAAAAGCACATGTTATACTAAATCTGTGGGGTGTGTGTGTGTGTGTGTGTGTGTGTGTGTGTGTGTGTGTGTGTGTGTGTGTGTGTGTGTGTGTGTGTGTGTGTGTGTGTGTGTGTGTGCGTGTGTGTTTTCTTGCCTGTAATGTATAGTCTGTATCGTCATGTTTTGTTTCTTGTCCTTTTTTTGTGTGTGAAAAAATTAAAAAGAAAAAAAAAGTTGATATTTATTTTGTGAATGTTCTGTGATTTTTCAGAACCTCAATAAAAATATTTGCAAAAAAACCTGGGGACCTGGACCTGGGGCCCATCTTAGATGCTGTCATAGGACATAATGAATGGCTTGTATGAGCCAGGCCTGCACGTACTGAAGAAACAAGCATAATGGGACACCAAAGGCACTGGTAGATGAATGCTTGAACCATAACAAAGTCTGTCGTAGTACTTACTGGTGTGGTCTAACCACACATGTACTGATCCTCCATCCACTATGTCTCTGGAGACCTGCCTCTGCATCATTCTGTGCAACACAAACACATGGCTCAGAAACAAGGATCTCACAAGTCACATTCATGTATCCTATCCCCCACATCTTTAATTCTGTTATTAGTTTATATAAGTTTTGTAACATATAGGTATTTGCAATTTTCTTTGCTGCTAAGTGTCTTTTATAATTTATACCATCTAGTTTAGGGCAGCTGATTGAGGATGCCAGAGAAACTGGTTACCAGATATAGATGCACATTCCATGTACTGTATGTGCAATTGTATAGTACAGTGAGTGAATACTGTACCACCCCAATAACGACTACAGGGGAGGGGATTAAATATTGTCAACACAATTTTGTGGTACATACTGCAAGAACATCACTGCCTGCAGTGTTGCCACAATTTCTAAGTATATGACACAATACAAAACCTTGAAAACATGAATCATACCGTGATAAATACTGTACCGCCCAAAAATGACTACAGGTGAGAGGACAAAATGATTGATATTCATTGTCAACACACCGTTGCGGAGGCAAATGTACTGTAGGTACAAGTACTTTGTATATCACTATCTGCAATGTTGCCACAATTTCTAAGCAAATGTGGCAATACAAATCATTGAAAATATGAACAACAATGGATACAAAAACAGGTTTTTACTATATTCAGCCATGTTACCAAAAGACTTGGAAACATGACATGACAAACACCTTCATTAGTGCCCCCCAGACACACCACTGCTTGTCTCTATATTTTCTACTTTTATTGATTAAAGTGGCCCAAATGGAAGTTGTGTATGTGTCCTCGGGATAGCCCTGGTCCAGGGTATTAGTGGCAGACTATGGGCTATGGGGCGACAACACTACATACAGTGTACATTGTAGTATATAAATAGAATGTAGGCAAAGTGTCACAAGAACGACACATGATTACGCGAGACGGAGAATATATGTAGGTGGTGATGATCCACAATCTACCCAGGTGAGTCAGGGACAAGCAGGACCAGACTTTCTACTTCCCAGCGTGCACACACACACACACAAGCACGTGCACACCCAGCAAAACAAGACATCAAAACAGACAGATGCTGTGAAAAGCAAAACATATTCAAACATATACAAACACGCACGCACGCGCACGCACGCACGCACGCACGCACACGCACACGCACACGCACACGCACACGCACACGCACACACACACACACACACACACACACACACACACCCTCTTCGACTACTACTACTAATACTACTACTATTATTACTACTACTTGATGCTGATTATCAGCTACTCTACATCTACTTTCCCTGCACCATGGTATGATCAAAATGCAACGAGGAAGCATGAGAGGAGAGAAAAAGAGCAAATGAGAAGAGAAGACAACTTCACAAAAGCTATGAGTAAATTCAGGACAAGTCCTGTCAAAGGTATACTGGAGGCTATACAAACGGAGACTAACATAGATTTCTATCACATACACAGACAATCAGCAGACCAAATCGTTTTTGTAGTTTCTTTACACCTGCTGTCGCAACTATATAAACTTGCTCATACAGTATGTATCACTCTTGGATTGTCAACAAACTAAAATTGATAAGAACTGATTGGTTTGTAATGCTGATAGTGGTGATATCTATCAACTAGATAACTGTTGCACTGTCTGGCCGCATCCGAACAATGTAGACGTATTTATGTAGCCAAATTCCACATGTACACTTATGGTGTACTGGCTCAGACCCCTGATTCTAGTTCCATTTGTCCCTGTTGGGTAAGGGTCGATTTTTCTCACTGACAGCTGTCTCAAAGAAAAAAAAAGCTAGGGAATGTGGACCGCTCTCTTTTGAATGTATATACTGTAACATACACTTTATTACAGCTCCCATATTGCGATACAAAATGAAGACTGCTTTCCCATTCTGTTTTCACTCTTTATATAAGATGGCAGCCACTGAGAAATATGGATTCAATCATGCTGCTATGTGACACATTTATATTCATAGCTAGTTACAGCAGTTGAGTTAAAACAATTGCAATGAGGCTATACATTTGTCTGTTGTACCATGGGTTGCCCTGCTTTACATTTATGGTAACACAGCACCATGCAAAGCAGTGGAGACATCCTCTCACCTCTTAGTAAGGTAGCTGGTAAAGTTCTTGCCAAAGCCGATGACACCCCAGTATTCTCCATTATAAATCCCTTCGAAAGCCTCAGAATGGGACAAAGGCACCTGAAACACAGATGTACAACAGTCAAATGATGTCATAGCTAGTTTTTACACAGCGAAATCAAGAGTTTTAATTGTAACTGACAACGGACATACCGACAGCTACAGATTTCTTTTTACATTCAATCATAGTGTATTTTATGTGTATGTGTACAGCTGTGTGACATGTTGACATAAATGACATGATGATCATAATCATAAGATACATTTCATAAGGTGCATACACAAAACAAATGAGCATGCAGCACTGCTCTAAACTACCTGTTCAACACTTGAGTTATCTAGAAAGGAGAGGAGCTTGTAGCTGTAGGAAGAGGTGGAGGTTTCATTATTAACCACGGCCACCTGGATCCCCCTGGGGTCTCCACCGATGCACAGACACATCAGAGAGATCTGGATAACTGGCAGCAGAAACTGGAAAGCCAAGGACCTGCAGAAGACATCATCACTTTTACAACAAAATCCTTAGTGTCCTCTGCGCCATTACATACAGTAGTCCACCTGTATACTGGAATACTGATTAAACAAGGAAGCAGGAACAGAAGTAATTGTTCTGAGGCATTAAAACATAACCAGGGGACATGTGTACAAGGAAAAGAATATACCTGACATCACCTTGGGGTAGGGGGGGGATCCCCACCACATAACATACAAACATACAGAATTTGTTACAGGGTGCATACCTAGGAAGCTTGAATAAGTTTCTTTACAGCCTAAAAAACATATCGCCATCCTCACCCTGGCATCCTCCTCATCCGCACCATGGTTTTGATCATCAAGGCTGCAATGTTCCTCCATTTTGGCAGCACGTGTCTGACTCGAACCTTCCAGTCAGCTGTACCCAAAAACACAGGCAAAGGTTAAGGAGAACACAAAAGACATCTGGCGCGATTTTCGTTCCACCCGTTGTCCCTAACGTTACCCGATACCCGCAGCGAATTCCCTTATTGCTATTTTGGTATTGGTATTGCTATTTTCTCTTCATGGGCGTGTTTGTTGCGCAGTCCCTTAAGTTGCTAATTTCGTCAAATAGATTTGGGAACTAGATAACGCCATCTCAGAACACCCGTTAACCGATACGAGAAGGCAGAGCCACGTGCGCACGGTGCGGGCGTCTGTGCGCCTTTGGAGATGTCCACGACTCCACGTGGAAAGGCGCCAGTTCAATTCATCTCGTTATTTCTGGATTGTCTTATAAACAGCTGTAGATTGCCTGCTGTCGGTCACTTCCTTGTGTTTAGGTAATGTACAGTATATAATATAATTAAATACATTAATTAACTTGTGACGCAATGCTGTAAATTGCAAAAAAGTCGGGAATTCGCAGCAAAAAAAACATCTTTTTGATCATTCATTTCTCGAGAAATGAATGACCGAGAAATGAATGATCAAAAAGACGTCTTTTTTGCCGCGAATTCCCAACTTTTTTTTGCCATTTACTTTATAACATTTCGCAGACTTGGGATAAATGCACGCCACATACAGCAAAAAAAACAAGGAACATTTTTTTCAACATAACATAGTAAGAAATGATTGAGAATTGACCGAGCTATAATTGTTTGAAAATGAGAGCTATACTGTAATCTTTGAGAATAGGCTACTCATGCATGTGTCTGTCCTAAGCGCAGCCAGGCTGCGTGCTTAGGAGGGTCAGGCTTAGCAGTAGGGATAAGGGAAATAGATATGGGATGAATTAAAGGGAATGGCAAGACCAACACGGATTGGATGAAAGCTAAAAACGCCCAAACCACACCTATGCATAATTTAACGGGTATAGGAGGTGTTTAAGGGAGATGGCATGGTTACGAAATTATCAACTTTAGTGTGGGAACGCCTCTTCCCCAATGCTAAGTGCGTTAATTGCGCATAAGGGCTAATGTAACCAAAATCGAGCCCATCATCTCCAGGTCATGGGGCCATGTGTTGAAAATGAAATGAAAACAAAGCAATGCTAGATGGTGGAAATCATGTCTTTTGTTCCACCAGAATCAACTCTAGTCAATCCAGCACACTGTTGCTGCTTTACATTCATGTTACGTTCATAAGGTAGATCCAGCTGGCTGGCTGTCTACTTCTAAAGCCCTGTTCATACTCTCTCCGACGTCTGAACCTTTCGTCGGAAAGATCACACTTTTATTATTTTTATTTTTCGGAAAAAACCTCTCTCTGAACACAGATTACGTCCATACTTCACCCGTTCTTGTTCAGAAAAAGCTAGACTGTCTCGATGGATTGTTTAATTACTGCTAGAGCTGCTGACATAATGGGGGGTCCGCGGGCTAATTAGTATCATTTTGAGGGTCCATGACATGAAAAGCTTTGGAAACCATAGGGCTGATGAGGAATATAAACAATATAAAATGCCAGCAATCCGGCGGGTCACCTGCGGAGTCCAATAGAACCCAGCTGCAGCCTCGGAGATCCTGTCAGCGTGCTCTGCTGACCTCTCTTCAAATGGCTCCACTCACCCTCTCGCTAATGTTCATGCATGCTGATTGTTGTGCCGTTTCGCAGATCCAAAACAAACCAAACGACTATACAATATACATGCAGTAGTAGTAGCAGTAGCAGTAGCAGTAGCAGCAGCAGCAGCAGCAGCAGCAGCAGCAGCAGCAGCAGCAGCAGCTGTGTGTGTGTGTGTGGGGACAAAATGCTGGACAAAAGTCCAGTTTAAACACATAAATCAACTAAAAGCCAACTAAAAAACAGTCAGTTGACATTCCACATACTAGCGCTTTTTATTTGACACCATCTGTCACTCATCCATATTATTCCAAATATACCACAGTAAAGACACAGTGAAGATAGAAAAATGAGGAAGTAGGATATGTAGCACAAGTTTGGGAAAAAGGGAGGAAGCTGATGAAAATAGACAAAGGGAAGGATGTGCAGCATGGAAACTCAAGGTGGTGTTGTGACACCCTTCTGACATAACTTGAATACTTGGTTAAAACTTGAGGCCTGTTTTTAGTCGCACCACCCATTCCACGCAATTTGGACATCTAGTATTGGGAAAGAGGCGTTCCCACACTAAAGTTGCTATTTTGGTCAGATCCTAATTCCCTTAAGCACCCCTGCGAGCCATTACATTATGCATAGGTGTGGTTTGGGTGTTTTAAGCTTTCAACCAATCCGTAGTGGAAATTCCTATATTATAGGTGCTGCCAAGAACTCATCTTTTTGATGACTCGTAGCTTGATCATTTCTGGGCCATTTCTTACATTTCAAGTACAAGTGTTGTATGAACATAAAATATCACCCTCTCATTTGCTGTATAGAATATGCATGTGGGTCTTCTCTACAAAACGGGATCAAGCGAAACATATTTGACGTGGAAATCACTTCTGCTGTGTATAGGATGGTCAATAAATAAGTAGATGAAGTGAACCGATGCAGCAGCTGTTCCATTTGGAAAAGTTCAAATAACCTACCTGAATATTTTGGCTCTTCCTCCACTGCCACCGTCCCGATGCCCAGGATTGGCCGAGTCTCGTCGCGTCCACTTTCAAATGACAGGCTGTTTTCTATTACGGTGCCCAGGTTGGGCCCTGGGGGACTGGAGCTGTTTTTGGAGAGGACCTGGTCACAGGACTCACACAGCTGCAGGAAGGCATTCTCCAGTGTCTGCAATAAGTGTTAACATCAACCACCTTGATTAGTAGGATGATAATGTAGGCTTTGTATCTGGGGGGGGGGGGGGGGTTATTTTCCAAAAGCTTCATCAGGAAAGGAGGTATTTTTCGAGCGTTACTCACTGATGTATTATGCTGCTTCATCAAAGAGTCTGGAGTTCCCTCTGCCAGCAATTGTCCATTCCGCATGAGCCCCACCTGCAGGAATAACAGTAGGATCAGATACGCTGAGATACTAGAGCAGGAGCTGTTTAATATGCCTGAGATGCCTGATAACCATTAACCACGTAAGAAAACATTTGTGATTCAACAAATCAACGTACTGTGAGATTGTGTTATTTTAGCTATTTAACATTTCTGAACCTACCAATGGCACGCCCAAAATAGTGATGTCAGGCTAAAAGTTGTTAAACAACAATCTGACAAAGCCGGACATGTAGCCAAACAGAAAATATAAAGACATTTTTGTTTGGATGATTATCAAATATACAGTGTTGATTTTGTCGACTAAGACTAAAGACTAAGTCCACTAAGGTTTTTGATATTTAGTCGACTAAGACTAGACTAACAAAAATTATTTTCAAAAGACTAAGACGAAGACTAAATCTAACCTAAGACTAAAAACTATAAATCTGTATAAGATATATAAACCTACTGTATTTGTATGTAAGACTAAACTACCAAGACTAAGACTAAATCATTTTTTACATTTCATTGACTAAGTCTAGACTAAAAAAATAAATTTCAGAAGACTAAATGGGACTAAAAGACTAAATATGTCTTATTGAAAAGACTAAGACTAAGACCAAATCAAAATATTCTCAAAAAACAACACTGCAAATATAGCTTGATAGCAAAGTAAGAGTATGGCACACCAGTAAACAGGGACGCTAAAGTATTGGTGTGCTCTACGTTAAACCAAGAGACTGTTGGCATGCATTGTAGTCTCAAGTGCAACAAAACCGAAAACAAAAATGACGCCAGCTGACACGGCCTTCAGTTGTTCCCTCCACACCTGAATGAATGCCATGTTATTTTAGTAGTATGGTTACCTAAACCCATCATTTCGTCCCTAATTACAAATATTGTTTATTCAGCTGAATGCAAGACGTCTGTAAGACAAGTATTACTTTGACACAGGAGGAGTACCTGGCTCATACCTGTGGTCTAGGACTACACCTACTGCATAAAGGCTGTACTAAGGCACACGTGGTGCTCCCCGGTGTTGGGAGCTTTGTAGATCTGCTATGTCTGGATTCCAGTGCACAACACGCACTGGAACACAGGCAAAATGTGTGTGAACCTTGTTTTGAACAGTGGAGTCACAAGGTAGCACAGAAAAGAGGCTGGTTTCAGGAGGATGTGTGTCACTGTGTCTTTGTCACATGTGTCAATGTGACTTTCGCTATTGTCTGCTTGCAGGTAGCCTCCCTAGGGGGGTTGTGGTTTAAGGAGGTCAAGGCAGGAAAGAAGAAAGTTTCATCACTTTTACCACTGGTGCGTCCTTTGTATCTTGGCAGTGGGTTGATTTATTTTTTGTTTTTTTAAGTCTTAATCTTAATTTAAGAACACACATCACAATGCGGGAAAACACATGAAGCTATACTATACATATCTCTGCTGTCAGGCAGAGATATGTATAGTATGTATAGTATGTATGTAGTATGTATAGTACGTATGTATAGTATGTATAGTATGTATGTATAGTATGTATAGTATGTATAGTATGTATGTATATTTTTAGAAAAAACACAATACTAACTCATCAAAGTTGTATGGTGACTTTATATATTCTGTCCAATACTTCAATAAATTTAGCTAAAGTGGAGTTAGGAGGTTTTAGACCATTCATGTTTTTCCCATCTGACTTAATCATTCTAAACAAACTATATCCAAGTTAAGACAGTTTTGAGTATCCAATGGATTTAGGAGGTTTAGTCAAAACGCCCTAATTTGTAAAGCCCAAACGATGATGCTCAGTAGCACTTATTAAATTATAACATATATTCAGATACCCAGGGCAGCTCATTATTGTATTACTTTTTATTTGTTTTTCGTTTAGTTGTTGATACTCAATCTATATTATAGACTTAATGTAGACTAGAGTTGCTGATATGACATATGCATAAAGGTTGACCTTACATGTCTTGTAACGTTCCCATAATTACAATAGTTTCTCAACTCCTCTCAGGTAATCAACTCACTGTAGGCTTATGTCTACTAATGGGTCACTTAAGAGTTGAGCCAGAAGGTAAAGCTCAATCTACCGAGCAATCTTCATTCCTGCTCTCACCTATGGTCAGAGGGTGGTCAAGTGTGAGTCATAACCAGTGCTGGACATAACGCCGTTCAAATAAACGGCGTTGCGTAGTGGCGTTATTTTTTCAGCAACGGACTAATCTAACTAATTATTTTCCCCATATCCCCAACGGCGTTGCCGTTGCTGACAGTCGAATACGGGTCGTTACTACTGCCGCGCAGCACAGCGCAACGTCCCTCACACACACACACACACACACACACACAATCCATCTCCTTTTACTCTGTGTGCGCCGCGCGTAGAGAGAAAGACACACGGAGAGGGAGGGAGAGAGGGAGAGAGAGAGAGAGAGAGAGAGGGGAGAGGGAGACTAGAGAGAGAGAGACAGAGAGAGAGAGAGAGAGAGAGAGAGAGAGAGAGAGAGAGAGAGAGAGCGACACACACACACACACACACACACACACACACACACACACACACACACACAGTAGCTCTGCCTCCTACCTGATGTCGTAATGTCCTACTCTCCTCTCCAATCGTGCATGGCTTTTAAAAGTCCTCAGAAAAGTGACAAGTCCTAAGCGAATTCTCCATGGCTGTAGCTAGGAACTCCAATTAAATCCTCATGCAAAGATCAAATGCATCACTGTGTGAACTAAACTTTTTTTTTCTGTTTCCCTGTCGCAAGTTAACACAGCCAAATCCTGGCCCCTCCCCCCTCTTCCTTGCTCCATGCGATATAGCATAGGCCCATAGGGTAACTGTTTTTCCCTGTAAAAAATAACAAGGCATAGGCCTATTCATTTGTTATTGCTAATACATGATTAAAAGGGTAGTTGTATTGTTATTATCCATAATTTGAATCTGAGATATAACTGAGTCTGAGTCTTAAAGTCAACAACAAACAAAAACAAAAACAAACTAAAGTAACGGAAATAGTTACTTTCTTGGTAATTAATTACTTTTATTTTAACTGGGTAACTAACTCAGTTACTTTTTGGAAGAAGTAGTGAGTAACTATAACTAATTACTTTTTTAAAGTAACGGGACCAGCACTGGTCATAACCAAAAGAATAATTTCGCGAATATAAACGGGTGGCTGGCATCACCGTTAGAGATAAGGTGAGGATTTCGGTCACAAAGGAGAGACTCTTGTACTGGAAAGGAGACAGCTTAGGTCAGGGGTGCCCAAAAGGTAGATCGTGACCTACCAGTAGATCACACAGGCCGTGCAGGTAGATCACATGACAGTCCCCTCAGCACTTGGACCCTTATAGATCTGTAACTCTTGAGAGCGTTAAAATGAAACCAAATGGACCCGTAAAAGTCCATTTGGTTTCATTTTAACGCTCTCAAGAGTTATTTTACCGCTCTCAACAGTTTAATTATATCTAAACATCTGTCCACACAAATGAAAATGGATGCGTCTCAAGCGTCTCCCTAGGGAGCGAGTCCTCCATGCCTGTCCCACTGGGAGGAGACCTTGGATGATCTGAGTTTGCTTGCTTCTTTGATAACAAAATTTGCAATATTAGAGCTGATATTATGAATGCTGCCACTACCCTAAACCCTCAAACTGCAGCTAATGCAGCCAGGATAGAGCCCTCCAGGGGGAGCTTATCGTCATTCTGCGCAATTGATGAAGACGAGCTCCGCAAAACCATATCACAGATGACATCCTCCTCTTGCTCATTAGATATAATTCCCACCACTTTTCTCAAAGAGGTTTTAGACAGTGTGATCAGTGATATCCTAAAGATTGTAAACAACTCTCTGCAATCAGGTGTCTTCCCTGACTCTCTGAAGACAGCTGTAGTAAGGCCCTTACTCAAGAAACACAATCTGGATCCCTCTGTGCTGGGTAACTATAGACCCATCTCTAATCTGCCCTTCCTGGGCAAGGTTTTAGAAAAATGTGTCTTTCATCAGTTGGATGTGTTTCTACAGATAAATAAGGTGCATAACAAATTCCAATCCGGCTTCAGGCAAGGTCACAGCACAGAAACAGCTCTTGTAAAAGTAATCAATGATCTCAGGGTATCTGCTGACAAGAAAAATATATCTGTACTTTTACTTCTCGATCTTACGGCTGCATTTGACACAATCGATCATTCAATTTTAATTCACCGGCTGGAGCACTGGGTAGGTCTATCGGGGTCAGCCCTGTCTTGGTTCTCCTCCTATCTATCAAACAGAAACTATTATGTAAAGCTAGTTGAGTTTGACTCTGACAAACATGACATCAGTTCTGGTATCCCACAGGGCTCAATACTCGGTCCCCTTTTGTTCTCCCTATACATACTGCCGCTAGGAGAACTTATTACAAATCACAAAGTGAATTACCATTTCTATGCCGATGATACCCAGCTATATCTTTCCGTAGCCCCAAATGATCCCTGTGCCTTAGATCCATTGCTGACCTGTCTGTCTAGCATCAAATGCTGGATGAGTGAGAACTTTCTCAAACTAAACGAGGATAAAACAGAAGTTCTCATAATTGGCTCCAGCGACCAGAAAGAATCAATACTAAGCAGACTTGGCAATCTGATTGTAGAAAGTAATAGCACAGTAAAGAACTTGGGGGTCTTCATTGACTCCGAATTGAATTTTAATTCACACATTAACCATGTCACCAAGACTGCCTTTTTTCACCTTAGAAACATTGCACGAATCAGGGCCTATCTGTCAATGGATGATGCTAAAACCCTGATCCACGCCTTTGTATTTTCCCGGCTTGACTACTGCAATGCACTCTTCTCTGGCCTCCCCAAGAAAACAACTGACAGAT
>CM076974.1:23370749-23563249 GCA_039105355.1 Benthosema pterotum | reverse complement strand
TTATTTTAGCTTTATACTCTTTTCTAAGTATGATTGAAAGATGCAACAAAAACACCCCTACAGTTTTTCTGGTGACTAATTTTGTCCTCCTAAAACGTGAGGGGGGGCATGGAATTTCATTCACTTTTTTCAGGCCTTTGGCCACGCTGGTGGGGCCAAGCGAAATAATACATTATTTTGAAAATAGGGAGCAGGGCAGATAAAATTAACATCAAATAACTAATGGCAGAAACAAACACAAGAGAAAGCAGGGTCAGTCACCTGACTTGAGGCTACACAGTGGGTAAAATTGCCCATGCTTCTGAAATAATTGGCCTCCATAACAGAGACAAAACTGGCAAGACGAACCTGCCTGACAACAACGCCACGCGTATACAAGTGACTGTTGTCAGGCAGGACTGTTAGTATTATTGAGTGTGAGACAAACGTGATGAATGCTAGCATGAGCACTCTCGGTGGGAACAGAAAGGCCTTTGTGAGCAGATGGGACCGCCGGAGTGAACTGTACTCTATGGGGCTCAACATGAGGATTTAAAGCTGATCACCATTTGCTCAAAACTGCCAAGTTTTTCACAGATTTAGCTGATAGGGCATAATGGCATACAGTATATTCTCCTCAATGTTTAACACAGCAGTTCATCGAACTAATCGACTTAAGCAACAAACAAATTATTTAAAAAAGAAAGAATGAAGTTGCCTTGCTTATTTGATGCATGGAAAGAGCAATCAAAATAATTAAATAATAGCTGCAGGCCCTACATGTCACTGAAAAAAAACACAAGTTCTAACACTGGCTAGAATGTGAGGCAGACAACTTCAGACATCACTGAAATTCCACATTTCCTGCAGTGCTTCTGAAGACACAGTATTTTAGTAATACTGGTAATCATATTTGATACAACAGTAACTTCATTCTATGACGTTTCTGAAATGATCAGTTTCCATTGCCCTTTTCCAGGGCCTGGAAATTCTATTTGCAATACAGACGTCCACATTGCATGATTAACCCTGAAGACACAGAGTCATGTTCCTAGTGTTCCTGTGTGAGTACATTTGTAATCTGATCATGAATTTAACTGAAAGTTCACAGAATCAAAAATCTCTGTCAGAAACTAAATGTATGGCTGCTGTGCTAGCTCAAACAGGGAGCCATGAGACTGTGTGATACCCTGTGTTTGCATTTGACAAGGTACACTTGCTCCCTTTCATTCTGTGGTTCCATTTCCTGATTTGCTTGAATTTAAGAGTGAACTTATGACACACCTGAGCGAAAGGCAACAGAAGCACTGAACACGATAACAGTGTACCCGTAAGCCGTATAGATAAAGTCTGTTTAGTCAAGTGAAATGTCAGATTAGGGGTTTTGACAGAACCTTGCATAACCCTTAACTGTCACTTTGACAGGACCCCAATGTTTCCTTGCTGCTCCAGTTTGTAATGTGGGAGCTGGCCAAAACTTCTGGGAACTGGGAAGATAACAATGTTTAGAAAGCACAATGCCTAGAATGTATTGCATAGCTGGCATGGCATTTGGACAAATAAGTAGAGGCTCCATATTTTGTATGCTTGGTCGTCTTGTGTGACTGTAAAAAGGAAAAAGGAGGCCGAAGTTATTTCTTTGTTTTGCCCATGGGCTATGACCACATAATTGAGATAGTTTTGTGGATGCTGGGTCTCAGAAATATGCCAGTATGGAAGAGAAGAGCAAGTTTGTGTGTGTCTGTGTGTGCATGCGTGTATGTGAGAGGCTTTAATTGACACAACATTAACACTAATGACCATGGTTCACTGCCCCTGTATGTCACCATGTCCTGGGAAAACAGTGGTTGACCTACCACAAATGAGTCACACACAATACAAAGAAATGTTGTTCCATGCAGTTATCCATACATCAGAGAGATGCTGGGGCTCCTCTCATCATCATATTACAGTATCAGTTTCAAACCGCTTGACAAGACACTTTAAACTAAGTTGCTTTGTAAATGTGAAACATCAACTACAGTAAATACCTAAAATTATTAGCAAACCCTATAAGGTTTAATGTTCAGTCCAGGTGCGTTACCTGAGATTTCGGACCAGCCTGTTCTTCTGAGGTAGATCCAGGAAGTCGATGAGGAAGTCCATGCGGGCCTGCGTGTCCTTAGACGACAGGCCGTGGATACGGCCAAAGAAGGTCAAGGTGTCACTGATGGTGAATTCATTGTACAGCGCCAGGTCCTACAAAACACAGTGGTGGCATTTTAATAAAGAGATACAGGGGAGTTTTGTGAGTGGGGTGAGTTTGGGTGAAGGTTTGAAACATTCAGACCTGTGTCCAAAAAAACATCTCATCACCTCTGCAAGTTATCAACGGGTTATCAATGAGATCCAAGCGTAATTCCACTGGAGCTTTAGTCTGACATGCGGGAGCAACACTTGGACTACTGCTTGAACATTCGCTGCTTGTGGTTGGAATTACATCAGGGCTAGAGGTACAGTAGTTTGTCCGTCTAATCACTGGCGGACCAAAACAGATGTCGAAACTAAGTACTGCAGAAGTGAGACCTAAGGAAATACTTGAAAAAACAAAACCTCAACATCTGGCTGAGCATTCAACAAGCTCGTTTCTGCATTGAAACTTCAGGAAACATAAGCCAAGGCATCAGTTAGCTTCTGTACAGCTGTAAATCGGTTACGCCTGGAAAAACAGGCGACGAGTCACCTTACAGACCTCTTTTTATTCTAGGTCACAAACCACTTCCTATTGCTGGAGTTAACCATGTGTTATCATTAACACTTGATATCCAGTCGGACAGTCACAGGACAGGGAAAACGGAAGCCGAATGTAAGCCATGCAGGGCGCCGATAGCTGAGTGGTTAAGGTGCGTAACAGATGGACTCTGATTCCTGACATTGAGTAGCCGGTTGGATTCCCAAGCGGGCAGACCCTTGCTGCTCGTCACTCACCAATATTGTCTCTCCACTGTGAACATTCGATAAAACAAGAAAAAAAGCCCAAAACCGAATTGGAGAGCTCAAGGCACTTTGTGACACAATACTCTAGTAGTATAACTATCTACTCCAGGGACAACTTTAGAATGCTGGTCCTTACATAAGCCAATAATTGAGAATGGGAATAGAATACCTGGGATATCACAATTCTTCTTCTTTTTTGGCAGCTGCAAAGCAGTGCTCAATAAACAGGCACAGTAACTTTGGAGATGGGTAGATTACATTGGCCCAGTGTCTAAGAGTTTCCCAAAACGTTGCGACATATTGAGGGGTGACAAACTGGAATTGGAAATGCTTTGTTTTCAAGCAGCCACCATTACACCTTTCCATGGAAGTGAACGGAGGTCATAACTCTGTCTATACTCTAGGGCGCTAACCGGCCTCTGATCCTTGGGATGGTTTTTGTATCGGCTGATATGACTATTTGGTGTCTTGGCAACGTCACGACTTTTGATTGGCTATCTCGTCTCTATGGTTATGGTCAGAGCTACATTTCATTTCATTACTATTTAGTAGTAGTAGTAGTAGTAGTATGATCGCGCCCCTTTCACTTCCTCATTTTCCTCACATTTACATTTCATAGAACAATTCTGCAGAAATAATACAGCAGCTGCCAATTAAATGATGCGTCATTTTTTGTTTACTAATGCAAGATCGAATCCTTGTGTTCCTATGCTTTTGCAATAACACAAAATAAAATAAAAGGTTGATTTTCTCTTTCAAATTACCTTTGGCTGGCATAATAATTATTTTGTCAGCATTATGTTATTTTTATTTTTTATGTTCTATGTACATTGTTTTGAGAAGTCAATGAATTAGTAAGGAATTCCTCATGGTGGTGTGCCAGGGGGGAAGTGTTACGCTTCTGTGTACTTTGTGTTCTTTGTAATGCTAGAGAATACCATAGAACTCAGCGGTTTACCAACGTGATGCATTGGAAAATGGAGAGAAACAAGTTTCATCAGTCTATTTCAGTATAGCATGTCAAAACCACAGATGTTTTAGTTAATTTCCCAAATGATCACATTATATTGTGCAATTAAAGGGTCAGCTAAATAAAGATAAAACATGATATTTCAGGATATTGTTCAGTATTAAACTAATTACATTTATTTGTCTCAATACATTGGTGTTTAAGCTTTAGCATTCCTACTTCATCTAGTGTAATCTCTAAACAACTATCCTCTCTGCAATTATAACAAAAGTGAAGTAAAAATAAAACGTACTAAACCGCGGTGAGTCTGAAAACCAGCGACTCCTCTGGTTCCCATGCTAGGTATGTACAGTACAACATAATACGTGATTGAAGAAGACTGAAGATTTGTTTTCGTACTTGCGGCATGTATCCCACCATCTTCCCTGGAACCTCATGACCTGGAAATGCAGGCGGCTTCCCCAACACAGTGATGTGACCGTGTGAGATCTTTAGAGTTCCCACAATGCATTTCAGCAGTGTCGTCTTCCCACATCCGCTTGGGCCCAACAGACCGTAGCTGCAAAACATGAGATTACGCCGTTAAACAAAATAGTACAAAATAAATATGTTTTAAATTATAGTTAAAGCCAGATAGCACACATTTCCAAACGAGGAAATGAGGCATAAGATGCTCATTTCTGCCATGCATTAAAGCTGCTGTACCAGGTATATTGCAAGCAATGTTGACATTATTGTGTTCTATTGTGTATACAAACTGAATGATAAAGACATTAGTGTATATTCAAAGCACTTTACAATTCATTCATACATTGGAAAGTGAAGTGGCTAACAGTCAACGCCAGCGTTCTCATTTCCCACATTCAAACACCACACCAGTGGTGGCAACCACTGGAGGCAAGTTGGGGTTCAATGTCTTGCCCAAGGACACTTCGACATGTAGGCAGGGGGTGCCGGGATTATAAATGCCGACCCACGGATCATTGGTCAACCTTCTGTACCTCCTAATCCACAGCCGCCGCAATTCGTATATGGCCTGGAATATGGGCAGTTCAGAAACTCATCCATTAAAATAATAATGGAGTTATTATTGTGAGAACGATGGATAACATTATCTCATTGCAACTTTTCAATAATACGTTGTAGTAAGACTGTGTGCAGTTTCTAGCATATCTTGGAATCCCCATCAACCACGATTTAGTCGATTAGAATTTAATCAGCTAAATCAATTCATCTTAACCTTGTTCCTTCTTCTTTTATACAAGCCCAAAACATTGTGAGTTTTGAAATAATTCATTAATTGTAATTGAGGCATACCATAAGTTTGAATTCATTGTCATACTACCTAGTCTTTGCCTACAATAACATATGATCTGAAAATAGACTCCACTCCCATAGACAAGGAACAAGGAACAAGGAACAAGAGATAACAGACGAAAATGGTAGCTAGAAGCCAATGTATACTATAACTGGTAGACTGGACAAGATAGTAACACTTGAAATATAGACACTTGAAAGACAGCCTGAGTTAAAAAGAGTTAAGCGATGGTGTTGTAGTTGAAACCTACTTCATTGGATTCGCATCGAGAGTTTGTTGTTCTACAAACTTTGGAGAATAGTGCAATATATTATAAACCACTGAAAATACCACAGTCTCCATCATCTGCAATGAAGTGTTATATTCGATGATGGCGTAGAAGATATTCAGCAATGGCAGGGAATGAGGATAAGACCTGGTACTGTACTTAAAACTGTACCGTGAAAAATAGGGCCCCTGGTGTTACCGTAGTTGAACTGTGAAGCAATGGATTCATATTGGCGGAAATTCCAGGTCTGTGTGTCTATTTACAACATCAAATCACAATTATATCTGATTGAATTATGAAAGGCCAATTGTCATGGTGTTTCACTTTCTTGGTGTTCGTTCCTGGATAAGATCACAGATAAATAAAAGTACCCTAAGTGTTCACAGCCACCTACTTTGCTGTTGCACCCATTTTGCTCAACGCAGTGGACACACCTCTATAGTATACTTACAGTACATACAGGTCTGTTACATATATACTGTACAGGACATACTGTATATTTTTATGCATAATATTATGTTGTATATTATGTAAATAAAAAAAACATTGATGCATCAGTTTGTCATTTTGTGTCTCAACAATGCACACCTCTACGGTGTTAAGATAACATTGACACTTGCCCTTCATGGATAAGATAAGAAAGGCCTCTAAATTCTTGAGCTTGGAAGCAAAATAAGTCCTGTTGTAATCATGTTCATACCTAAAATTCTTACAAACTGTGTTCCTACTGGGCAAACAAGGACAAAGCTCGATGGCAGCTTTAGAGCTGCTATTTTTGTTGAGTGACACAATTGTGTGTTCGATCCATGGATGAACAAGCGAAAGAGCAAAATAGATAGAGAGATCAACAGATGAGATGAGAGATAAAGGTCTGAGTATGTGTAAACCGGTGCTTAAAGAAAGCGCTAAGCAGATGTTGGAGGTGGGTTAACACCTGTAATTGTATATGCTCGCCTCCAGTGACAGTAGTTAGATAATTGAAGCACTTAAACAGATGATGTGGGGTGAGGCTGGGTCATGGATGGGCTAAGAAAGTGGAGAAATTGAGAGACACACACAGGGAGATGAGAGACAGGAAGAGAAGAGAGAGAGAGAGAGAGAGAGAGAGAGAGAGAGAGAGAGAGAGAGAGAGAGAGAGAGAGAGAGAGAGAGAGAGAGAGAGAGAGAGAGAGAGAGAGAGAGAAAGAGACGGAGAGAGACAGAGACAGAGATAGAGACAGAGCAAAAACAGAACACTCTGTAAAGTATTAAAATAATAGAATCCTGATCGGAGAATGTTGACGTCAATGTTTCGGGACCGTGTCTATGTTCCCTCAGCTCTATGTTCCCTCAGCTCTATGTTCCCTCAGCTCTATGTTCCCTCAGCTCTATGTTCCCTCAGCTCTATGTTCCCTCAGCTCTATGTTCCCTCAGCTCTATGTTCCCTCAGCTCTATGTTCCCTCAGCTCTATGTTCCCTCAGCTCTTTGTTCCCTCAGCTCTATGTTCCCTCAACCAAGTTTAATAGTAGTATGTACAACGTGTATGTCATGCTTGGACTATAACTGATTAATTGAGATTAAGATTAATTAATCACAGAAACACTAACTCAATAAAACAATTAACCCTTTTTAATGGCAAACAGATTTTGCACCCAGAACCTTTTCCACTGGACGGATTTCAGGGGTACCGACCATGTCATTATTCCGACCTCCCATAATTTCGACCTTCCATAATCACAAAATCCCGTTCTTCCGATGGTCGGAAAAACGGGATGTCGGACGTATAGGAGTTCTTATTTTTTGGCTTTTTTCAGAATTATGAGAGGTCGGAATACTGGGTGGACACCACCGAACCGATGCACGCAATGGGAGAAGATTACCAATCAGGGTAACCAATAAGGGCTGCCATTGATCCAAAAAACAAGTAAAATTACAAAAAAAAAAAATACTAAAATTACTAACATTATCTCTAAAACTCACCCTCAAATCAAAATTTCTCATCATCCAGTGGGCCAAGCAAAGCTGTCTGATTTGCGGGGACTGGCCGTAGATCCTAAGTCCCAGAGATCCTAAGTCTCATTAATTGGAACATGTGCAAAATCCCTGAGAGTAACTCTGAGAGTTAGATACAGGGCTAGTAATTTTGAACAAAACAATGGTCGGTCAGATCGTTGCATGCACCAGCATGAGCAGTTGACTACGCCTGAAATTCTGGGCACCAGCTCCATTAAAAAAAAATAATATCATGGAAAAGTTGGTTTATTTCCACAATTCCATTCAAAACCTTGAACTTCCATTAATTATACTGTATATTCAGTGCACACATTGTAAATGATTTCAAGTATTTTTTATTTATTTATTTATTTTACAGAATTTTGGCTTCCAGCTCATAAACCCCCACCAAAACAGGATTTTTAAAAATTAGAATATTATACTAGACCACTAAGAAAATGTGTTTTAAACAAGAAATGTTGACTCTTAAAAATATATTAATCTATGCAGTAATACTTACTTGGTCTGGGGTACAAATTATTTCATCAATGGGGCATCAATGTCTCACACCTTCCTCTTGGCCATACAACCATCTATGTCAGGTTAAAGTCAGGACAGTTGGCTGCTCAGTTAAGTGCAGTAATACCATGGTTAGTACCAGTGTTGGGACATGTGCACTACGTAACTTAATATATTACATAATATATTACCAAAATGCAGTAACTTGTAATATAAATATATTACTTAACATAAAAATTCTAATATATTATACTTTTCTTTCTGCATTACTGCATTACTTTCAATATTACTTTCTGTTTGTTTACTTTCGTTGATAGTGGGCGTCACAGTTGCAAGTGTTCTTGTGAAATTATCTTGCAGAAGTTAAGAACTGCAGAAGTTAAATAATTACTTATTTTCTATAATTTGTCATCAAATTATTTACTAGCTTTCATGAATTCAAGGAATAAATTTGTTTTTTCAAGTCGATTTCATACGGATTTGTCCAGATAGCCAAGTGCGCTTGCTTTATTGTAGGTATGCCACTGGCCTATGCAATATTTGATTAATAGTGACACTAAATATTTAATTATATAGGCCTATTTTGTAAAAAAAAGTTTTTTAAGTAATATGTAATAGTAATATTAATATATTACACTTGCTCAGACAGTAATATTGTAATATAATATATTGCTTTAAAATGAAGGTAATAATTAATAAGTAATACATTAACAAGGTAAAGTAATATTCCCAACACTGGTTAGTACAGCAGTTACTAATAGTTTTAGCTCTGTGGGCAGGTACCAAATCGAGCTGGATAGGAAAATTAGCATCTCCATGAAGCTTCTAGGAAGATGGCTGTGTTGAAATTTTCAGCCAATAACATGGCCTAAATCATGTGTTTTGCCATGATCAGTCTCTAGGCCATGTTATTGGCTGGTGTTGATCCACTGACAGTGAAAACTTCACGGTGGTTTCAACACAGCCATCTTTGTCATGGAGATGCTAATTTTCCTGTCCAGCTCAATTTGGCACCTGCTCACAGAGCCACTACTAGCTGCTGTACTGACCATGGTATTACTGTGCTTAACTGTCCAGCCAACTGTCCTGACTTTAACACAACATAGAATTTGGGTTGTTTGTCAAGAGGAAGGTGTGAGACATAACAATACAAATTCATTTGCAGCCAGTATCAAACCAAAATGGGCTTCCATAACACCTCTACAGTGTCACAGGTTGATCACCTCCATGGCACGCCCCATTAATGAAATAATTTGTTCAGAAGTAGCCCAGACCAAGTATAGACTGCATACATCAATATACTTTTCAGATAGTCGACATTTCTTGTATAAAACATTTTTCTTTTTAGTGGTCTCGTAAAATATTCTAATTTTTTAAATCCTGTTTTGGTGGGTTTTTGGTGGGGAAACCAAAATTGTGTAAAAACAAACAAATAAATAAATCACCATTTACATTGCACTGAATCTATAATTAATAGAAGTTCAAGTTTTTTAATGGAATTGTGGAAATAAGACAACTCTTTTGTAGTTACCGGTATATAGGCTGTTGAAAATAACAAGTTAATTAGTTAATTAATTTTGCTGATTAATCCGATTAAAACATGTGCACACTGACTCAACCGACTGACCATTTTCTCATTGAAAAAAAAAAAAAAAAATCAGCAGAGCACGGTTTTACAGAGACATAGCTGTGTGTCTCCCTGTAACCAGAGCCATAGAGTATAGCTGGAGGATGGGGCTTGTAGATCCCCTATTTTGATAAATAAGATTATTTTTCCTTTTTAAATGTTCAAATCCTGTAAAGGAAAACATAGATATTTTAGAATTAGGTGATTAGTCATGATTAAATTCATTTTAATGCAAACTTACTAATAACACCACTCTCTTCACAAAGTGAGTGGTGTTAGTTACTGTAACATCCCCATCCGGTTCCTGTGAGCATCAGAACGGTAGAGAAATGACATACAAAGGTGCACACCTAACTAAAATTATGATTATTATTAATAATAATAATCATCATCATCATCTGCGGGGACCCCCAAAAATTAATCGCAACGCCCGAGGGGTTGTGATTCCCTGAGGGTTTGTGGAAAGACTAAAGTTGCCTTCATGTGCATAAGCATGAGGGAACATAGAGCTGAGGGAACATAGAGCTGAGGGAACATAGAGCTGAGGGAACATAGAGCTGAGGGAACATGGAGCTGAGGGAACATAGAGCTGAGGGAACATGGAGCTGAGGGAACTTAGAGCTGAGGGAACATAGAGCTGAGGGAACATAGAGCTGAGGGAACTTAGAGCTGAGGGAACATAGAGCTGAGGGAACATAGAGCTGAGGGAACATAGAGCTGAGGGAACATAGAGCTGAGGGAACATAGAGCTGAGGGAACATAGAGCTGAGGGAACTTAGAGCTGAGGGAACTTAGAGCTGAGGGAACTTAGAGCTGAGGGAACTTAGAGCTGAGGGAACTTAGAGCTGAGGGAACATAGACATGACGTCAATGTTTCACATCACTTTTTGGCAACATACTGTATATGCAAAAATAGAGTGTGTGTGGGTGTGTGTGCGTGCGCACATGCATGCACGTGTATGTGTGTGTGTGTGTGTATTAATCAGAGACACATTCAATGATCGAGTGTCAATTAGATTTATACCTTGTTTATACCTTGTTTGTACTTGTTTGTATATACAGTATATACTATAATACAGGTGGCAACATTAAAAAATATATATTTTTTATTATTGGGAGAACGATAACTTCCATTTTCACAATGGATCTTAATTCTTTTCATGAATAGAAAGCCTGCAGTTTCTATTAGTTTGGATTAGCTTGAATTCCCTAGCGATGTTACTGGAAGACGGGTTCCTGAACTGTCCACAGCACTCCTCTGAGACACAGACTGAACAGAAAAAATATTTTATCATGTACATTAGTGAGGACCTATTATATGAAGATACATTGAAAGTGGTGAAATGGTCCTTTAACTATTGCTTCGGGGTTTATTTTGTTTCTCTCACACACAGCTGCCTGAGGCTTCTCTTGTCTTATGTTGTTTTCAGTCCTGGCCCAACAGGTACGTTTGAGTTGACAAAAGTAAAATCTGTGCTTGAGTGTACTGTAAATCACTTGTCATGACACTCAGTCATACTGTACATGTGCAATGCATGTACACACACTACTTGGGTTACTTTACCGGGGGTTTGCCTGGATAGTAAAATCAGACAGGGTCTTGGTACAACTGTAATAAAAAAGAGGGAATCCGGGCGCACAAGGAGTAAAAGACGAGGAAAATCTTTTATTAAATTAAAAAGGCAGTATCGCCAACATGTTTCGACCGCATGCGGTCTCCATCAGGGCATAGACGGACGGACAAAGTCTTATTGAGATATACATGTATTTATGTTCCCTTTGAGGGATGATTTCATGGCATTCAAGGTATGCATTTGCAATGCAATATCAATTAGCAAGTATCAGTATATTCTGGTTGGGGTCACTGTTAGGATTAGGCATAGGGTATAGTCGACTCGCTCCGCGACGGGCATATGCATGCGTACACGCAGGTGTGTGTGTGTGTGTG
This sequence comes from Benthosema pterotum, assembly GCA_039105355.1. NCBI lineage: Eukaryota > Metazoa > Chordata > Actinopteri > Myctophiformes > Myctophidae > Benthosema > Benthosema pterotum. The sequence goes on along the minus strand of CM076974.1, from coordinate 23,551,672 downwards.
TGCGTGCGCAAATGGGGCAGCACTGCACTAACACACATTCAATGGAATGAGAGACGAATATGGAATGGAATGAGAGAGAGAGAGGGGGGGGGGTCTACACTGAAACTGAAAGGATCATAAAAGACCACAGTCAAACAAACAAAGGACTGTTCACTCTGTTACTGTCTATCAATGTTGCTACCTGTTATATGCTGTATGTATTGTATGTGTATATGGCAATAAATAACCTTCAAAATTCATTTGAAATACAACAAGACTGGCAGGCAGTAACAACAAAGAGATGCCAAACAATTCCCTAAGGAGTTGAATGATCAAATCCCACTCACATGTGTCCCTGTGGCACGGTCAAGTTGAGGTTGCTGATGACCTTCCGTTTACCATATGACCGGCATACGTTTCTGCACCGGATTGCCGAAGCCTCCGGTCCAGGGGACGGAGTAGGCGGAGCTTCCAAATCTGTCTTCATGTCCCCCCTTAACTGGCATAGGAGAAATATGTGAACGGATCAGAAACGGTTAACAAGACCTTGGCACAATTGAGTATTGTTGCTAAATTGATTTCACACAGAGACTACCGAGGGCCAAATATTACACTGAGAGTAAAATTAACACTCAGGATTTTGCATTGTAGGAAATAACAGCTTGTCTATGGTATATAAAGGCAAAGGGTTGATTACACACTGCCATTTAATTGAAATATTGAAAAAATATATAAGTTTTGCTAACATTAGGAATCACAATGAATAACATTTTAACTTTTGGTTCCTTCTAATGCAAAAGCATTGGTGGACAATTCTACACAGCGGAAATATTGTGTTCACCTCATATAACAAGTCAAGTTCACGTGAATACGCTGTATACCGGTAGCTCAGATGTTCAACACAGGTGCAGTGTCATAAAAATGCATTGATGTGTGTAGCTGAAGCGACACAGAGTCATCATTGGTTGGCCACTACTATAACGGAAGACTGGCTATGATTGCCACAGGTGTCAATGGCATGTCAGCCATCATTTCCCCTCAAAATGTTTTTATAGCATGTTCACCATCAGCTAACTGCACCAGAAAGGAATCTGGGTCAGAAAACAACCCATTGACCTGTAATCTCTAATCTCAGGCTCCTTGCACAGGGTTCCCTGTTCTCTGGCCTGCGCCTCCCTCTCCCTTAATCTGGCATCTTTTATTTCCCAAGGGGGATATTTGAGTGAAAGCTTCACGTAATCTGGACCTTGGCGCTATATAGCCCATTGTCATTCCATAAAACCAAAATAAACTCGTCACTACCCAACTGTATCTTGTGTAAGACATTCAAAACCATCCAATAAAAAAGAGGCTATACAATCACATATTGAGTTTGAAGATTAGTCTCAGTTTCACTGTATCTATTTTGTTACGTTTTGAGGATTTGTTCTTTACTGTAGAGATTTCCCTTTTACTTGTACATTACATTTCCACCACAAAGTACTTGATATACAATACATTTCCACAACCGTTTATAATAATTGCAGTCAGCATGTTCACCCTGGTCCGTCAGTTATTTATACTAACAATAATCACCCATAGCCATATAAAAGCACAGTAACATACTAGAGATTTCATATTGGCTCCGCTGAGTCACTGAAATGATCTGGCATTCTCAAATTTGCCCTAAACTATGTGGCAGATTGTCATTAAAATAGCATTTTTGTTAATTTAAACACATTAATTTGTGGAATGGTAGGCTATAGCTGACAAAGGGGGGGGGGGTCATTTAATATTATTCACAGCATGTATGTGTTTTTGAAGATACTCAAGTAGTCCAATATATTTCATATCAAATGATAACTTGTGATATTTTAGTACAGAAGCATATAGCAAACTTTACAAGAGTCGCTTGTGAGATACCATATCTTATCTTAACTCAAGTGTGGCTTTCAGGCAGGATAATGAGGATATCCACCTTCTTTTGAGTGACAGATCTAATCTAGGTCTAATCACCTCAAATAATCTTAAAAATAAAGATTAAACAGCCGTGGGGAACTCCTCGCCTTGACGCCTTGTGTTCCTCGCCTTGATAAAGGCTACAGAAGACTGTCATGATGACTGTCTTGTGATCCCATGCTAATGTTCCCAGTTGTGACATTAATATCAGCAATTGCTATGAGAGACCATATTGGCATGTGATCCTATTAATAACTGAAGAGGCACCTTACTTACCTGCAGAGTCGATTTGGTTGAGAAGAGTGTGAGGAATGGATGGAGTGCTGTGTAGGCTACTCGTGGGTCTAAGGTAAAGAACTAACTTGCTCGCGATCATCGGCTGACGATTATTTAAGCAGCGCAGTTGTGAAGTGGTAGAACAGGTTCAGTCCTAGGCATTAATAATTCGGACTCGCAATGTGAAAGGATCGATCCTCTGCATACCGTAGAGATATGTATGCACCTGTCTGCAGTAAGCGACACGCCTCCTTCTGCCTCTGCAATAAGCATCTGTCTGCTAAACTTCATACATGCCAGAAACAGATTATGATCTTTCGTACCTCGGGCTCTTTTAACTAGCAACAACAACAACACCGTGGTGAATATAACCGGCCTAAACAGAAGAATGCGCGGCTGCGCCTCATCTATCTACAGCTTGTAAACAGAAAACTCCGTCAAATGATACTGACGAAAAAAGAGTGTCAAGTCAGACGAGCATAAGCCTATGACTTCCTGTCGACGGATTTCAGAATAAAATCACAGGCGGTCCCTACATCGTTCATGTTAAAGGGATATTCCACTTCAAAAAAATCAAAAAAAAAAACCGTTTGGTCATTTTATGGTCTACTCAGTCGTATGTGAACACACCAGACAGTTTATAAGTTGCTCCATTCACTATTTAGATATTTACGTATCTCCCTCCTTACTATACAAGCCCACTATAATTTAAAACTCCATTTTAACCATAACAGATTATTCTAAAACAACCCATCTTTTTTCTGGTGCCTGATATTGTCCTCCTAATACGTGAGAGGGCCGTGGAATTTCATTTACATATTTCATTTATTTTTAAAATATTGTTTTGGAAAATGTAGCCGCCTCCATATTTTGGTACAGGCCTACCCACCAAAATTAATAAAACAATATTTTAAAAATAAATTAAAGCGACATACCTGACATTCTCTAGGCAAAGCTCTCATGTCTCACGCACTGAGCGTGTGACACACTCTTCAGAGTGTATTCACACGCACACACGCCACACATGCGTCTTCACACGCACGTCAAAATAACTCGCCAAATAGTGCAGCGGTTAAGCAAACCAATTGTGCACTTTATGACTAAAGCATGAAACTTTCCACAGTGTTTCTACACACCATGAAGTTTGTTTTGAGATGTGGAAACACTTCTGAGCATGAATGTTTCTATATGCCAGAGGCTGTACAAATACCGGGTTGTCAAAAACATGTATTTTTTACTTTTCTGCAGACACATTGATAAGATATCAACAACAAGAGTTCTGGAACCCACTAATTATCATCAAATTTCTTCAATGGGTTATATCACCAGTATAAGATGTGTCATTTGTGTTTCAGGGTCCATTAGGTCACACAAACTTACCTCACATGACCAAAGATAGGCTGACCATACGTCCGTATTTCCCAGGACATGTCCGTATTTCACGTCCTGTCCTGGGTGTCCCGGTTTATTTTTAGAAAATGAGGAAATGTCCCGGTTTTTGTAAAATTACTTTCATTCAGTTCCTTTACGACACGTCTTTGCTTACATCGGACCAGTAAATCGACAGGCACTAGGACACTGCGCACAATGACGTCAGCCCTGAGCAGAGTCAGTGCAGGCAGCCTTCGTCAATCAGTTAGTAGACACTAGACAGCGTGGTTGTCAGTCTCCACCACCATGCCCAAGCGCAAGTGCACGTTTACAGACGAGTTACAGAAAAAATTCCCTGTATTCAGACCGGGGCAATTGTTAACCTTTTTCAATAGCCTACAACAGACATTGTTGCATTCATGTCTGAAATTGAGGCTGAGTTTCAGTGTTGCTGTTCAGAGTTGTTAACTTATGTCTGAGAGAAGTTGATTGAGACATTATTTCTTTCTTTGAAACATTCATAAATTGTAAAGCACTTTTTGACTTTTTGAATAAATGCATTTAAATTATGCATTAAAATTACTTGGGGGGAAAAAAGGTCGCGCTAAGGTGTCCTGGTTTTCTCCTTTGAGAATATGGTCACCCTACCAAAGACAAAAAACGGATTTTCAACAATTTGTGTTAAATTGGATTGAGCATTTCACATCTCTTCTAGACATTTCCTAGTTAGAGTAAAGTGTCTCCTAGTTGCAATAAAGAGTGTCTATAATGCAATGACACTGTTAGTGAGGCCTAACAGTCTCCTGAGTAGGGATGACACGGTTTGAGATTTTGGAAACCTATACCTCAGTGTTTCATGATTTTTGAAAATGAATAAATACATACTAATATAGTATGTATTTATTAATTTTTAAATACCATAGGTATGTGCTATAACCTACAGCAGAACTGCACTGTGCATGTTCAGAACGGCATGCCCGGAACTGTTAACACTGTCAGACTGACATCTGGAGACCTTGAGTCACCGAGAGTCATTGACTTCAGAATTGCTTTCTGACATGTGCCAGTCTCCATTAAATGGAGGTTTTGTTCTAAGGAATAACAACAGCAATACAATATAGAAAAAACATAATTGACAGGTGCTCTTCATACAAGACACCCTGGGGAACCCTGTATCACCCAGCATCGGGGCATTACTGCACGTAGAAGATAGCAGTACAGAGGATGAGATTAGCTGGACACTGACACCGATACCAAGAACAACCAACCAAAGGTACTGTGTTCCAGGACTCTTCTTATTGATATACTGTCTGTATGCCTGCAAAAAGTGAAAAATCCATGTTTTTGACCACCTTACATTTGTACAGCCTCTAACACATGAAAGCACTTCAACTGAGAAGTGTTTCCACACCTGAAAATAAACTTCATGGTGTATAGAAACACTATAGAAAGTTTCATGCTTTAGTCATAAAATGCACAATACCTTCCATTTAATGAGCTTAACCGCTGCACTAAAAGTCATTTTTTGCCCCTGGCAGCTTTCTAGAGTTTGCTAAGGGTGTAGGTAGACCCCTGCAGGCCCTGGCGTGCAAGACACGTTTAAAATCTAAGTTGAATGCATTAACCTAGAGGTGTTGTGCGCCCTTTCATAACAATGGTGACAACTCTTTAAAATATAAATAAACCCATCCACCCCAACATCGCAATCATAAACTGTTCAAAATAATATCCCCAGTATATTTACACCCACAGTACATTATTAAACATTCACAAACACACTTTAAAACCATAAACAGTAATAATTTATAGAATTTACACCCATTCAAAATGTGTGCATTTAGTTTATTAAAAAAGAAAGAATTCACTTCTTTGTCCATGTGTTCATATATCTGTATGTCGTGCAGTATTTCACTGGAAATATAATAATTAATGAAGAAATGTCAGTGCCAGCACCCATCTTTTGCATGGGCCTTTGGGTTTCTCAAGCTAACTTGGTTGTTTTGAAAGGCAATATATAAAATTATTATTATTATTATTATTATTACCCCTAACACACACAAAATAGTCAACATATTTTCGTTTTCTTTACTAGATGGAACAAATGTCTTAACTAGGCCTATTAGTGCATGCTACTCTGTTATTGTTGTTGTGATAACCAGCCGATGGGCCGGTTCGGTGGTGCCCCCCCGGCCCCCCCGGCGCCCCCGACCCATCCAATCTCACACTCCCAACAAACTTCAAAAGTTGAGAGCCCTGCCTGACATTCTCTAGGCATAGGCCTACTGTACACTTGCCAAACATAGACATTGACTTAAAACACCTGTGTTTCGTGTATAAAATAAATTACAGCATGCCTATATGTAGCAGGTTGCTACAGCCTCTGTCGTGATGGCCTCCAAAGTCTAGTATCTGCCCCCGGACCAAGGGGATGTCCTCTTGATCAAGTGGTTAAGATGTTAAACTTTCACGCAGGAGACCTGGGTTCGAATCCCGGGCGTTACATTGGTGCCGTGACCTGGATCGGGTTTCCCCATGGAAGGAGGTCAAAAGGGAGGTGAGTGTAGCAGGTGGCTACAGCCTCTGTCGTGATGGCCTCCAAAGTCTAGTATCTGCCCCCGGACCAAGGGGATGTCCCTTTGGTCTAGTGGTTAAGATGTTGGACTTATAGAAGCCAATGTTGTGGTTGCTGAAATTTCGTCCGTGTTGCGCGAAAACATGAGCAGCCTGGCCTGGCTCTAATCAGGCTCTGGCTATAATAAGCCTCAGATTCAGTCATTGCATTGTTTGTGGTGGGAGATGGCTTGAACTGTGATGGCAATATTATTTTTGTGCCAATAGTAGATTCAGGGTCGGCTTAGCCAGGAGAAATAGCACCAATTAACTCTTTAGAGGTTGACAATGGCAGATAAGTGCTCCCTTTAATCTTTAATTTAATCTATTAATATTCAATTAGTCTCACTCTCAAGTAGGCAATTCGAAACTGTCTGTAGCCTACAAAGTAAAAATCAACCAACTTTTATTTTAAGACCGGAAGTTACGCTCGTCCGACTTGACATACATTGCTTATTTGCTTTTTTGCTTTACAGGTAAACCGAGCAAGTATTCGGCGCTGGTCTTCTCCAGTGACGGTCAGTCAGTGTCGACTCTGCTGACCGCCTGCCAAGTTGCCAAGTGCCAATTTGCGTCACATGGCTGCCGGTGAAACGAGGAACGCTCTGGTCAAGCTCAAAAACTAGAAAATTGATTCGGCAAAGAGAGCAAACGGGGGTGGTACCAGGCTGCATCCAGCGGTGAAACAGTTGGACTGTGAGCTATTTATAGTCTATTTTAGACTAGGGCTTTGTCAATGATCATCATCACCCCGATGCCTGAGTGAACAGCTCAACAGCTGCCTGTCATTGTGAATAATATTGCTTGCAGACATGATGATCTGACACGCCGATCGACTGCATCCACGCGTATACTATACCGGTACCTACATTATAAGTGAACGAAGCTTAAACATGTATCTGTTTCAATGATTGCTATGCAGTTCCATAGAGTGCAGGTCATTAAATCCTGTAATGCGTGGATGCATATGGCTATACGCGCGGGCTCTTGCAGAAAACATCTAATCTCTCTCTTTCTCTAAAAAATAAAAGCTACCATTTCCTGGCCCGTGATAGAGAAATGATCAATGACCGAATTTCAGACTTTCTAGTGCTTCATTCCAGCCGGGTCTCCTACCATCCATCCCCGTCGTTTGCTGCAGCTACACAGCGTTGTTCAGCCCACCCTCCAGTCCAGCCCATCAAAATAGACATTCACGAACACTATACTCCAGAACAGAACCACCATCCCTTTTGCTCTTACCCGTTCCTCCATCTCGGTGCTTTCAAGAGGTGCTGTTGTCGCATCATCACCAACTGCGTCCGCCGCCATGGCTGCAGCGGAGGGGGCGGCAGTCTGGTGCTGCGCTCGCAGTGTGGAGTGCAGAGTAGACGCAGTGATGGAAGATACGCACGTAAATAACCACTGACCGAACTCGGTCAATCTCTACATTGGGATGGCGGCGCGGTGCCCTGCTTATATGCATTCGTCTGTGGGGATTACTGGTGTGAGATCTATGGACCCCGGTCTGGCTCTGACAGGCTGGTAGTATAGTGTGTGCGATAATCCAGTTGAACTTGAAGTAGGCCTATTCCTTTTATTTCTCCCGGGAGAACAATAACGCGGGTAGCAAAGTTTCTTACATAGATCGTAATATAGTGCTGATCTGGATTCTGGCGTGAGTCTGACGTGACAATGAGATTAAGATATGATGACACAGACAAACCAAATTATAATGACAGGGCAGTTTTAAGGCTGTTAAACTATAACAGATTGTAAAGTGCAATGCAGGCATACCAAGTAGATCGGGATGTCAAAATCAAATAGGCTTCACAGCGGGGCAAAACAGAACAATTGGTCTACAAGTCGAGGGCCCGAGCCGCAGGACTGTGTTTCAAATCACAGGTCACCGCTTGAGGATGTTCTATAGGAAAACAGCAATAGTAATTTTCCTTCAAAATCATGAATGTCCCTTAATATCAACATAAATGCAAAAATGAAACTGCATCCATTCAAAACTCAGTGCATTATTTAAGTTCAGTTTTTCAGGTTCTATGATCTTCACCAAGCACTGCTTTTTGCTAAGTAAATCAATTGAGATGAGAAAGTAAAACAATTAGTTCCATTTATTATGGTGTGTGCAATACATAGCCAGTTCTTCTAGTAAATAAATATGATCCTGATTTGGCCCCGGGCCTTGAGTTTGACATCTGTGCTACACTATCTGTAATGTAGGCCTATTTCAAGTTCAAGTAGCCTAGATGTACTTGGACAATTCATAACAATTACCTACGTATATGGCTGACTATTACGTGGCCTAATAACATCTATATTACTGCTACGGTCCAGCTAAGGCTATGGGTTTAACCTGTGGCTGTAAAGGACAACAGTCTACTAGTTACTGGTTCCAAACCCACAGTGAGTGATAATTCAGATGACAGTGAAGTGACAATTTAAAGGTACGACCGCTTTAAATGAGCCCATACCTCAACAATTAGGTGGGAGAAAAGAGAAAGAAAAGAAAAAAAGACTAATTAATTCATGAAAACTAAACAAACTATATAGGCTTTAATAACTGGTTAAACATCAGCCATTTGTAAAAATAATATTGACAGAGGCTACATGTTTGAAAATTATCTACAAGTCATGTGATCTTATCTGCAGGAGCAGAGTCAAACAAACAGTCCAGATGCTTGTAATGCAGAGGAGAACTAACTAACTAACTAACTAACTAACTAACTAACTAACTAACTAACTAACTAACTAACTAACTAACTAATTTAATAGGAAAAAGAGACTGTGTCCACCACTGATGCTGTCTTTTAGCTATATGTGGTTCAGGCTTCCTCGTCCTCACATTGTGTCTGGCCTTGTTCTGCAGGTTACATTCCCTTATCTCATGGCAGACACCATCAATCATGCTGCGTGACAGGCTACTTTAGACGTCTGGTCATTAAGAATGGATGCATTGGTTAATTAATCTTGAGGAAAAGCAAAAAAGGCTATAACTTGGCTATTGTGGAGATCTCGTTGCACAGTGACCAATAATAGATGCAGAACATACACATGCTTTGGAGCCTTTGTATCAGTCAGAGAGTTAGTCAGTCAGTAAGTCGGTTAGTTTTGCTGTCCAAACTTAAGTGAAATTGTTCAGATTAAAAAAACTTCTTTCAACACATTTTAACAGTTCTTTTTAGTGGATCTAGTTTCAGACTTATAGGAAATTGCCTTTTGATTGTTCCATATGCGTGTACTTCTTACACTTCTTACAAGATGGTCCATGCTTGCAGATGGTATAGCTGTAATTTCCATAGCAACCACTAGATGGAGACACAGGATATACTTCGATATTACGTTGTTACATAACCATAACACACACACACACACACACACACACACACACACACACACACACACGCACGCACGCACACGCACACACACATACACAGGGGTATGGTCTCTCATATGTAAAACATTTTGGGGGCAAAAATATGTTTTAAATACTTTACTTAATGGCCAATTGATTGAGAATATATGAAAGTTTCGCTTTTTGTATTATATTATGGAAGAAAATGAACTTTTACACAATATGCTAATTTTTGAGAATGACCTGTACATACTGTGTATATATATATATATATATATATATATATATATATATATATATATATATATATATATATATATATATATATATATATATATATAAATATATATATATGAGCTATTGTCATTTGGTGTCACAGAATGTAGAAAGATAAGCAGGCAGGCACACACGTGCAGTGTGCTATGAATCACTTCTGATTGAGATTGCAGAGTTCTGTCATCATGCCTGTCCCTCTTTCCTAAAGGAGTTACCCTGTTGTTGTTTTGAATGTGTTGGTGCCTGGTGTTTTCTCTCCCTCTCCAGGGAATAGCCCAGCACACCTCTTCCATGGAGAAGTCTCCTCCCCCTCTCTCCCAGGAGGTCTCCCTCTGCTACAGCTTCAGCTGCTGCTCTTTTCTAGCCTGTTTCCACTCCTCCAACAGTCTTTCAAGTTTGATTATAGATGCTTAAAAAGAATACCGGAAAAGTCGGGCCGCCGCGAAGTCGAACCGAATCGCAAAGAAAGCTTGGCCCAAGTCAGTGGAAAGGTCGACCCAAGTCTGTGGAAAGGTCAGCCCAAGTCTGATGTGGAAAGGTCCGACCTCCAAAAGATCCAAACTCAGAGAGAATAGTTAGTTACTTATGTTTTTAGGTCCTTGTATATTATTATTCTTATTGTGTATGTGTGTGTGTGTGTGTGTGTGTGTGTGTGTGTGAGAGAGAGTGTGTGTGTGAGAGAGAGTGTGTGTGAGAGAGAGAGAGAGAGTGTGTGTGTGTGTGTGTGTGTGTGTGTGTGTGTGTGTGTGTGTGTGTGTGTGTGTGTGTGTGTGTGTATGTGTGTGTGTGTAATACTGTAATAATAATAATAAGCTTTATTTTCAGCCTATAGCATGTTTCATGACATAACATGCAGCTGAGTGTTTCTGTTCCATGTAAAAAAAAAAAACGTCTTTGAGAATGAAAGAATAACGGAATATTTAAATCATAAGAAAACAGAACATAAACAACATGTTTCTTTTCCATATAAAAAAGTCTTTGAGAATCTATCTTATCTTGAAGAATCTATCTTATCTTGAAGAATAAGAGAATATTTAAATTGTAAACTGTTTCCTCAATAAATGACATGTCTATTGAACGGATTGATTTGTATGCATGTTTTAATGTTTTGTTTGCCTGCAAAAATGATGTTTTGCTAATGGCTGGTATGCATGTCTTGTCCAACGGTTTTGTCCAAGGCCGAGATTTCCACAGCCCTTGGCCTAGGGGACAAGTGCTCAAAGGCTGTGCATGTGCATATACCATGTGCATGTACAATTTCTGGGGTGGCCTTTTTGTGGGGGTCTCTGTGCGGCCGTGCCATTTTACATCAGAAAAAACATAGTACATTGGATGTCTTAGGGCTAATGGACTATGTTCCACAATAATTTGGCCCATGGACATGCAGTAAAATAAGAAATATGTTCTCATTTCCATGTAAAATGAAAAGGGCCTGGGGCAGTCTTGTGATCCAGGCACCAGGGCTGATGATGATGCCAGGCAGCACGTCATGGGTTCAAGTCCTGATCGAGACGGCCCTTCCCAACATCTCTCTCCCTTTTCTGTCAAACTACTGCTAAGGCTATCAATAAAAGCAAAGCCACCACAATATGTCTTTAAGGTGGGCATGGATGTTGGGCTGGAAAAGCACCCGCTTCGAATGGAATCAGTGTAAGGTGCGAAAAGAGTAGCCTACTTTAAAGCCACACAGGGGCAAGTGCCCAGGTGAAATAACAGAACTGAAATAACAAAACAACTCACAGAGCAGCATCTCTGCCATGGTCTAACCGGACCATGTAAGCCAGTAATATTATAGCTATGATAAAGCACCTTCAAGTCCTGCCGGCTCATGACAACACAGGCCACCATGAGTATAGGCCACCTAGCCTGGTGAAGACTTTACACACAATGGAGGACCCTTTGGTATAGTTTGATGTCACTTGATGCTGAAGGTTTAATTGCACTGAGCCCACATCCCACCCACTCCCCATCATTCAAGTAGGCCTACATCAACCCTGCACACTGCCCTGGACCTGCCTTCCAGACCAGTCCAAGGTTACTTACTACCATCAGTGTTATAGATTTCCAAATAATTAAATATTAACTTAACTTAATTTATAGGCTACGGAATTATACCTTATAGTGTAGGTTGTTGAAATGTTAGAAGAATATATTGATCACCTGAATCGTTTTCGAAATTCTTGCGGTAGCAAGCTGAAGTCTGCTGGAGAATGATGCCCATCAGCCACGGGCCCCCCGCAGAAATCAAGCTTAAACGGACAGACACAACAGAGCTTTGGCCTTATTGGATGAGGTGCTGAGCAAGATGTATCTGATTAGGCAGCAGCTCCAACAGCCAGACGGGGATTAAGCTTTTTAGCTTTTATGCCCTACGAGCAATACGTCAGCAGCAACAACACGAACGCGCCCCGGTGGGTGATTCAACTTGCCGCCGGCATTCCCTGCACCATATAGTCTCTGTACTGTACATGTGTGCGTGGAGAAGCGGAACCCCCTGCCAGACTCAGTGCCACGACGCTGACACATTCCACGGCAGGACAGCCCCGTCTGTCTGATAAGCATCCTATGGTATTCTGTTCAAGATGGCGGTGCAGGCTGTGGAAAGGGACGTTATCGTGAGTATTTTTTTTGTATTATGTATTTGAACAAAAGCTACGTTTTTTAATTCATGTTTTTGCGCGTAAAATGGTTTCGCAATGCATGCATTTGCAAATGTTGCGCTTAAGGTTTATTATTGCAAACGTGAGACAGCAGCAGACAGGCGCACACGCTGAGCCGATCGCGGTACCCTTTCATCTGGGCGAAGAGGAAATTCAATAGCTCCATGTTTTCTGGTCGAATAATACACACGCTGTTTGTGGGCTAATGCGGCTGCACGCCGATCGGCTCGTGTGCGCTGCGTGTGCGTTTTTACACGTGGAGCCGCTGCATGAAATGGTCTGGCTTGAATTAACCCACTTGGACAGTTGATATTTTAATCTGAAGGCGTACCGCTTATTTAGAAGAACAGCCATTCTTCTGTATTTAAAGCCCATTGTGCCACATATGATGCCAGGCCACAACACTGTTGTAACACATACAGAATCCAGTTGTGGTGTTATCGTTTTGTGCTGTTATTATTAGCTACCGGTGCTATTTGACCAATGCATAAATGACGTTCGTTCATTCATTCATGTCCATTTTCCTCCACTGGTTTCGAAGAATGTCGAATCTGATGACAATCTCAACGACTCTATCGGCCCTGCTGGCCTCATCTCACCTGACAAGGACGATATTTCGCGTCTCCTGGTAAGACCCGTAAGATGCGTTATTCAGAGCTTGTTTTCAACCCGATCTGTGCATTGATATGGCCTAATTTTGCATTCCCCTAGACGGTGCCATTCAGCGGACGCATCCGTGGAGGCATGCGGCCAGGGAAAAAGATCATTGTCATGGGCATTGTTGACCTGGAGCCAGCCAGGTAGGCATACGCCCTTCACAGCACCTAGCGACATGTCATGTGGCTGTAATTTTAGTAGTACACGTCATGTAGGCCTAGAGTAGACGATGAGCATTAAAAAAGAAACATTTTTGTTTAATAATTATACACAGGACGTGATCTGCCAGATCACCAGTGCTGCATTGCATAGTTTAGCTCTAGAAGAGGCTGAGCCATCAACCCCTAGGCACAATTCAACAACACATCTGCTCAGCTGCAACCAGAGCACAGACACTGAGCAAAGCAAGGCGTGGGCGTTGGAGGAAGAATGGTGGCTTTTTGCATAAGCAGGGCGTTCCCTCTTGCCAACAGCCCAGAGGGACCCAGTCAACTAGATTTGTTTTGGGTGTGTCCTGAGTTCTGGCCACCCTACATGGAAACTTTTGTGGCCGACTTGGAAGAAACGTCCCCCATGACCTCACCAACTCTGGGGTTTCACTATTCCAGCTGGCCAGTGCTGCACGCTTTGTGCCAGAGATGTCCAAAAGAATAAAGATTTGTTACAAAAATGTTTAAACATAGCAGATCTAAAGGCCTATAAAAGCTTGCAGTGTAGGCACAAATTGAGGCACAGTGAGCTTGTATTAGCCTACTTGCTATTTTGAGGGGCACTGAATGGCTGTTTTGGCCTGTTTTGAGTGTTTGTGCGAACACTATCATTGACAGTGACTAGTTTTGAGGAAGCAAATTGTGATTGGCCGGAATTAGATTGTATATGATGACCACCCCTCACTTCACATGGGTGTGATCTTTTTGAGAACCACTTCTACATCAACATTTTAAAACGTTATATACTGACACTGTATGTCTACAATCTAAAATTACACATTCTTTACTCCTTTTAATGGGTTGAAAATAATTACTTATTTGCAGTATAAGCACAAAATTTGTGAACCGTGAGCTTGTAGAACAGCAATGGTCAATACTATCAAACAAGGAAGTAATGCGACAGCCAGCGGTTAAGCAAAAGTTGCCTGCCTATTGATGGACACTTCGTAATTATCCAGCAATTACTGAAGAGGAGAATTATGTGTCTGATTTATCCTGGATTAGCTATTGTTCATTTCCACATTCATTCATGTTGTTAAATTCGTAGCCAAAGATGATAATTTAGCAGAACATTTGTCATTTCTTATTCTTGACTATGTAATAGATGTAAGTTTAAGTTGTGAATCTGATTATGTTATGTGTGTGTGTGGTGATCTCCCCTCGTTTGATGCCCCTTGCCCTCACTCATTTTGTTCCTTCCTCACTCAGCTTTGATGTCAGCCTGACATGTGGGCGTGGCACAGAGAAGGAGGAGGAGCCTCTGCATGACGTGGCACTGAAACTCACCGCACGATTTGCTGGGCGCCAGTTTGTGCGCAACGCCCGCGTCTCAGGGAAATGGACGCAGGAGGAATCCTCCACCGATTACTTCCCCTTCATTCCTGATCAGCCTTTCAGGGTAAACCTGTCCTTCTTATGTACTGCATTTATTTTCAAAAATATTAATTAGTGTGTGTTTGTGTGTGTGTGTGTGTGTGTGTGTGTGTGTGTGTGTGTGTGTGTGTGTGTGTGTGTGTGTGTGTGTGTGTGTGTGTGTATTTGTGTGATTCTCTTGCGTTGGCCAGAAAGACATTAGATTACACTTATGTTCTCAGATTCCTGTTCTTGTTTTACATGGGGTCAGATAGCATGGTTCTTAATGTAAATGCTTGTTAAATGCTGAGATGGATAGCAGCGATGCTGTTAATATGGGATTTTATCCTACAGGTTGGTTAAGCATACAAGAGAGTGCCAAAAAGTGTGTGTCACCATAGTGGAATATTTATATTTTCATTACAATTTTACCATTGCAAAGGCTTTCTACAAAGTAACGTAGTCTGTGGGCTATAACTATTGCACAGGATAGAATAGATGGCTGAACCCCAGGTTTAGAGGATGGATTCTCAACCATCCACTAGGGTGCTTTTCTTCATTCAGCTGCTACCCAGAGCAACCTACTGAATGTTAACATTAGCATATGGCTTCTGTTTCTAGCTCAGCAGAACCCCTCGCAACTAGCACTTTGTATCACAAGGTACCATCCAGACGCACAACCATTTGTTATTATGTAGCAAATGCTCCAGCATCCCAGAAATATTTATTTGCAATGTTGGTAAAGTGTAAGTCATATAATATGAGCCATATGAAGAAAGCAGTTCTTAACCTAACCACACAGCATTTGTTTACAACAGCTTGTATGCCTGATGTACAGTATAATTTCCATAACACCTGAGGACATTTTTGCGCTGAAATCATATTACCGTATGCTCTAATAATTCAGAGATGGAAGGATGTGTCAAACACGTTGACTAAAATGTACTAGGTTTTGAACCAGAAAAGGATATCCTACCGTTATGTTTGTGTGTTTTTAATGTACGGTATACTCTTTTATACCTTGCATATAGTCCGTCGTTTGCCATTTTGGAACGCATTGCCGAACACTGAACACAAAGGATAAGCTGATGAATGACCTCTGACACGTGTGTCAAATTCTTTGTGAAGGAAAAGAATGTTAAGGTTAAAGGATTAGAGTAGAGTGAACAATAGTCTCTGAGTCGCCACAGTGATGGCTGAAAACCTGTTCTTAGTCATCACAAGCATCTTGATTCTTCACACACATGGCATGTACTGTACTGTACTGTACTGTACTGTACTGTACT
This sequence comes from Benthosema pterotum, assembly GCA_039105355.1. NCBI lineage: Eukaryota > Metazoa > Chordata > Actinopteri > Myctophiformes > Myctophidae > Benthosema > Benthosema pterotum. The sequence goes on along the minus strand of CM076974.1, from coordinate 23,535,711 downwards.
GTACTGTACTGTACTGTACTGTATACACATGATGGACTTTTAAGCATGATCAGCCTAGTCATGATGTATCACAGACGTATCACAGACTTGTGGATGGGGTGTTATGGGAGATTAAGGCTGTGGTGGATTAAACCAAGTGCCTCTTATCTGATCCATGTCGTAGATAAAACTCATGATGCAATGTGGTTCGGACTATGACAGTTCGCCTCTCATCACATGTGAAGGCTTCCTCCTCTACATAATGCCATATAACATTTATAATTTATATTCTGTCAGTTCTGTCAGAACACCTGAAGCATAGTCGAGCACACCAATAATATTCAGACAAGATATGTTGCGAAAGTATGTGTCGTAACTGTTGGATGAAAACTCTGGAAAAGAGGCATTTCTCCACAAATGTACAAGCTTTTTTCCTGGCCTGATCTGATATTAGGACTGTGGCCAAATATGGCTCCAAGTGGGGCCGGATGTTTATGAATCGTGAACATGTTACACATTAAACTTATGTCTCTCTCACACTCCCTTCCTCCACCCTTCTAGATTGAGATCCACTGCGAGCACCAGAGGTTTCGAATATTTGTTGACGGACACCAGCTCTTTGACTTTTATCATAAAGTAAAATCATTGGTGTCTATCGACACAATACGGATAGATGGAGGACTACACATCACCAAGCTTGGTTAACCCCAACATCCAGCTGCCACCATGGCTGTTTGTGTGTGAAAAAGAAGCAAGGACTTAACCACAGTTGGAACACACACACATAACGTCCACTACCCATCACTCAACACAACGACAAAGTCCATTGGGTCACCCGCTTTGACAAGTTTGAATACATTTTCCCCCTGTTTTTTTTTTTTTTTTTTTTATGTATCATATTATATAACCATGGTCTGGTTTAGTTTCTCTCATTTTCTTTTTTTTCTGGTCTTGAATTGATTTCATTTCAGTGCAAGCCACGACATCTTGCTGGAAGTTTCTTTGACTAGTTACAGTATGTTGGACTATAGAGAGCTCTTGATATAATAATAGCAGGCTATTTTTTATTTATTTTTATCTAGGGTCCCTTGGGGACTTTTACTGAGACAAAGGCTGTAATTCACAGTGCGATTACAGCAGTAATAGATTAAGCCTAGGAAAATGCAAAAACAAACTATTTGTCCAAAAGAAATACTCAAAGGGAGAATTTAGCAGTCAGTGTAGAACATAAAAACAAGCATATAATCTGCAACTACAGTATGTACTCTAGTAACCCTTATAAATCTCTGCATTTGCCTTTAGATGTCTCTTAACTGTACCTGACAGGATATACACATAACTGTTCTTAGCTTGTGAAAGATACATTGTTAAAGGGGAATTCCACCCATTTTCAACATTTTTTTTGAGAGCGTACAAATGGAACCAAATGAACCCTAACGGGTTCATTTGGTTGCATTTGTACACTCTCAGAAAAAAGAAGCGTCTAAAGAAAGCCATTAACATGGTGATAATACATCTTGATGATGTCATCAGACCTCCATTTCTTGGGAACACAGAATGGGAGAACTTTTTTATCATGTTTACCCAGCACCTCTAGGGTATACTAATGACATATTAGAATGTTGAAAATGGGTGGACTTCCCCTTTAAAGACAAGCACAGTGATATGATTCAGGTGCTATTTTCTCTATATGCTGGGGCATCACCCTGTCTCTCAGCAGACCCCATGCATCACTTGCTTGGAATCATAGTTGCCACAGTAACATTTTTCAGACAGTAACAGATTCCACAGCTTAAATACAATTAATGGAGATTGTGAAATACCTGACAATGTAGCAGTCTAGTGCAGTACACTGCACAGTATGCATTCAAATACATTTGCACAACATTTACTGTCCATTTCAACCATTCCACTATAGCTAGTTAGGTGTTGTACACTGACTTGAAGTAGAGCTAGTAAATAGAATGTAAGATGCACGTTTTGAGATTTGTTTACATTGAGAGGGAGGGAAAGTGGTTCGCAAAAGGTCTGAATGAAAATTGTTGTTTTTTACAGGTACACATTCCATTTGAAACTAATCTTTATAAAAGATGCGCTACTTATTAAAAAAGATGATCTAGAGGTGTGTGTATAGTTGAGTTGTGTGGCTCATCGTGTTTCATTCGGAGTGGTATTTCTGCCCAAGTTTGTTTTGCTGGTTACAGAAGTCTCTGGTGGACAAAGTAAGATAATGCGAATAAGTAAAAATATAACACAAACCATGATATAGTTTACAGATAGACAGTCTCGAAATAGTTTCGGAAAAAAACTTCATGGCTAACAAAACAAAGAAACCTTTTGTAAAGGTTGCTCTTACGACACTACTAGCGGTTGAGGCCCAGATGCTACTTGCTGAATTTACATAGATGTTTTCATTATTAGGATGTATCTTGGAGACTCAGTGCTGCACAAATACTGTATTTGTGTTTCAATATTTCGTTGCACAGCTATTTCTGTTCTATTTCTGTAGTCCAGTATCAGTCTGGTTATTCATGTGTAAAGTGTACTGTATGTTCTTCATGCTTATACAGTATAGATGCATACTCATTCCACATCTAAATCTAAAATTTAGGCCAAAATGAGGGAACAATTAGTGTTCATATTTGTCTAGAAAAAGGATGTGAAATCAGTCCATTGAAAGGAATAGTAAAAAACTTCTCAACATGGCACCATTGCGTTTCCTCAAGCTACTGTAAATAATAATCAATGGTGAACTATCAAAACCTGGCTTGGGCAGGTTTTCTGCCCAAGGTTGCCCATCTAGTTTATTGATAAACAGCACCAGAAGTTGCAGTCTCTGTGACTATCATAAGCTCACATAATACTAAAAAGGACAAAGATCAGAATTTTGTTTGTGAGTGTAAAAGTCTGATTTGAATGAACTAGTAGCAGTGAGCAACAATACCTCAGAACATGACTTAGCAAAACTGTCACCTCTAAAAGGTCAGTCCCATGCCAACATCAGACACAGTCTTGTGTCTTCTGCCCACTTAAAGATCTCACATTGGAACCCCAGAGGCCAGGCTCACTGAACAAAACACTGTAGCAGGAGGACGGCTATTGTGAGCTATGAAAGACCTCCGTTGTATTCAGGGCAGGCTTGCTTATGGGTGCCCACTGCCTTTCCATTCCCAGTCACTAAGAGGCTAACTGTTGGGCTGAAACTATAGATGTTAGAGCCACTGTTATTATGACTACTTTCAGAACCGATGTTGGATTGAATTTCTAAAGCAACAAGGGTTGTTTTTTTTAATGAGGGAGCAAATGGTATGGTGCATGTTAAAGCCTGCTTATCTTCAGTGTTAGTTACACCAGTATTGCCTCAGTATTGATCATAATGTGCTGGTGAAGGTTGCTCAGCACTAGCTGCTGCTGCTGCACATTTGGATTAAGCCATGTCCGTTGAGAGTCATGGCTTTGCAGGTGCTTTGCCTGTGAACTTGACTCTGTAAGCTCTTCAGTGCTGATGAGAACAGACGGTTAACTCATGTTAACGAAGTCTGCCTTTGATATCTGAGTACAATACCACAGAGAACCAGTAGTGAGTACAATAGTACAGCAGGTACCCTGTTATCGGTGCTAATAGTAATAGCTAATAGAGAAGGATTTTTTTTTTGTCATGCACATGTATAATTGTTACTGACATCAATTTAGTGATCTTGACAGTTGGGACTGTTTTTTTTTCTTGGCTGGCCAAGGTCTTTATAAACAAAGAGTGCTCTTTTTTCCCAGTCTCGTGTACTGAAAGTTTGAACACAAAGTCAAGTCAACAGACTATTTTTGTTGACCAATTCAATCTGCAACAGTATTGTGGCTGCTCTCTCTCTCTGCTGCCGTTCTCACCATTGACAGTTTAACGACATACTTGAATTTGTTGCAATTTGTTTGTTTCAAAACGTTTTTTTTTTTTGTTTTTTTACTGCTTTTACTTGTGCTTTACAAAAATGAAAATAGAGACCCCAAGTTTAAAGTGGTCAAAGTTAACTGGCACAATCATCTTATGAATTAGGAATTAAAATCAAAAATACATTGTACTCAATTCCCCTCATGCATTAGTGGAAATTGAATGACACTGATACAATGTCCGCGTCACATGACATGAAAGATCACATTTTGGTTTCCGTTTGTGAGACATTGCTGGCTGACAGTTATTAATAGGTCAAACTATATGGCCTTCTCTCATGCTGTTAGGAAGAATGGTGGAGGGAGATTACACATTACAACTTCCTAAAATGCCCAAAATGGAGAATGGAGAGAATTGTGTGTGCATGCATGATGTATTTTCTTCCATTGTGCACATAACTACACATAACACACAACTATGTGCTGTAATGTACCAATACAGTATGGCATCTGCACTATTTCTGTTTACACTTCCATCTGTTCAATAGAAGCATGATGAAGGGGGTATAGCAATCCAGTGCTTTGGTTTCTAGTTGTGTTGTACACTGAACACTAGATCATATATATACAGCGCATTGTAGATCTGCGATATTCAGTGAATGACAATGATGTTCTAATGTTCAATATGCTTATCGTCAAATGGTTGAAACATCTGAGTGATAGGATAGTGGAGAAGAAAATTATGTACGTAGGACTCCATTGGTATAGTAGTATACAGTAGGTAAAGTATGGCATTTGTAAAATGGAAAACCTCTTCAGATGTAATTATTTTTTTAGATTATGTAAAAAAAAAAAAAACACACACCCCTGATCTCCTCATGATCCCATTTCCAGGACAGGATATTCTAATATTCTAATGGATGGATGTGTTTTACCCAGAAATATGTATTGTTCTCTTGTTTAAACTTTCTACATCCCTTTATAATGGAACTGAAAAACTGAATGTTATTTCAATTACAAGTTGATATATAAGCGAGATGGGTGGTGAAATTGACATATCTTCATTCTCTGTTCATTTGGATACACTTCCTTCACCCCACCTGTTGGATTTTCCATCTGTTACACAGGTGAAATTACATTGTACTGAACATTATTCTAAATAATTTTTGTGATATCCACCATAGATTATGACCTTTAAAATTACTCAATCCACTGGGATTCCAAACGACTAGTGAGGAGAGACTGGTCTAGAGAGAAAGCCAAATATGTTAACCTTGCTCTCAACTTTGGATGTACAGTACATATTTTTAAAAGTTTTTACATGGGTGGGGTGGGGTGTAACACAATTAAACAGAGCGCATTTTGTTATCATGCACGTCTTATGAAACCTAGCTACTACCTGAACCTTTTTCCTTTTTTGATTCAGTCAAGCATGTGATTTTCCCATTATTTAACAGCAAAGTTTCTTTGTGGTTAGGTTTTACACATCTATTTTACACATCTATTTACAGATTAGCAGCCTACTTACTTATGGTACCACATTTTATTAATTAACCTGTGCTAATTATTTGAATATTGCTGCACTGACAAGAGGATTAGGTTGCACACAACTTAAACTAGTGGGCAGCTACATTCATATGTAAAAGTGCTTACTCGCACTGTTTTTGCGGGTACACCATGATGTCTTCGTAAAGAAAACTAAGTGTCCTCTGTGTAGATGTAGCTGACCGCTTTTGAATGTGTAATGTATTGTACCATTGTATAATTTAAATATTATAATTTAAATGTGTGGGTACTGGAAAATGAGCAATGGTATTGTTAGTATTTATAATGTGGGCATTGGATTAGTAGTGAATGAATCAAACACAGCTTTTTACTTTTAGGATGTTGGTTCTGCTATCTGTTTTCTTCAGTAAAAGAGGTAATCAATTGGAATTTGAAACCCATCAAATATTTGCACAATGACTTAATTTCATTGTTTCGAAAATGCCCAGCCCTTAAAATTAAAAAGGGTATCCTACTGGTGTGAACTGCGTTTGCTCCCCACATACACTCTACCCAAATATGGAGTGTGACACACACACACACACACACACACACACACACACACACACACACACACACACACACACACACACACACACACACACACACACACACACACACACACGGCTTACAAGTAATCATACTCACTAAGTTCGCAGCCTGTAATAGCCTCTCTTAAAAGACAGAGCCTCTTTTATTATGGCCAACATTCCACGTCACTCGCCAAATTTTGAACTGTATATGAATTGACTTTTATACAAGAAGCTGCTAGGAGACACTGAGAATAGTTTGAGGTTTGCCATTGGGTTTTGCCAGTTTGACCCCCACTTCAAATACTGACAATGGCTTAATTTTAGTAAAATTTGGCATTTGATAAGATTTTTTTGTTTTTGTTCATAAGGGCCCCGGTTTTGTTACTTTGACATCGTTTTAGTCTCCTAGACTGTGCATTAATCTGTTGTTAAAAGAAGGCAGTCCATTCTATGATTCGCTACTAATTGGTTTCCTCTGTGCTTTTGTAAAAATGGCTACTTTGCAGACTAATAAACTTCTCTTCTTGGAAAGAGTTTGTGTTCAGTGCCTTTTCTACTGAAAACCCTGTAAATGGCAAACCCGGCTAGGAGTATAGTGGCTGAGATGCTGAGTGGGAAATTTTGCAGGTGTCTGACTCTGGCTGTGAGCTTAAGAAGATAACTGTACAACAGCACCACCTGCTGTCTTATGTTAAGAGGCAGTACTAGTCTCAACTTATTTATATCAAGTCCATAAACCACAACTCTTCAGTTGAGTATTATCTATTTTCTGTCAAAATAGCATAGCTGTTCAATAAACACAAACAAACACATGTACAAGGGGACAGTCTTAAACATTGTTCTCTTGCAGACAAACAGACGACAACAACCATATGAAACACAAGCTGTAAATGGGACAGGTGCATGGAAGCATAAGGCACATACTGTAAATAACTATTGCACATTTGAGTAGACTGTACATATTGACCTAGCACTATAATTACATTGCCATTTAGAAGACAAGACAATTATATCCAGAATGGCCGAGTAGCTGTGGGAACAAACCACTATAGGCAGGCAGTGGGGAATCTATTTTTCTTTTTAATTACATTTAATTTGTAAGCCAGCTGTAATCTTGGGTGGTACTCTCCCTCTTCCACAAACGTGTTTGCAGTACCATTTTTATTAATTAAAATAAATGGCATGGACAGTCAGTCGAGTAGTCGACAAGGGTAAATTGTGAAATACAACCAGTAGATTGCAAAGAAGACCAGTATTCCAAATGATGCCAGCTAAACGTAGTCTAGTGTAACATAGGAGGTTGATTGGTACTAGTACAAAAGCGGTCTCTGTTAGTGGTACACTGCACAGGAAATTGGTGAATTGTGTACAACTGTATCTTTACATTCAATTTACTTTTCTCTCCATAAGTTGTAGCTGTTCATTTGGGAATTTGGACTGGGGATGTTGACATTGCCTAGTGTCAAATAATGCAAATATAATGCAAATATAACCCAAATAATATAATATGTATGTGCAACAAATGACATGGCCTAAGGTAGACTCTCATTCCTCAAATTGTGTCATCAGCCATGAAAGGGGAACTCCGGAGCTGAGTAAGGAAATTGTGCCCTGTATACAAAGCTGCACGCAAGCTTTTCACACAAGTGAAAGTTGATAGTGTAATTTGTCTCTTTGAGAAATCATGATTGCCAGAGGGAGAAGTAACATGACCGAACAGGCAGCCTGGCAACAGCAAAAGAAAAATCCAGTTTCGAGAGCAAATGCCACTCAGGATACTCATTTCACTTAATTGTTATTTTTATAAAATATAATTTTTTCATTCTAGTAGCCTGACGATACCATACCATACCATACAATACGATACAACTTTATTGTCAGTTTGCAGTGCACTGAAATTTGTCTTGCGTCCATGGCGACACCGTTCACATATACAGTACAGTAAGCCAACATACAAATGCAACATACAATACATTACAGACACAACAGCAGAAACAAAGAGCAAAACATGACGATCATGACCTTGGATTTATTGATTCTGGTTTAGAAGTAGGACAGACTTCTTTCTTAAATTTAGGAACTCTGAACCTCCTCATGGATGGCAACAGCTGGTATTCTTCATTCAGGACATGTGAGGGGTCAGAAGAAATACTATTTGCCAGTCTGAGCATGCTCTTAGTGTGGGCTTCTTTGAATGAGTGCAACACGGCCTTGACCGGCCTGCCAGTAATTTTAGCCAGGCACGTAGCATGCGTCGGACATCAGACTGGGCCAGTATATCCCCCCCGCATGGCATGGGGACCATCATCTCAGAGTCGCCAGAACCAGTTAAACAGGTTTTGTCCCATTTGATAACAAAAGGCAGAAATTAATGAATGGCGGGGTCACCGGGGTGTCAAGCAGTCTATAACATCTTGGCAACATCCTGATGCCATTGTAATGTAAAGTTTCCCCGACTCCCCACCACTACTCACTGCGTCTCAGGGCGATTTTTTTCCCTTCCTTGAATTTCTGCCTGGGCCAGTAAATTAATTCGGGGCCATGGCCCGGACGGCCCCAATGGCGCTACGCCTCTGATTTTAGCACAGATATTAATTTGGCTATACAATTTGTTTTCATAAGTTATTGGCAGGCTGTTAAACCAGGCCGTGCTGCAATACAACAATAAGGTTTGGACAACAGATGTGTAAAAGAGAGACAGGATCTGACTGTTGGCACCAAAGGATCTAAGTCTACATAATGAGTAGATACGTTGCTGTATCCTCTTACAGATACAGTATACTCAATATGTGAGGACCATGATTGGGTGGTGTCTATCATCACCCCCAAATATTTGTATGACGGAACTTGTTTAATATCAGAACCATGGATGGTTACAGGTGGTGTCATGACCCCAGGAGTGGTACCAAATATAATTTCGGTGTTGATGATAAGGTGACTATTATCACACCACTCCACCAACCGATCAATTCTATGCTGTTATTGTTTTGGGTCATCACTGACAGACATCAAGGAAATCAAAGTAGAGTCGTCCGAATATTTCAGAAGGAACTGATTTGACTCACAGGTGTTAATCAGTTGTGTAAAGAGTAAACAGAACTGGTGAGCTGATACATCCCTAGGGTGCACTGACTTTAGTCCTGATGGGAGAGGAGAGTGTCTTGTTTATCTTTACATACTGAGTTTTGTCCTTGCGGAATGTATGATAGAACCGGATAACATATGGATTTATCTGTAACAGAATCATTTTAGTGAGAAGCAGGTCCGGTCTTATTGTGTTGAATGCAGATGAAAAATCTATGAAGAGATCCCTAGCGTATGAGTTTGGATTGTCGAGATGTTTGGAGATGAGGTGTACCAGCTTGACCACTGCACTGCATCCTCTGTACTACGACCTTGTTTGTGAGCGAATTGGAAAGGATCCTGTGAGTTACATATGGCATTATTGAGCAATGATCCATGATTTTTTACAGAGCTTTCATGATAACAGAAGTTAGTGCCATAGACCTGCGCAGTGACGTCACCAGCCCTGTTCCACTAGTGGATTCCTCATTCATTTTCCTCATAGACTTTTCGAAAATGGTTAATAAAAACACGATTGCACCGTGGCCAAAGCCAACTCGGGTCGTGACAATTCATGACAACACAATATCGTCATATAATATATAATTAGGAAAAAGTAGAAAACGGCATGATACAAGACTTTTTGTTTCGTTTTTCATCTCAGAAATGATTTGATTGTCCCAAATGTTTGTGTGTCATCATGATTCGTCATGACTCGAGTTGGCTTTGTCTTTATATAAATTATTTTTGAAAAGTCTATGAGAAAAATGAATGGGGAATCCATTTCTGGAACAGGGGCGGTGACGTCACTGCGCAGGTCTATAGGCCTGTAATCATTGTGTTGTTTGGGGTTTGGCTTTTTTGGCAGAGGTTTAATATGTGCAGTTAACCAAGCTTGTGGAATGCAGTGGGGATTATTCACAACATGTTGAAAGATAGGCTGCCAAACAGGTGCCAATTCTGTGGCATAATCTTTTAGAATGAGGGGACTAATTAAGTCCGGTCCAGGGGCTTTCTTAGGGTTTAGTCACCGAAAGATGCCCCTGATTTCCTCCTCGCTTATTGTGATTCTATCACTTCTGTAGGGGACAATGGACTCAAGTCGGCCTGCACATGTATCTATACCATACTTATTTTCAGACTCAATGTTAAGATCATTTGCAAACATCAGTTCATTGTCCACCACAATTGGCTTATTGGATGTAGACATGCCTGTCATACTCTTCATTGTATCCCAGAGTCTTTTAGGGTTGTTTGCATGAAATGAGTCCTCGTGACGCTTTCTGTGAGCCTGTTTTGCTTCCCTTAGTTTATTTCTCTGTGCCTTATCTATACTTTTCAGTTTTGATAAGTCCTTATTCTTGAAAGCAGCTTTCCTTTCGTTTATGTCGTTTTTAATGTCCCTGGACACAAAAAGTTTATTGTTTGGGTAAATCTTGATTTTCTTAGTGGGGATAGATGACTGTACACAGAAGTTTATATAGTTACTGACTACAGTGGTTGTTTCATCTATGGAGCTGCCGTGTAAAGTCTCCCAGTCTGTACAGTCGAAGCAGGCTCCCAGCTTCTCCCTACTTTCAGGTGACCATTTTCTTATTTCCCTCTCCTCGGGTTTGCTGCTTTTTAATTTTGATTTATAGGTGGGAATCAAATACACAACGTTGTGGTCGGAGTTGGCTATGGGGGGTCTGATTCTAGACTCGTATGCTAGTTTCACGTTTACGTAGCACCTGTCCAGTATCCGGTCTTTCCTGGTGGGACTTATTTTAACGAACTGGTTAAAACCAGGTAACACACTGTCCAAAAAGCATTGATTCATATCCCCCACCACGATTGGAGGTGCACCTGGGTGCCTCTGCTGCAGAATGTGGACGCAGTCTGCAATAGTAGCAGCCGCTAGTGCTGCTTTGCCACTTGGTGGCACATAGGCCTACACCACGACCAGCTGGATACTGCCAAAATCGCGGGGAAGATAAAACGGTCTTAAACTCATGCAAAGTAACTCCACGTTCGTGTTGCAGATAATTTCCCTTACAGTGAACTGGCTGCAGCAGAAATCGTTTGCATACGTGATGATTCTCCTCCCTTGGATTTCCCCGAGCTGTCTGTTGGCTCGAACGAGCCAACATAGATAAGGAAAAGGGAGAGAAATGGGAGAGAAATGGGGGAGGGGGGTGACATGCAACAAAGGACATCAGTGGATTCGGGAGTCGAATCCATGGCGTACTGCCAGACTGAATTACCCGCCAAGACACACAGACAGCCATGCCAACCGCCCAGGGACACATTTCATTTATAGAGAGAAATCTGTTGATGAAGTCCTTCTCCAGAAGACCCTGGAAAAACTCAAGCTCAAAAAGGGCAGAGGGCTGACGCACCAAGCAGCATCAATGGCAGCATAAAGATCATAATGGATCATCTGAAAAAGACATAAGTGACCTGCAAACAGTCATTTATTCAGCAATAAACATGGAATTTATGATTAATTGCTGTTATTTATAAGTCATCGGGCATGTACCACAACAGAGTTTGGGGTTCCATTTTCTGCATTGCTTAATGGCTTGTATAAGATACCAGGACTCCAAGAGGGTTCGGTTTCTTCTGGGCTATGTGTATTAGAAATATAGACACTGTATTTTGTCTGGTAGTAGGATATACTGGGAAGAACTTTAAATTCCACATTGGTGAATGTAGTGATTTTAATGTCTAGATCTCCAATCCGGATGAGTTTGATGTGATGTTGACCGTTCCCATTGACCGGGCAGGCCTCCAACCTTTTGGAGATGGAGCGTTTTATAGTGTTGCATTAAAACGTGGAAAAATCTCCCTGAAGCGCTTCATGCAAGAAGACAACACTTTAACTGCCTATGAAATGCTCAAGGAGTTCAGGGAAGAAGTGAAAAAATGTGTGAAGATGATGGAAGCTGGGCAACTAACTATTGCAGCATCAAATATATTTACAAACGCATCAAAACTTTTAGTAAAGGCAGTGTCCTGCTACAGTTACCCACTCAGCAATGCACTATCGTGGCTTGCAGTACAATGTTGAGGCTGATGGGCATTTTTGAGCAGGGGAGAAAGTAATTGACTGCACACTTGAAGTTAACGGAATGCTTCTTTTTGTATTACATCTTTATGTGTGCAGATGTGGAGATTGAAAAGAAAAAGATAGGATGCCCAGCAGTAACTTTAATGATAAAAGGAGTCGGACTGGTCCCCATTTCGTTGGATGTTGTCCATTAAAGTGCGAACAAGCTGGCCAGCATGCACCAAGGATGGGTTTCAAATAGACGGCTGGCTCGGGAAAGATGTGAAGCAAATGCCGCATTACCTTGTCCCAAAGCATGAATGCAGGAGTACAGCTGAACGTGACGGGGTGCTTGCTAAAGGTCTATTTTAGACACATTATCTAAGCAATATGATATCACCTAAAGGTAAGCTAAACGTCTTTTTACATTAATGGAAGATGTTTGGCGGATTTCCTTTTGCGCACACGGAAAAGAAAATTCTCAAAAATCATGGATCTGAGAAGATATGTTGTGAGGATCGCAAAATACACTGCTGCAGGTAAGGTAACACACACTAGCTCAAGTCACCATTTCATCAGAATTTGAGTATTTGAGTGTATAGGCAGTCATAAGTGTTACAATATGTGGATACTTTGGACAAGAACAGTCAGAAATGAAACACTGGACCTTCTGTTAACAGGACACTGTGTGGAATTTAATTGAAGGAATGGAGGAGGTTCCTTAATTTGTATCAAGTAGGCTGCTTGAAAAATAAAACACCTAGATAATGCTAAAAGTTCTATGTAAATAGTGGTTGAATAGAACAGCCAAATTATTGAATTTACTGTTTCAGGAAGGGGTGTTTGAAGCTTCCGAAACACCTGCTGCGGCTGCTAAAGGAGGAGGATTCCTCCTTTAATAAGTTCTGCTCCTACTACGCCAAGACCACTTTCTTCCATGCCTGCTGTTATCAGGCCCCAGTAATAAAAGCTGCACCTCCCTTGCCCAGCGCACCAAAGAGGAACGGGAGAGTGGCTTTCCCATTTTTCTAAAGTGATGATTTGTGACCAGCCAAAGGCTGTAGACCTGTGCGGTTCTCTAGTTGAATGTGAAGGTCAATGTCTCACACCATCAATATTGGGGATTTAATTCCAACTGGCACCACAATGGTGAATGTGTATGCCATGAGGTACATTGTACTAGGGAGTCACTGATATTGAAATTCTTGGCTGATACGGACAGTGTTTAAAATAACAATTTAACTGATAGCCAACATCAATACAGATAGGCTATATGCTTATTTAGTTTTTGTTTTTATTTCCTCGTTCTGTGCCAGGAAAAAATATACATCTTCAATACAAGAAATAAATGTCTAGAATCTATTGTTTGGTAGACGACAAATAGGCATAACCAACATACTGACATAGCCAATGCAAGATGTATGCCATTGGTTATTGACAGTTGTATTTGTCAATATCGATATTGACCAATAACAGCGATATTGCCCAAACTGATATGTGGACTGATACATCAGTAGTCCGGCACACCACTAGTTGTAATGTATGTGATGAAATAAATAAGGTTTGTTTTTTGTGTTTTATTCAACTTCTCGATTGTGAGTTCATAGTTCACAGATGTTAAAATAGTAAAATTCTTTACCTCATCCTTGACCTCTCTGACCAATATATTCTGATTAGTTGATCATAGTGCAAGCCTTTTTCTTTTAAACCTAACAAAAAAGAAAAACTGAAGGGAGGAAATCAGTCTGGATTCCAGGTTAGGCTTACATATCCAGATAATTACCCTATCCCACTTCTAACTTTCACTTAAGAATCGAAAGTAACATTGAGCTCAGCTCAGTTTCATTTTCTTTGAAAGCGGCATTAGCCAACTTTCATGCCAACTCAGTGCACGCATGCACACCCTAGCCATGTTATACACAAATACAATACAGTACATGATGTCTCAGAGGTTGATTTTAGCCTACTAGTACCTAGTAATCGGTGAATTATATACAAAAGGATCTTTACGTGCAGTATACTCCTGTGCCCACAATGTGTAGCTGTTCATTTGAGACTTGGGTTGTTGACATCAAATACAAATAGGCTATATGTAATACATGCAAATTTAAGGTGGTGTAAGACATGATATAAATGTTTATAATTAACATCATAGTTAATGAGGTTTATTAACTATAAGTTAGGCTATAATACAATTTTTGCTTGTAATAATAATGCATTAGGACTATAAACTTGAAACAAATGTGGAACAGCACATTATAATTACGAGGTAAATTTAGTTAAAGGTGAAATCACATTTATAATGTATAACACTCATCCCTAAATGTTTATGATTATGTAACAACATGGATTGTTTTCGAAATTAATTGCATGTTGAGAGAGACAGAGAGAGAGAGAGAGAGACAGAGACAGAGACAGAGAGAGAGAATGAATGGAACGGTTTACCCAACTAGTCAGTCATAGAGGGGAACTCCTGAGCTGAACAAGGAAATGATTGCATTAGCTGCCAGCTGCCAAAGTGAAAGCTGACTTATCACATTTCTCTCTTTGCAAAATAATGGCGGGCAGAGGGAGACCGAAAAAGGCAGTTAGCCTGGATTCGTGTAGTGAGGTGGAAACAGTCCGAGGAGCAGAGTCTTGTGCTACAACACCAAAAACAGCAACATGTTCTGGCAATAGCAAAACATCACCAAAGGAAGCAAGTAGTAGCCTGGGTATGTGTAAGCCTGTGGAGAGTAAACAAGCATCCAGCAGATGTTCGGGGAAAGGCGACAGGGGGGGAAAGAAGAGCCAAGACCTGAGTAAAGAAATTAAACTAAAACAGAGGGGGCAGAAACACATTGATGAGGAGAAGCCAGCAGGGAGTGCCAAAAGGGTGATACTACCAGAAGAAGTCCAAGTAGTGGCTTGTGCTGCTCCAAAGATATGCGCTGGCAGGAGCAAACAATCACCAAAGGAGACATCCATTTGCAAGGAGCAAAAGTCTTCCAGGACACTGAGACAGGATCCTGTGAGACGTTTACATTCCAAAGAGGAATCTGTAGACAGACTTCTGGAGAAGACCTTGGAACAACTCAAGATCAGAAAGGCGCAGAGGAAAGAGGCAGCAAGCAGCATCAATGGCATCATAAAAAACATAAAGGATCATATGAAAAAGAACACACAGTGTTTCAAAGACATAAACGACCTGCGTACTGGAAGCTACTATGAGAACTTGAAGGTGAGTGGGGGGGTCATCTTCTGTCTTTTACTCAGCACTAAACATGGAATTTATTATGCTTAAATGCTGCTATATCTGTAAGTCACCTGGCATGTACCACATCAAAGTTTGATAGTCCATTCTTGCCTTGCTTAATGGCTTGTGGGGACACATTTTAATGTCTGTCTAGATATCCAATCCGGATGAGTTTGATGTGATGATGACCATTCCCATTGACCGGGTGGACCTCCAGCCTTTTGGAGATGACGGGGCATTTTATTGTGTGTCATTAAAACGTGGAGAAAAGTCCCTGAATCGCTTTGTGCAAAAAGACAACACCTTATCTGCCTATGAAATGCTCAAGGAGTTCAGGGAAGAAGTGAAGAAATGTGTGAAGAAGATGAAAGGTGACTATTGAACCGTAAAATATATTTACAAATATTCAAACACCAGAAATGATTTACAGTAAAAGCAAAGTGTTATACTATCCCCAACTACTGCACTGAAGTGCTATGTTGAGGTTGATAAGACATTTATAAGCAGGGGAGAATGTAACAATACAATACAGACAACTTAAACAATTGTGTACATTGTCTGCATGGCACTGGAACCCTATGTGCACATCACATGTTCAATTCGATCGGTGTTTCATCAAAATAATCCAATCATGAAATAGTATGACAAGTCGTAGGAGAGTAATGTAATGGAGAATGGCAAGTGATGCTGCATCTAAACCAGCATCTTACTTTGTAGCAAGAGGAAAGCATAATCATTGTCACTAATGCTTCTATAATTGCATCTCTTTTGTGCAGAAATTACAGAATATGCAGGCGTGGAGATTAAAAGGAAAGAGAAGGGATGTCCAGCAGTAACTTTAACAATAAAAGGAGTCGTAAGCGTCCCCATTTCCTTAGATGTCGTCCTTGGGATTGAAGTGCGAACAAGCTGGCCAGCATGCACCATGAATGGGTTTAAAATTGACGACTGGCTCGGGAAAAAAGTGAAGCAAGAGCTTAAACGAAAGCCGTACTACCTTGTCCCAAAGTATGAAGGCAGCAGCAAGACTGAATGTGATGGGATACCAGCTAAAGGTACACCACTGAGTCCACTCCCTCAGAATGCATTTCAATGAATGAAGTTAATTCTACTTTAGCCACATTATCTATAAGCAATATACCTGTATACTGTAAATACAGTATTGTGGTAGTTATGCAGTAGTAGTTCTGTTTCCTGCAAAGTACGAATCCGGATTGTTGATTTATGGGCTGGCCAATGAAACAGAGCAGTAAGAGGCAGCCATCCTGAATGAGGCATGTTTCACAAAGTTACACTCTCTATTTTACTGTGTAACAAATACAATGACGTATAGCATAGAACTTAGAAGTGCTACTGTAGGTATAATTATGAAATTTCATTTTGAAGATAGAGACCCAAAGAAATACATTTTCATATTTAAAGGTCAGAGAAGAAGGATTTTTTTTTATAGCCAATGATAGTTAATTGAATTGTTTGAACTAATGTGTGCACCGTTAAGCCTAATAAATTAAAGAATTAAAGAATGGACCGTTTTCTTTAGAAGTCTGCATCTGCACACAGACCCATAATGGAATGTATACATACAGTATACTGTACAGTATGAATAGCTCAAATGCGTACTGTATAAGCCTAAAATTCTCTTTTTTCATTAATGATACAGATGTTTGGCGGATCTCTTTTTCGCATGTGGAAAAGGAAATTGTCAAAAATCATGGGTCTGTAAAGACATGTTGTGAGAATGGCAAAATACGCTGCTGCAGGTAAGCTTTTTTTCTCCAATTAAACTCCAATTAAACAAACACACACCATTTCAAGGCACTATTTAATCATAAGTGAGTGTATCAGAGTGTATAGCACTTATAGCCATAGTGTTACTACAGGTGCCTGTGTATACTTTGACAAGGATGGATCATTTGTACCAAGAAGGCTACTTGAAAAATAAAACACCTAAATAATGCTAGAAGTTGTAAACTGTTTGAATCGAACAGTCAAATAAAATTACTTAAACGTATTCTATTTCAGAAAGGCGTGTTTGAAGCTTCTGAAACACCTGTTGCGACTGCTGAAGGAGGAGGATTCCTCCTTTAATAAGATCTGCTCCTACTACGCGAAGACCACTTTCTTCCATGCCTGCTCTTTAAGAAGTAAGGACAGTGACTGGGAAGCGTCCCGTCTGAGCCACTGCTTCCTAATGCTGCTGAAAGATTTTGAAGACCATCTGCGAAACGGCAAACTCTTTAACTTTTTCATCCCCACTCAGAACCTGTTATCAGGCCCCACTAATAGAAGCTGCACCTCTCTTGCCCAGCGCATCAAAGAGGAACGGGAGAGTGACTTTCCCATTTTTTTGTGATGTTTTGTAACCAGCCAAAGGCTTGACCTGTAAATCTGTGGGATAAAGCCTGGCTTGTTAGGGTTAGCAGTTTTACATTCCAAAAGGTCTACCTTAGCTTAAGGGTTTTCCCTTGACAATACAGAATTCACAAATTTAACAATTCATGCTATAATGGTGGATTAGATGCAGATTCGAATTGTTTAAATCAAGCCATGTGTCCTCAAATTTTGGCTCCTACAACAGGAGCCAATTTACCGGTAATTATTTTTGGGGGACCCTCCCCTCAAACTTTGTTTTCTTCTATTCATTTGATGTCTCCATCACAACCATGGGAAGTTAATTATGTTTTTGTCCAGACTGACAACTTTCCTGTCAAGTCAATCTGTTGCTCTCAAGTATTTTCCCAAAAAAAAAAAAAAAAAAAAAAAAAAAACTCTGCAATCCCTTCACAATTTGAGAATGACAACAAAGTGCTGAATGATCCATATGACATCTCTTGTGGTTTTAATGATTTTCTTTTGCCATGACGGGAGCTACACTATCTAATTAAATCAAAGAGACTGAGAAAAGTTGTTTTCCTGTTGTTATGCAGCTCATGCCACCTGTGGTTCTGAGGTACAATAAATTATATCTGTACTCAAACTTTCTGCTGCAGGTCATTGATTAGCTCTTACATAGTAACACAACTAACTAATATGTGCACTGCCAAAGCTATATGGTAATAATTCTATGAAAGTTGCAAAAAGTATTCCTCTTTTTCAAGCTGGGAATCCTGGTTGTTTCAACTATTGACCAAATTCAATGACCAAATTCACTATTGACCAAATTCAATGAACACTCATGAACTCATGAACACTGCTCTTCACTTCTACAACTGTAGAACGCAAAAAAAAACCTTCATGAACACCAATATCCATATAGATATAGAATATATATATATATAAAAAGGATTCAGGATACTTTTAAAGAAACTGATTTCAAGGAAA
Organism: Benthosema pterotum; assembly: GCA_039105355.1. Lineage (NCBI taxonomy): Eukaryota > Metazoa > Chordata > Actinopteri > Myctophiformes > Myctophidae > Benthosema > Benthosema pterotum. The sequence goes on along the minus strand of CM076974.1, from coordinate 23,517,125 downwards.
CATTCTCAAATTATATTAGAGTTATATTCAAGGTCAAGGTAAATTGACAGTTTCATTGCCCTACCTCTTTAGCCCTGTGGCCATTTTTGGAAATTCTGACTGATATTACATCCCAAACTCAGTTATAACACCACAACTACAGGCTCCATAGGTACAAAGTACTTGGTGTCCATGCATAGGAGACACTTTGAAGAATCTATAACAACTGGACTGGAAATGTGATTTTAGTCATATTTGTACTAGACAGATTCCAAAATTTTGCCATTTACATAGCAAATGTGCACAAGTGAGCCAACTGCCATGTAAATTCATGTAAACTCTAATTTCCATTACAGAAACTCTGAAGCCTTTCCCCTTCATATATACATAGTATATAACTTAGTAAAATAATACAAATTTGTATTATTTCTGAAAGGTTAAAGTCATTTTTATGGTGCAATCTCTCTACTAGGTTTCACTCTGCACCATGCCAGGGACATAGAAAGGGCAGTAAGGGCTTTAAGGGTGAATATATGTAATATATGTAATATATGTAACTAACTAATGTGGAAGTAATGTGGAAGTTTAGTGGTAGCATCCACCAGAACAGAGTGACAGCAGATATTACACAGCAGAAATTATATTTTGATAGCTCTGCCTATTTTTTTTTTTTTTTAATTATTATTTTTTTTTTTAGACAACAGCGCTATAGCATTTACCAGCAGGCCAAGGATGCACACAGTGAGAGTCTACAACTTCTGAACTGCTGTTCCTCCAAATGTGATGTGTGTGATAGAAGTGAAGCCAAAAAAATACATTTCTTCAGAGGCCAGGGATCCCCGTGCCGTATCTGGGCAGAGATATTGAATTACTGCTAAATTCTCATTAGACTTAGTACACTAAAACAAAAGAGTCTGCTAAAACAAAAGAGCCTGCTTACATTATACTATCACAGCTCACATTCTTCACCACACCATTGACCTTCTCTGACCTCACTGCGCTAATATTTAAGAAATATTAGTGCAGTATTCATTCATTTCTACCCTTCCATCACAGGGAACTACATTTTTGGTATCCATATCACTACTCCCACAAAAGGTTGAAGACATTGTATACATTGTGCGCGCACACATTTATTAAGCCATGTTGGACAGTAACAAATTACATATTACTGTAATGTTATCGTTACCAGCAAATTTAGTGTGACGATATTCCTCTGCCAAAATGTGTCATATGTAATATGTTACCCCACCAAAACCCACTCATTACATATTACAATTGAGTTTTTTGTTGCATGCTATAATGGAACAGATTTACAGGCCATCAACAGATAACAAAGAGGCACAGGTAACATTACTCTTTGATAAAAGTAATACGCAATATTGTATTACTTTATATAAGGGGTGCTTGACAGTGCTGCAGTTTTACTACATTAAGAATGTAAAACAGGACAATAGTGAAAGAAGAGCCAATGTCTCTTCTTCATAATCCTATAAAGGTCATCTAGTTTATCTGTAAAGACAGATAAAGTTAAAGGTCATAATTTTAAAAGTAACAAAAAATGCATTCCTACATGGATAAGTGAAACAAATTTCAAATGAAAAGCAGTTTCTGTCCAACATAAGCCAGCTATTTTTAAAAAGGAAGGAGTATAGAAAGTTGATGACCACTAACTTTTTGAAAATGTCAGCTTCCTTAACTAGCTTTATGACGTCCTGCAGACCTATACCAGATTTGTTCAATAAAAAAAAAAGTCTAATGAATGAGCTGACTAAATTCATACTGTCTAGCATTAATGGTGGGCAGAAAGATTGTTAAAGAATTTAAGTCTGAGGATTTGCCTCTAGCATATGTGTAGTATGGTTCACTCAGCTTAAAGTTGTCTTTTAAGATGAAAAATCAATTTCCGGAAGAGGATTTGATGTGGAACGTTACTCGGTCATGTTGCAGGCCATTGAAGTGATTTGATTTGATCACTTGTTATATATTTTCAGTGTTTCTGTGCTTATAACAGACAACAGATAATTGGGTTGACTAATGTGCAGAGCCAGGTTTAATTACAGTATCTAGGCTAAATAAACACGTCAATCTGTAACAGTTACAGGCATTAAATGCATCTACTGTATTATGAGCTATGTTTCTTCAAAGTTCAAATTATTGATCCACTCGTCCAAGTGCCCAATTGTCCACTGGGCCACCCGGAACATTGGCCTCAGTGGTCTTCACACTCAATCTGAGCGTATGAGATCATCTTCAACTTGTTGTGGCTATCTTGTTGTGGCTATTATCAAGAACGTTATCCCGTTTGCAATATTTGTTAAAGGTAATATAAGCAACTTTAGTGTGTATAAAATCTGTGTGTAAACAGATTTGACGCTAACACCTCACCTCCACTCTATTGACTCACTAGGTACAACGGCGACGTCTCCACTACGGCAACAGGAGAGATAAACCTGCTTAAACCAGGAGAGATAAACCGTGCTCGAGAGATAAACATGGTTGCCGTAGCAGCCGTTTCTACTACGGCAGAACCTACAATTTGACGTGTCCACAACACACGTCTGACACACGCCTCAGACGCGTCACCATGGTAACCGTTGCAGATGGATGTTTGCTTAACAATTTTGACAGCTATGGTGATTGCGTAATAGCAGCCATACTTCTATCTCACACACACACACACACCCCTTTAATCAATTAAATCAGCCAATGATAATGCATTCCCCTCCTCGAAATCGCTCAGACAGGCGACAATGACAGACTCACGCTTCAGGAAACGGCTGCACCATCAAAGTAGAAGCCACATCGAGGGGAAAAGGGCAAAAATAGCTGTATGATGATGATTTCGGCAAAAAACTTTCCTGTCAACCAGGCGTCCTGTCTTCCAGTACTGTATCTGCTTAGAGAGGTTCACGGCAATGGTTCACCCAGTGCTCTTCCTCAAGTACAAACCCCTCAGGTACAGGGAGTGAGAGAGACAACAGCACGAAGAGCAGAGCTCTCATTACCATTTATCTGGTCATGGGATAATTTTTAGGAAGTTACTTTGGTGCATTTTTTAAATCAATTACTCTTGAATGTAAATTGTTTTACTGGCATTATGTTTGCTCATTGTCATTGATGTGGTCACTGGTCTGTTAAACCACTGCTGTACCTCTGCCAAAATATGGACAAACTGCCTTGCGGCAATTATTAAAACTATACAAGGTACTGTAGATACTGTAATAAATGAACAATAAGTATTTAATATTTTTTTTGCTGGCATAAATTAGCTGGCACCTTATTTGTGTGTAATAACACTATACCATAAATAATGCCCATCATTGTTGTTGTTAGATATACTGTACACATGGCATAATTGTGAACACCAGTTAGTTGCTTCACTAAGGTTGGACTTTAGATTTTGAGAACTAGTCACATACACTACCGGTTTATCTTATCTTAAACATATAACCAACAATTGTTGGGTTTGCCAGTTATTGTTCCATTTGGAGGTTGTTTACGTTTTAAATGTTTGAGAAACACTGGTCTGACTGTCTTCCTCAGTCCCACAGTAATCGTCACTATAGAAGTTAGTAGTTAGTATTTAGCCACACTTAAATTATGCTTCCATCTACACCTTCCTTGACTAATCAGACTGTCTGTTCTCCAATGTAACTACTAGGGTGTCCCTACTGTCCCAACAAAGACCACTGGGCTTTGAGGTTAAGACAATATTACACAAGGTGACACAAAAATAAATAATATTAATGAGATTCAATGGCAACAAGAACAGTGATAAATAGAACGTTCAAACATCGTGCATTGACTCAAAATCACCAGAGTATAAGGCCAAGTGTGGACAAGGACGGATGCATACACACCACGCACTTAGTCTGGTGAAATGTACGTAGGAAGACCCTAGGCAAGGTCCTAGAGACATCCCCGGGGTGTGACATACAGTAAGAGACATGCTCAGTTTAGGATGCTATGGTTCAAGTCGTTGATATATTGCTCATTATACAATTTGGTCTCTTATTTGTGATCAAATGATGCATCATGAGCTCTTTGCCCGCTCTATGTGAGCCTGATGGATGGGAACATGTGTTGTACCTTGTTCTGGCTCAACTTTATGTAATGGAAGTTTCACAAAGTATCTACAGTATATAAGCAGGCCTACAACAATTTACATTTACTGACTAAATTAAAATTAACTTATCTACCGGTATTCTACAAAACTATCTTGCTGCTACAGATGGTTGAATTTCTTCTAAGCCAATTGTTTCAAGCAAATGACAATTAAAGGGCGTATGTGAGAAACAAAGATGCCCAGCCACACACTCAGAAACTTGTCAAAAATTACAGTTCTGACAACGTGCAGGTCCTCTTTATTTTTAAAAGACCTTTTTATGCTCTACGCACCTGGCACGAAGCATTGTTTTGAGATGTGCATCTGCCTTTTTCTATAAAGCAAATTAGAATAAAGACAGGAGGAGAGCTTATCAAATCATACGTTTCATTTTTGTATAATTTCCAATTTGGAAACAGTAACAATACATATGATAAACCACTCAAACATGCAAACAACTATATATACACAACAGTATTCCTCTGGTATAACAAAATTAAATAAGTATATAAAATGCAAATGAAGGTTCCAAAAAAAAAAACCAAACAAACATGGACCTTCTCATTCCGAAAAACACAAAACAAATATACAACCCTGTTTGTGAATAACGACTGAGTAACACATTCTCTGGTGTTTTGCAAACTGCTCACAGCATACAATAAAACAAACATAAAACAAAAAGAAAACCGTTATGCAATACTTTTTTTAAGTCTGCCTACTCGCATAAGAAAAGAAAAACAGGCACTGGATAGAACCAACTAGAACCGATATCTGCCACCACCTCCACCATCACGCCTTCCTCCACCAAAACCATCTCTTCCTCCCCATCCCCCTCCACCCCCACCACCATCTCTCCCTCCCCATCCTCCTCCACCACCATCTCTCCCTCCCCATCCTCCTCCACCACCTCCACCATCTCTCCTTCCCCATCCCCCTCCACCACCTCCACCATCTCTCCTCCCTCCTCCACCTCCAAATCGGCTGTTGTTGTTCTCCTCTTTCTCTTTCAAGTGTTTGTCATATCTCTCTGCCATAAGCACAAGCTCATGGGGGACATCCTAGAAAGGGATTTGTGTACCATTAGGACTGGGAGAGAATGTGCTCAAGTGTTCAAGGTTTCTTTATTGTTACATCTTAGTCAAATATCTGTTTCTGGTATCCTCAAAGCATTATAGCAACATTACGTATGTAAATGTTAAACTCTTTTCCACACTTTTTGGCCTGATTGTTTATTTTTCCATCTGCTCTGCGTGACTAAAGTCGTGATTTTATTTAATCTGTAAGCATAGATTAACGTGCCGGCTATCATGCCACAAAGTTTTTAGGGGTTAATGTCTCTACATTATCCAGAAAACAGCTGCCGCATGTGACATAGTTTCACCCCGTCCCCTAAACGTCTCATAGTTTGGCTAGAATGAAGCCTAAACACAGCCAGCCGACGTTCACTGCATGGATTTATTGCTTTTCGTTGCTTTTGGATTATGATCTACTGTATATTCCAGGAGGATCAAGTTTCTTTGGATTATGATCTACTGTATATTCCAGGAGGATCAAGTTTCTCTGGTAAGCAATCGCTTCTGTGCATCACAGGTGTTTGATTTTCTACAAATGATTTTGTTACTATTGAGCCTAATGGGAGCGAGCTTAGCTTTTTTGCTAATCTGTTAAAGAGTTAAGGAAAACATGAGAGATTGTGTGTGTGTGTGTGTGTGTGTGTGTGTGTGTGTGTGTGTGTGTGTGTGTGTGTGTGTCATTTGTGTGTTCCAACCTGTTGAGCTCGCTCCAGGATGGAGATCAGCTCAGATGCCATCCTCCAGTCTCCTCTGGTCACCAAGGTAACTGAAGCTCCAGAACGTCTACAGAACACAGTGAACAATGAATACACTGGCAATTAAAAAGGGGGAAACAAAACACTTCAGGTCAGATCAGATAATCGACAGGAAGGAAGTTGGACGGGCAGGAGGTTGACTATTGTCACTGTCATCATATCCTACTGACTCATCTCTATTCACCTGACAACAGATAACAGAAATGTATGGTGGTGGATTCATACAGGTTTGTGATCTCACAGGCACCGGTTTAAATGCATGGTTGTCTATGAAAACCTGGATGGGCATTCCAGCATATGAAGCAGACAATGCTCAATCTCTCACCCTGCACGGCCTGTGCGCCCAACACGGTGGACGTACTCCTCGATGTTCCGTGGGAAGTCGTAATTGAAGACGTGAGTGATGTCGTGCACATCCAGCCCTCGGGATGCCAGGTCTGTTGCCACCAGGATGCGGACACGACCTTAAAACATAGGGAAATGAAAAGCACTGTCATTTCAATTCTATACTGAAAATGCCTTGGGTTTTTGAACTAACCAAATGCCACATCCCACTGTACAGGACATAGCTCTGCTAAATCGACAACATGTGCGTTGAGTACTTGTTTACATGTCACAGAAACGTGTAGCAAAGCTTCCAACTGAGGAATGCTTTCAGATACAGATTTTCACTGTCTGGATCTCATCTTGAATGAGATTAAATACAGAGCTGTGTTTGGACGGATGTGAGGCGACGAGAATAAAACGGATGAATTAAAGCAAAATGAATTACTGCAAGAATCAAAACATCATCATGCATTTAATTCCATGGAATTTTGATGTTAAAAAATACACATAACTGTAAATGTTCTGATTTTTTGTTTTAAAAACATTGTTAGGTATCCCCATGCTGACCATGTCTAAAGGTGTGGGGGTTGTAGTGGGACTATACTATTTAACATTAGTTTAACATTTATTTTCCACAAATGACCGTATTCTTTCCTAGCTTTTTCAGTTAATAATAGAGACGGACCTTCAACAGAGATGAGTGATTTTGTGGTCAAGCACCAGACCAATTCATGCATATCATGCCATCTAGCATCAGGTCTCAATTCATTTTCAAGTACAAGTCATTTCCTCTGGGTGCATACTTTCTTTGAAGTCTTTCAGTGCCTCCTCGCGGTCGCACTGTTCCCGGTCACCATGGAGACTCTGCACTGCCAGACCACGCAGGCACATGTCACTGGATAGGTCATCACACCTAAAAACACACTTTTACTTTACCATTATTGCTAGGAATTGGACAGAGCACAACCATATTGCATTGCATCCAGTGTTTTTTTTTTCAAGCAACACAACTGATTTACTATAGCACTTTACCAAGGCAATTTACATAGATTGCAGATTGCATATAGATTACATCACATTCACCAAGGAAACCATACGAGGACACCAAACTGCACGTTCAGTGTCTCACTCAAGGACAGTTTGATCCCAACTCTAGGGAACTAGCCTGGGAACTTACTCCCTAGAGCCACTGCTGCACTAGCAACTGTTCCACGTACTCCCAGTGGAGGGTGGATCCTCACTGGTCAGTGTCAGTCATATTGACAACACAGAAATGTATGAAAAGAAATCAATTTCCATTCCAATTGCCGTTTTCTACTCACATAACCTTTCTGCCAACAAAGATCAGGGCTTTGTCTTCTGGCTGCATGCTCTTGATGAAATCAAACATATAGGCTTTCTTCTCGTCCTCCTGGCAAAACAGTACAGTCTGCTGTACAGTATTTACCGCCTGGGACACAGCAAGAGACACAAAATGCGTATTGTAATGTATGTATGTAAGTGAAATACAATACACAAGCTCATGTTTTGTTCGTATTAAGTCACACTGTGTAAGTCCTAGGTACTTTATATTCTTTTACACAGAGCATGCAAAGAGGACAATCTTTTCATGACTTGACATAAGATTGACACATATGGAGTGAAAGTGTAGGTAAATAACTAAATGGATTCACATGCCTTAAGACACACTTATTTTAAGACATTCCACTCACTGCTAAGTCCAGTGTACCCACGTACACCATCATGGGGTTCTTCAGGTAGGATTTGGCCAATCTTCTCACCCCGCTGGGCCAAGTGGCACTTTAAACAGCCCATAGTAGAGGATAGAAATTATGAATAAAAAAATATACAATTCAGGAACTATAATTAAACTAATGCTTTATCATTATAGGTATTACAATGGAGTTACGGTATGTTACAATTGTCAACAACTAAGAAGTCACATGGTAAAAGAAACATTGTAAGGTCAAAGAAAAATGCGCAAGGAAAGAACTTTTTTGTATTCTTTCAGTTTAAAGAAGAAATTATGTGTTGAGTCCTGTTTAAGCTTGTGTGCTATAGAGGGAGAATGGTGACATGTTTTGATCTCGCCGCAAAGCAGGTGCCCATCTACTATAGTTCCTAACATTGGGACCATGATTGGAACTATCCCATAGAGAAAAGAATGAGCACATGCACATTCCTCAGTTATAATGCGAGTCAACAGGAGTGTCACCACTCTCTTACTAGACTACTCCCTACATGGAACGAGACTTTCACCTGGTCATGACCGTCTGTCTGTCTGGGCGGATGTCCAGCAGAATCTTCATAATCTGTGGTTCAAAGCCCATGTCCAGCATACGATCTGCTTCATCCAGGACCTATTAGGTAAGAGCGGACATGGACATGGAGACATGGAGCGGAAATGAAGCACAGCGTTATTTTATACAGGGGAAATGAAGTCTTGCACACATCAGCTATAATAAGCTCAGTCCCCAGACTTGATAGCTTATCATCATGTCACACTTCCATACCGCATCATTTAACACAATCTGTGCCTGAATTATTATAAATAAAGGCTAGTTGTGCTAGCGCAGATACGGCAGATCTTACTTCAATATATAATTTTATTCTAGTACTATTGAAGTCGAAACCTTATCCCTTTGGGCTTAAAGTTTTCCCAAAGGGATGAAAACGTGAAATCAAGGTGGACATTCAAGTCTAAATTAATACAAAATGACACCAGAAACAGAACTAGCCTTGAATGATCTTAACAGGAAACAAATAGACCTATGGGTCCATTTGGTTCCATTTGTGCACTCTGAAATAAAACATTTTAGAGTAGTAGTGCAGTCTCAATGTACCATAGTGATATCCATCCAAATTAATTATTTATCTGTCTGCATTAGCGTCTTGCTAATGGCTGATTCACAGGACAGGGCTATGTGGATGAGTGACTGACTGAGCACAGAAGATATGTGGTTGTCTGGAGTGAACTTGGAAGATGCGAGTAATATTCATGAACTTGTGAAACTATGTTTAGCGTGGACAAAACAATATATACTTGTAAGTGATTTCACTTAATGCAAGTATTTTTTTTCTTTTTTAGCTAATCCTCCCTACACTAGAGTGTGGTGACCATATAAGTTCTTCCCTGTTCCCAGTGAGCCCTTGGGATCAATAAACCCTAGTTTCAGTTTGGGCATTAGGAGAAAAGTCTTTCGTTCAATCAGGATGAGAGGGGCCTTCCTCCAATCAGGATTGAGTGGGGATGAGCCTTGGGGTACAGCAAGCGTTGTTGGCATTGTAGTGAGTGTGCATGTGCACATCATGCCACCGGGGGACGAGGCATACCCACACAATAGGTAAAAAAAAAAGGGCAGACCAAGTAAGTGATGGAGCGCAGGTTGATGAGGTCATTCATCTGCAGGTCGTTTAGGCGTCCTGGTGTGGCAATCACAATATCCACCCCTTTCTTCACATGGGAGATCTGCCCCCTCCGGTCACCACCACCATAGATGCACACACTGAAACAGACGAGAGAGGGGCAAATAGAGGTGGGTGACATGAATAAAATATCACAATGTTTATTACCCCCAAACCTTGATGAGTATTATCACATTATATCATGACGAAAATATATTTTGACTACACCTCCTACACTTTGAGAGAAGGGAGCAGATGCTTCATGCTGCAGATGATACACTACATGAGCGATTATGGTGACAATATTTGTATTTAATTAAGCGTGAAGGTTGTTGAATCCATCATCATTGGATGTTTCAAATTGTTTTACTAGTTTACTAGTCAGTCAAACTAGTAGAATGTTGGAAAAAATCCCATGATGCCATCACCACAAGTGCAGGCAGAGGTCCAGAATATTTCAAGTTCAAGTAAACATTTTAGTCTCCGCTACTATTTTCTTCCCTCAATTCAACTGCCCCAAAAATTCATGACATGTAGTTTACCAGGGCCCTATATTGCAAAGAGATTAGATAAAGTGAAAGAATGATAGATGAAGCGAGAACCTGAAAAGGTGTAGAGTAGTAAAGGGAAAGAATTATGCAATTTACAGGACATGTGGGTTAAATGCCAGGAAGAAGCAGGATGATGATTATGAAGGATTCATTGTATCATTTGCATATAGATAGGGGTTTATTGCCAAGTCCGCAACTTCGCATGGAGGAAACTGGTTTATTGCAGTGTTTACTTCATAAGCTCAATCCGGACCACCTCTGGCGTTAAATGTCAAACCAAATACTTTTACAACTAAAATAGACGAATCCAATTTAACTCGACTAATCAGAATCAACAAAAACAATGTCAGGCCATTGTGATGCAACTAAAGCAGCAGGTAACTTCATAAGTACCTTCACATTCTTCTCTTCAGATGGATTAGACACATTCATGTATCACTATCATAAATAAATAGTGTCATATTTCAGAGACCTATGTGTGATGAAGCATGTTTGCTGCTAGCCATCTCATACCTGTTATAGCCCTTAAAGTTGTATATGTTACACTCTGCTTCAATTTGCAGGGCCAACTCTCTGGTTGGGGTCAACACCAACATACCAGGACCCCCCCGCTCCGCCCTGGGCCTGCAAAAACAGAATTGTGTACACATACACTCACTGACCACACTTACTTGTGTAGACAACCATTGCAACTTGGTTCCATTCAATCTTTCAATCTTTTGAGCTAATAGGAATTGCAGGAAATGCCTTTTGAAAATACTTTGCTTTTGAGAAACATCAATTAATAGCAATAAGCATGGACCAATAAAATGCTGCAGGCGTATTGTTTGGCCAAGCAGACATTTCTCAAGGCTAGGCTACCAATTCTGAGCCAAGGAGTTTTATATAACAGTTAGTGCTCACTGAAAAAAAGTTAATCTAGCAAATAAAACATATTCTACAATGTTCATGGATTTCATTAAAATTGAACAAAGATTTACTCAATTTTTTCATAAATTGTAACAATAATACTTTATACAATATATTTTCAACTTCATGCAATACCACATTTTCAACTTTGAACAAAATAGGAGTCCACAAGAAATAATTTGAAATCGTATTTTTCCCCCACTAAATTGGAACAATAATTTAAATTTGCAGCCTGAATAGCTTTTCAAATAGTTTAACCAATTAAATCACCTATACTTTAACTTTCTATGGTCTACTATCTTTTTCACTTTGTACAGCAAAATCTGACCAGTGTGGAGTTTTGCAGAATAGGGATAGGGTCCAATGACTCAAGTATACTGTGCATATGATGAACAACAATGGGGGGGGGGGCTTACTCACACAGGCTGTCCATCCATGTGAATAAAGCCTGGCAGAAGGTAGGCCAGGGTCTTTCCCGTCCCTGTCTGGGCGATTCCAATCAGGTCCTCACCGCTGAGCAACACCGGCCATGCCTGAGACTAGAGAGGAATAGATGCTAAACACATTTCTTGTTTAGTCTTCTAGGCCTGCACAGTTCTACTACTTCAGAGTCTACTTGTTTGTCATGATTTTGGAGAAATGGAAAAAGGTTGACAGTTGCTTGAAAATCTAGTTTGCAGAGTTCCAATATATACTAACCATTCAGTCAATTGGTGGAAATATAAACTATAGCCAAATCAATTGACTTTGTGTCAAAGGTGCTTCCCGGTAACCGTGCCCAGACAAATCACATGACAAAGTGCCCTTGAGTGATCGAATATGACACCAGACACTGTTCCTTTCTATCAATTCAAATAGTCTGTAATTGTCTGGAATCTGGAAGAACCAGTTTAACAAAACAGAAAGTGAACATTTGTGGGAAACGATTACACCATATGAGATTGGCTAATATTCTTTTTATGCGGGGAAGCTACTTCCTACAAAGCAATCTGATGGCAGGTTCATAATGCGCGCAGTGTGGTAAACACTGGATTTTGAAATAACGAAGCCAGTATCAGTTGAGTTTGACGATACAATAGAAACATTGGACTTTCACACTTCAAGGATTTTTTTTTCTTTATTGCAAGAATAACTCAAACCTACTGTTGGAAGTTTAGAAGAACAATGAACCCACAACTCAAAATTTGTAAACATGGTAAAAGCTGGGCAGCCACCCTCGCATTAGATACTTGCATCTAGTGTGGGCCTAGCTGCCCACTCCCAGCTCGCATATACTGTTAAGTCAACATTTCTCATAAAAGCTAATATTAACTAAGACATCAAACCAAAGGCAATTCTAGGCCATTCCCTGTGTACTGTACACCTAACTTGTTATTCATCATCCCTCAGTATTGTTCCGACAAGACACCAAGGTCCACCCTGGCCTACCTGAATGGGGGTAGGCTTGACGAAGCCGACTCTCACAATGTTCTCCATGATCTCTGGATAGTGTTCAAAAGCTTCCAGGAAGGTGCGACATGGGTTGGGAATAATACGCTTCTCCCCCTCCTCTTTAAGATCATCCACAAAGATATTATTATTCTCTTTTCTGTATAGGGAGTGAGACAACGTTCAACAATTAAGAGCAAAAGAGAGCATGAGAGGTTCCAACATAAATATTGATTAATGGAGGCATGAAATGCAATCATGGTCACATAAATTAAACACACTCCAGAGAAACACTTATTAGAGACAGAACATTTTGTCCAGTTACTTTATAGCCTATTTTAAATTAACAGATATGAGTAAAATACGGAAAATATGAAACGTGTACAGATCATTGGCTGTAGGCTAAAACGTTAGGTTCAACTTTGTTGGGAAACCACAACCCACTACTATAGTGTGCACTAGTGACCATATAAGGAGCTCCTTCCTGGCCCCAGTTCCTACTGACCATATAAGGAGCCCCTTCCTGTGGAGTTCATAAAAAGCTTAGGTTTCGTTTTTGGCTAGAGGGCCTATCCTTCATCTAGTCAGGATAGAGAGGGACAATCCTCCAATCATGATAGAATGGAGGCTGGCCTTGATGCACATGCAGGTAAGCTATTGTCCCCCACTGTAGTGTGTGTGTGTGTGTGTGTGTGTGTGTGTGTGTGTGTGTGTGTGTGTGTGTGTGTGTGTGTGTGTGTGTGTGAGATACATTTTAGGTAATTCAAAGTCATATTGTCTAGCTTTACAACAGTTGTAGGATGTACAGGATGTACATGTATTTACTATTTACACTGTCCATTTGCACAAGATGTTTATTCCAATTTCTCTTGGTACGTGTCAAACTGCACTGAAATCACTGGACAACAATGACTAAGAATAATTACTTTTTTGGGGGGAAAGGATCAATTAATGGCATGCTGAAATGTTTTCATTTGGAATAGGCTAAAGGATATTGATTAAGGTTGCCACCTGCTGGACAGATGCTGTAAACACATATGTACAGCCTGTGCCTATAGGCTACACAGCAGGGCAACTGGGTTGGATTTTATTAAGACTCCTGCATTTAACAAAGTCAAGCCATGACAACCATCCACCAAGACTGATTGACGGGTCTGAGAGGTTGCCAGGTTTGACGTGATGTCACCATAAAGGGAATGAGAATTCAGTTTGAGGTTCATTTCATTGCTCATATGTTTAAATACTGTAAATAATAAAATAAACAAAAAGCATTTGGGCTTCAACAACGTATGACACAAAGCAATACTGGGTGCAAAACCTGTCAGTTACCTCCACTCTTTGACTTCCTCTGAAGTGAGACGGGATACATCCTCATTCTCAATGTAGAACATTTTCTTCAGGGGTGGAAGGTCTGCAGTAAAACACAGTATTATTTACAATAATTACTGTTGAATGCATACTGCCAAGCCTATTGGCAAGTATCACTCTGCAAACAGAGGGAATCGATATCTGCATGTTGGCAACCAGCTACTCAAATATCGCCAGCCTGTTGAATTGTGCCTAAGCGATGGGACATCCAAGCAATGACCCAGACCCATCTGACTTTCACACCTACAGGGTGAGAAAAAAGAACACTGTCTAGACTAATACTCCTAGTTCGAGTTCAAACTCAAACTAGTTCAAACTCCAAGTTTGAGTACAGAAGTCGGTAATTGAAGTTTGGGCCTACCACCAGAGACAATGGTTAAATTGTATGGTTTTCACAAGCATACACGGCAGCACTGAGTCCTAACTACCATAGACTACATGCCTTTGTTTCCTCACCTTTCCACTTCATCTCCTCATACTTTTCCCAGTTATTCCTCAGGTTGCCCCAGTCAATGGGCTCTAGGACTGGAGCAGTATTCGCAGCCTTTAGCTGACCAGCCGACCAGGCAGACGAACTCCTGGTGCCTCCTCCTGTTCCTCCTCCAGAAAAGCCTCCACCTCTACCTGCACCTAGAGAAAGCAAGTATGTATGCTGCAACAAGGGATGGGTATTCCTAGGAAAAGCTTGTTCTTAATTAGACTGATTCCATGTCTATGTTTACATGCTCAATTTCACAGCAATAATCATAAAGTTAATCATTTTATACCATATTGAAAGTACACATTTAGCATTCAGAATAAGTTTATAAGGTGTTAATCACACCTTCAACTTTGAGAGTTTGCTGAGAACTACACCATAAACACGGCCAATTGTTCAATTAGTTTATTAAGAATGCAATAAAACATGCAATAATCTGGGGTTCTAAACTACCTCCCCCTGGCCAGCCAGGGCGCCTGATGGAAGGGAGAGGAACTGGCTGGAATAACGTGTTACTTCCACGCGCCATGACATGTCCACCAGGGAAACTCCGCTCGACTATAAACATGCAGTATAAAGGTGGGCGGCCTCTCCGGCTCACGTGGCTAACGGTTGAATGCACAATTTTCCCAATATACCTTGAAAAGCATTTCATGAGCAAGGCTCCCGCGTGCGCAACATGAGTACCAGAAAAGCCGTGCTGTGACTGGCCAGTAGTCACTTGAGCGACAGTGAAACATGGAGGAGTCGCACAAGCGACAGAACCCCAATGTGCAGCATGCCTTCAGCACTTCTAAATAAGAAAGCTGAAAGAACTGTTGCTTTATGTTCACCATTTGTTTTCTGTTAGTAATCCCCACTGGCTCTGATCTATATATTGTTGTATTAATAATTTTGTTGATTGTCTTTGTCTTGTAATGTCTTTTAAGTCACCATTTTTTTTAAAGAGAAAAAGAAAAAAAGCCTTCAGCACTGCACTTGCGCCTTCATTGGTTAGTCATCGCTCCAATTAACTGGAGCAGCCAATGAGGCATCTGTTTTTAAGTATCTATGGGCCCAACACCTCATGCATTGAGGATGTGTAGAGCCCAGGATCACATTAGGAATTTGCACTGGGTGATAAGAATGCATTGCAAAATTGTGGGAATAAAAAAAATTGGCAAAAGTAAATGTCATTGGAAAACGACTCCACTAAAGGCTAATATGCACCAGTCTGGCTCTAATGAAAATCATCATGATCATGATCATGACTCAAGAGTCAAGACCATGTGAGGTAGCCTGGATTCAGCTTTAAATCACCACATACAATTCAGTCTGAGGTCAGGCTACATGTGGGGCAGATAACAGACTACACAAGCTTTGATTTTACCACCACTGCCGAATCCTGAATCATCAGAAATCAGGCTTTCGATCATCTCCTTGGCCTTCTGTTGGGCTTCAGCAGAACCAGAGAGGACCACCTCTCCCTGATAGTCTCCTTTGTTAATCTACAAAAAACACCAGGGGATTAGATTTTAAATATGTTTTTTTTTGTATTCTCACCTTTCTCTCAACGGTCGTGTCAAACCAATACAAGTCAAGTCCAGATTGCTGTTAATATAAGCCATATAAGCCAACTTCAACTTGCCTTAATTCTTGCACCTGTGGTTTCTTCAAGTTCACGAATTTTGGCTCCCCCACGACCTATTGAGTGTTAAGAGATTAGCATTTGGCCGAATATAGTGGAAAAACATAGTAGGTACACACTGGAAGCACATAGCTGTAGTAGTAGCAGTTGGATAAGACATGGTACACCACAGAAAAAAAAAATCTTCACTTCACAATGGTGCTTATCAACATTTTATGCTAGAATGCATGTACTTGAAGAGCATACTCAAGCGATATCCGACCAAAACCGTTAAAAATAAGAAAGCATTTGATAAAATTCTGATTGGTTAGAATGAGACGATAGATCATGAGAAGATGGTCGCTCACTTCATACAGGTGTGACTTTGTGACTTAATATACTGGGGCCATGGCCATTGTTCAGCTTTTATTCATACTTTTGATACGTTTTAGGTACAGTTCTTGTCCCCACGTCTCAATATTTGCCATTGACAATGAAGGCATAAGTTCTGTCTAGTCGAATCACATAAATGATGTTGTTCATGATGATGATGATGTTCGAGATGATGCATGTTGATGATGCATAATGATGAGAGCGCCCTTCACTTCACCCGGATGTGATGTGTTTTACATAGCTTTTCACAAAGACTAAATACATCAATTTGGGGTTACTTTATCGAAAAAGTGAACTGTGATTTAGAAGGTATTGGTCGTCAACGAACTTGTCACTCTTACGATATGGTGGGTGGTTGGGGAACGGGGTGTGGGTGTGGACAATGGTATTTGTGTCAATTAATAACACTTCCTGATCCATAACATCGATCCGTGAACCTGTAGTTAGAATCACTCTGATTCTTTAACGACCAGATGTACTACTACTCTGGGTAAACCAGGCCGTAATCAGCTTTTGAGTCTGGCCTTAACCAGGCTATTTCATCATCATGGCGAGGCGAGTTGTAACTTGTTCAACTTAACGGTCCGTTAGCATTAGCATTTAGCAGCACCTGCATCGCAACACGTATGAGTTTGTAGACGTGATAGACGAAGCATGATTCACCTACCAATAACTCTCCCAATGTGGTTATTTTCTACAGTAAAAGTGACTGTCGCGGTTGAGTTGGTCCCGTCACCACCGCCGCGTCCCCAACCTCGGCCTCGACCAACCCCGCCCCCTCCACGGCGGTCTGAAGCTCTGTCTTCGTCCCACTCCCGACGGCCTCCTCCTGGGCGCTCGCCGCCGCCGCTCCTCGGTGCTTCTCCACCGAACCTGGGTGCGCTTCTACCGAAACACAGGTTCGCCTGGCGTGGTGGTGAAAAGCCAGGCTTCTGCTGTACGGCGGTGTCGCCGCCGCCACCACCACCACCGCCATCGTATTCTGCTTCCCAGTCGTCCATAATTAAATGCGCACCTGTTTGTCAGACCATGTGCTTCGAGTCTTCGACACAAACCTTCACCACCGTCGTTCACGCGCAGCCCTGATTCACTGAAGTGAATGCAAGGCTCTGGAGAATGCGTAGGTCAGGTGACAGGTCTGGGGACTCAGAGAGGAGCCCGCACGAGCGGTATACTTCTGGCCAATGAAAGCGTAGAGACATAGAGTAAAGACAGATTGTGGCAGCTCAGTTCACTATGGGTCCGCTCTTCTACATAGACTTCTATTTAGAATGGGGACAATTGTACGTCACTGAATGCATTGGAGTCTATGGGGTCGCGCGACTTCATGAAACACGTGACCAGGGTGTTTTCTGACCCGCCAATGTCATTTTTTTCCTATGGATTGCTCTGCTCTGGAGAATGTCCGAATGAATGAAATTAACCGAACGTTTTTTATTGTGCCCTTTAGGAGATTTACAGCACATTTCAAGAACATCAACAACGCTTATAAATGTGAATGGACCCGGTATGGACATACTAGTTTACAGTCGGCCTACATTTCAAGAACAACTACAGTGAATGGACACACTTGTTTACGATAGTGGCCATTAGTGTTGTAGTCGAGAGTCCACTTGTCGAGCCCAA
Organism: Benthosema pterotum; assembly: GCA_039105355.1. Lineage (NCBI taxonomy): Eukaryota > Metazoa > Chordata > Actinopteri > Myctophiformes > Myctophidae > Benthosema > Benthosema pterotum. Next base: position 23,499,119 of record CM076974.1, on the reverse strand, counting down.
CACAAGACCAAGACAACCACGGACTTGATCGAGACGACATCGAGACGAGACTAGCACCTAGAGGGGTCAAGATCAAGACGAGACCAAGACACCCACGGACTTGATCGAGACGAGATCGAGACGAGACTAGCACCTAGACTAGGGTCGAGATCAAGATAAGACCAAGACCTATCTAGCGGGGACGAGAACAAGACAAGACCAAGACCTAGAGGGGCCGAGAACAAGACAAGACCAAGACAGAGGCCAAGACCTAGTCTTGTCATGAACATTTTAACATATAATAACGTTCAATGATTTTCAATCTTCTATTATTAGGAACACTGAATTTGATTGTTTTGCCCCGTCCACCATTACATTTTTAAACAAAACTACTAATAATATAATAGGGCTGGTGTGATATGGTTGATAACAAGAATATAAAAAATCCCATATCAGACACATCCCAGTGTCTGTCTTCTTTCTTTTCAATATTTACAGAAGAAAAAAGTATATTGCTAATTGTGCCTGCAGCTGTCTTTATGAATGGGTCCTCGCTCCGCACAATGAATAGAACTTCCTTTGCATTGCCTTGTCTCGAGAGGTCTTGTTGGCAATCAAGACCCGAGACAATGGCTCTGAGGTCGAGACAAGACCAAGACAAAATTATACGAGAACAAGACGAGACCACAAGACAAATGAAGTGGAGAGCCGCAAGGTCGAGACAAGACCAAGACAAAACAAAGCGAGACAAAAACAAGACAGAGACAATGAAAATTTGTCCTGAGACAATGCCTCGAGACGAGAAAAAGTCTCGAGAACTACAACACTAGTGACCATCTTGTACAGTAGCCTACTTAATTCGAACAGCTACCATGATTACACCACCTTTTAAACGTGGACCCTATTTTATGGGTCCCTTTATAAATATGATTATTGTTTGTTTCGTGTTTTGTTGTTTGTTTTTGTTTCCCTTTCCCCAATATAGGCCTACAGCATTAACGTCTGTTTTTCAACGCAACCACAGACAATAAAGGGAGATGTAATGTTTGTTTTGAAGCAATAAACAAGCATAGCAATTTAGAATGGGCCGTCGCTTAAAGGACCACTTCAATTTCCAACGTATCTTTAAATTATATAATAGTTCATCACTAATGCACATGATAAAATACCGGTAGGCCTACCACTATTCTTTTCTACTCAGTCTGTGTCTCATAGGAGGGCTGTGGCCCATCCCGCAGTGACATCATCAATGGGGAATCCAAGCTAATAGAAACTGGAAAAATTGCAGCCATCGTCATCCCGATAATAAAAGTATAAATATTTTTTCAAAAACATATGGTTTAAAAAAAACTGCCGAGTTATGATGTCTTTGGAGGATGGGTTTCTGAACTCATCTGTGAGCACCTAATATATGATACATTGAAAAGTGGTGAAGTGGGCATATTTAACAACATATTTAAACAAATATGTTGTAAGATCATTAAAGCTATCTGTGGTAGTGAGTCCATTTGGTTCCTTTCAAACACTTTCAGGGTGCTGCCTACTAGACCTAATGGACAGTGCACTCCTAATGTGAGAGCCAGCGAAATCAATCTGCGCCCCCGACCTGGGGGAACCCTTTTCGAAAAGGGGCGGCCCTTTTCGGGGGCGCAGATTCATTTCGCCCCTGCTGCCTAATGTGCCATGGGGTCATACAATTGGCATAGTGGGTGTTATGATAAAAATAAGAACATTAATAATGATGTGTAAAATGCCACAGAAATGACAAAATGTTCTCTTGTCAAGACACATTTCAGTATATGGAAATATTGGTGACCACTAGGCTATTTGAACTTTAACTTAGGTGCAAGCGCAACTCCAGTCAGGCCCACCAAGATGATGTCATGAGTCTGTGGATTCATGGTGAAAGAATCCGAGGGCTTCCACAGGCTCATCCTTGAGGTGTAACCTCCCTAATGTAGGAGGGGAAAGGTACATGCTACGTTCAAACTCACCCTGCAGGTGAAAAGAATGCAGTGGCAGTCTGACTCCTCATGCATTGAAGGAAGCATGAGGCCATACAGTCCACTGAGGATGTGTATGTCCAGGATCACATTAGGAACTGGCACTGGGTGGTAAAAATGGGTTACAAAATTGTGGAGATAAAAAAAGAAGTTGGCCTACAAGTCTGCCTTGTTGCCTACCAAACCCACTGTGTTAATTTATCCACACTCTCAGTCTGAGTGTGTGCAACCTGGATAAATTACCAGAGGCTCAGAGTTAAAATAACACTCAGGATTTGACAGTGCAATGTGGTGCAGGTCAGTATAAGCTCCAGCAAAGCTCTTAAGTCTCCCAGTCTTTATCTCTGCCTGAGGGAGCGAGGAGGACGGACAGAAAAGATGAACTACGGTGACCACTATTCCTCGTCGTCGTCCTACCGAAGGATTTTCGGAGACTCTCCCCGTTTTTCAGCACCCTCCTTGCGCCTGAGTGGTGGCTCCTCGACCCGGTGCTCCACCTCCTCCTCGGGGTTCAGGTCATTGGCCTCGTCCCGGAACAACAGCGCCTCGTCCTCGGGCTATTACAGAGGGTCGTTCCGGCCCTTGTCCTTCTCCCCCGTCCCGAGCGACATCAGCCTCGACCTCGCCCAGACCTCCGTCCTCAACAATGAGGTCAAACTGGCACGGACCAACGAGAAGGAGCAGCTCCAGGGACTCAACGACCGCTTTGCCGTGTTCATCGACAAGGTCCGGAACCTGGAGCAGCAGAACAAGGTGCTGGAGACCGAGCTGGTCACGCTGCGACAGAAGCAAAACGAGCCATCACGGATCGCCGACCTGTACCAACAGGAGATGCGGGACCTCCGGGTGCAGGCGGAGGAGGCCAGCAGCGAGAGGAACCACATGATCCTGGAGCGGGACAGCATGGAGGACGAGCTCCAGAAGCTGCGGGTCCGATATGAGGACGAGGTGAGGGCGCGGGAGGAGGCCGAGCAGACGCTGAGGTCGTTCAAGAAGGACGTGGACGACGCCACGGTGGCGCGGCTGGACCTGGAGCGCAGGGTGGAGTCCCTGTTGGACGAGATCGTGTTCCTGAAGAAGGTGTACGACGAGGAGATCCACGAGCTGAGCGGAATGGTGCAGGCGTCGCGCGTGTCCGTGGAGGTGGAGCTCTCCAAGCCGGACCTGACCTCGGCCCTCAAGGAGATCCGGCACAGCTACGAGTCCATCGCGACCAAGAACCTCCAGTCCGCCGAGGAGTGGTACAAGGCCAAGTTCGTCAGTCTGAACGAGCAAGCCACCCGCAACAACGATGCCCTGCGTGCCGGCAGGGAGGAGATCAACGAGTTCAGGAGGCAGCTGCAGTCCAAGACAGTTGAGATTGAGACACTGAAGGGCACAAACGAGTCCCTGGAACGACAGATCCGAGAAATGGAGGACACACAGAATGCCGAAGTAGCTGCCATGCAGGTGATCTATAAAAGTGATTGTCATGTCATAAGATTCAATGTAACGTTTTGTATAAAGGTCTAAATAAAAATGTCATGTAGCCATAGGAATTCATGAGAACTATAGCGAATGGATTGTGGTAGCTTATATGGCTGTAGACTTTAGTCTACGGCCATATAATCTACTCTTGAGTTTTGAGTTTTGATTGTTGTTGTTGATAGGCCTATTGTATATACACAAATACACATACACAAATACAACCCATCCTTTTTTCTGGTGACTGATATTGTCCTCCTAATACGTGAAGGCTGTGGAATTTCATTTACTGTTTTCATTTATTTTTAAAATATTGTTTTGGAAAATGTAGCCGCCTCCATATTTCAGCATGCCAACCCAAATGAATAAAACAATATTAAAAAAAGAAAAAAAAAGAAAACTGTGAATGAAATTCCATGGCCCTCTCAGGTATTAGTCACCAGAAAAAAGTGATTGTTTTCGAATTATCTGTCATGGTTAAAATGGAGTTTTAAGTTATAATGGTTTTGTATAGGAAGGAGCTGGAGGTGTTAAAATGAACATCAAATATCTAAATACTGAAAGGAGTAACTTAAGAACAGAGCCCAGGGGATAGTGATACAGGATCAGCTTTTTTTCTGATTGGATGAAACTCTACTGAAAATGTATTTTCGACAGTACAGTCTACTCAAGAGATTATTTTCACTGACAATCACTATAAAGCAAAGCTATTACTATCAGAATAGAAGTACTTTGATCCAAAGAAAAACATCTGCTTTCACCCGACCAAGTGCCACCCTTCATTTGTTTGGTCACTGCTGGTATCATGCATACTTTATGCATACTTATTACAGGCTTTCATTTTCTTCCACGTTGCGCGGAAACGAAAAGCCTGGACATGGTGGCCTAGAAGTGGGTCAACCTTTCCGGGTGGGCGTCGCTCCAAATGATGTGACGTAGCACGGGGATGACGACATGTTGGTAAGATCAAATCTGATCAGCTTGATCTGCCATCCAGGGCAGGCTTGGATGGTCCCCGCCCTCCCTCGGTCAAAACTCTGCGGGAGCCCAGATTCACACTAGCAACCCTGCAGTTGCCATCTGGCCACTCTACCCCTGAGCCACCACCACCCAGGGACGGCTCCAGGGGGGGGCAAGGGGGGTCTGTAGCCCCCTCTGGTGGAGGCTTAGCCCCCCCTAAGCCCCCCCTCCAAACAGGCCAAATTGACTGAGTTCTATGTAAATGAATATGCATTAGCCCCCCCTCGAAATCGCCAGTACCCCTATAGCACCCCCAGTCACAATTTTCTGGAGCCGTGGCTACCACCACCCCTTCCAGAGCCTTGGTCCATAGGCCAAGACCCCCATGGCCGTGTTATAATGTGCATGATATCCAAATTAATAACACTTTCTGACCCTTCTCTTTTGCACTGTTCCAGGACACCATAGTCCACCTGGACAATGAGCTGAGGAACAGTAAAGGTGAGATGGCCCAGCACCTGCGAGAATACCAGGATTTACTCAATGTCAAGATGGCACTAGACATAGAGATAACCGCCTACAGGTACCAGCTCAATCAAGAAAATTAACTCTCTCAAACAAACACACAATCTTGATATCTGTAATCTATGAAGGTTATTGAAAGTATAACCACCCTGACATCTCTCCTTTGATTACCAGAAAACTGCTGGAAGGAGAGGAGACACACTTCAGCACAGGGATGTCATATGGAGCAGCCAATCACAGTGTCAACTACAGCTACCTGCCCCTCCCCTCAGCAGGTTCTGCCCCCTCCTCACCCTCATCCTCCAGGAAGAGTCGGAAGAAGGAAGAGGCTCAGAAAGAGAGCCTGAAGGAGACCGCTGAAGTGAAGGTGGAGAAGAATGAAGAGGCAGACTGATGGATATTTTTCTTAAACTGGCTATAAATAATAGCCAAGTAGAAACCAACCCTTGTAAATCCACTATGAAAAATGTCACACCATAAAAACCTTTTTACCCTGGTATAAAAATGGAACTCTGTGATAATTAGAGTTCAAAGTAACCTGAAATGAATTGGACACAAGTAGGGTAACTTCAAAACAGTTGACTTTTATCAAAGTTTGATTAAAAGCATTACAGTTGCAAAAGGATAAAAAGTATGTCCACAAGGTAATGATGTTGCAAAAATTGAGCTGTCATACATTAGTTACAAGCATTCTTTATACAAAGGCAATGTTTTGATATCAGTCCATGGTTGTCGCATTTCCATAGGTTGGTTAGTCATAACACTGGGAAGTGTCATGATGGCGTCATTAGGCGACATTTGGTCTGAGGCCTGTGTTCCACGTGAGGCACGTGAAATCCTTGGAGAAGCTTGTTATTTTAGATTTGCCTCCTTATCGCTGTGGCCCAAAGGGTGGTAGACATTGTTATTCATCTTTAAGGCCATGAAGTTGTCTGCATCTTGGTATAACCCATCAACAATTTCTCCTTAAAGGGTCATGGTGTTCCAATGGTTTATCTGCAGAGGACGACAGCTGATACTAGAATCAATACACATTCGGACATACCAGAACAATATGAAATTGTGTGACACAGTGACAGGGCAGTCCTGCTCACACGTACATCACAAAAAAGCAAGTATGATGGGGCAATCCCAAACATACAGACATTTTTAACACAGTTATAAGATGTGATCACAAAAGCATAAAATAATAAAACATAATAAAAATTAATATATCCATGACAGACCTTAACTCCAACAGCTAGAATGGAAGATTTGACGTGACATGGTACACAAATCGTACAAATGGTCTCCAAAGTGGGCAAACCTACTGGTGCTACATCCCGGGAGTGTGTGTTGCTCAAGGAGATTTTCTCCTGATTTCTCTCTCTCTCTCTCTCTCTCTCTCTCTCTCTCTCTCTCTCTCTCTCTCTCTCTCTCTCTCTTTCTCTCTCTCTCTCTCCACGATTTTCAGGCCATTTTAGGCCTGAAAATCGTGGGGATGTTGTGCGGTCGTGACAATCGGATCCAGTTCAGTGACCATAGAGCTAAAGAATGTTTTAGTTGTGTTCACATCCAGCTTCACCTCCATTAAACTTGCATCTGTGTAGTGTGGGATGGCCTATCTTCCTAAATTAAGCATCTTTGACTATGGTTATGCACCGAGCCTTAGTGACAAAGATGCAGTGCATTCTATCACAACACAATGCCATGTTTTAAATATCTACAACTAGAGCTGCCATATGGTGCAATTTGGTGGTCAAAGGTGTACACAATAAAGTACATTGACCCAGAAAGAAAAGGCTACAAATTAACACCACATAATTTAGGTTGCACTTATTTACAGCACCTGACATTTTATTATTCATACAGAGAAATGTGTTGTATTCTGTTTTATATAGACCACACTAAGAGAAATATTTCCTTTGACATTTAACAAATACTTTGGTTCCTGTGTGAGACCACTTAATGTTTCTAGAAGGCTCCTTACTTCAATTGTGTCAAAGTTTTGTGTGGGAGATTTGCACTGAATCCTGTTTGTATTGATACAATGAACTAATATGTTTAGGACAAAGTCCATAATTCTCATTTCTATATTTTGTGGTTAAAAACCTTAGTGTGTGTATAGTGTTTTATTTCTGTATGTAATGTACACTACATGTTGCAGGTTAGTCATTAGAATAACATTTTTCCCTTGCACAAGGTTTTATTGGTTGTGATTTATATGCATAGCCTAAATATATACTGTACTGTATATACAATTTACAAATCATAACAAGTATAACAAACACAAGACTCATTTCCAGTGGTCTTCTCACATGATTAAACATTCTGTTGTGAAATATAAAATACAATGTGAGTAAAAATAAATGCTCAAGAATTCTTCACAGCTTTCCATATTACATATTTAACTCCTGACTGTAAAATGAAAATTTCAGTTTTATATTACTGTTGAACATTTGGCCATTATTGTGTAGTATCTACACAATAATGATATTAGCCTATAGAATTATTTTCCTACCTATGGTACCAACATTAATTGCAGTTGTTGTACCACAAATATAAACAAAAGGCAAAGCTCCCTGGCTACCAAACAATCAACGTTCCTACTCTCACCTATGGTCATGAAGTGAGAGACAGCAAAACCATTTTGCGACCACGACCAGTGATCGTGATTGGTAGTAAAACGTTTGCAGCAACGGTAAAAATCATTTGACTGTTCTTCACCGGTCACTAAACATTTTTATAGCGGCCACAACCAGTAGTTACAGTCGCAAAAGTATTTCACCCCTGCTGGATTAAGCGTTGGAGGGATTTCCCCTCCGACCCGACTATGGATAAGTGGTTGAAGGTGGATGGAACAACATTACACATCTGCTTCTCAAATCATCAGAATACTGATATTCAGTAGCTCAGCCCTGAATCAGCAAGTGAAACGAAATGCCAATTCAGACTGAGGTCAGGCTAGATATTCAACAGTTGCAATACAAAACATGTAAAGATGCTATAATTACTTCAGTCTATATTATAGTAGCTTATAATGACTACTATGTTTTTATAATGACTCTCTATGTCCTCCTAGTATGGGCTCTTCATAGACAAGAAGAGCTTGTGGAGGAATGAAAACCCAAATGTGTAACTTCTGATCATCCTGGAGTTGTTTCTCTTTAAGTTTTATCACAACACCTTAAGGTAGAAGATCAATGTAGTGATATCCCCATTCGCTTTCTGATTTGTACCATCTCATACTAGAGCATGCTAGGTAAAGAAACATGTTTAAGTTCTCCTTGTGTATAAAAGATAGTAGGCCCTTCCACAGATAATAGCACAAAAATGTCCAAATTGGACCACAGATACTTGGATACTCGGATACCTAGTTACAAAATATTATTTACCAGACATGATGTGAACTCTAAAACACAACAGACATTAGAATACATGACTCAAGAGCTGCATAGTCATTTATTTAACAAAACTACCATGTATAAATACCCGTTACATTTTAGCTTCATCAGGAAGCATATAAACATGTCATTGGAGGTCTGTACAAAATATAACTTATGTGAATCTGTGAGGCAATTAATTCAGAATACAGTGTAATAGTCCTTAAAGTAGACAACTTTGGTAGCAATAAAAGCCCTTTCGATCCCAAAACAAATTAAATATAATTACAGTAATTAACAATAATCTAGCCTCAGCCTGAAGCAAAACTACACAAACCATGTCTTCAGTTGTTCAAATAAGAAATTATACCAGTCCTTACTCCTTATGTAAAAACGTAGTTATGTTTAACTGTACAAATAATTCAAAATTCTGTCACAATTCAGCTATAGCAAAATGGCTAAGTCTGATATACACACCAGTAACATCTGAGCATTGTGATGATGGAAAGGAGAATGTTTCAAATGGTAAACATGGTACAACAAGCAGCACTGAACCACAATCACAGCATTTATATATATATATAAAAAGAAAAGAAAAATAAAGTACCCTAGTACTCGCTCTTGTCATTTTTAAGCCCTTATACTGTACATGTACCTTAACATTTTGAAGACAGCCCAAACCCTCTCCCATTCTTTTCTTTTGTTACATTTTCCACTTTCCTCTTTCTGTTTAAAAGTAATGATTTTTTTTGTATGCAAACCTAAAGCAACAAGGGACGGACAAGACCATCAAACCAAACCTGCTGTGATTCCAACTGACCAAATCACAACGGTTACTTATGGATGTAACATTAACTTCATTACAGCCACTTTACCTGATATTTTTATTTATTTATTTTTAAATATCATTTTAATCAAACTTTTTGTGATGGTCTCTCACAAGCCCTCCAGTCAGGGTATATATCGTAGTAGGATACAATTATAATGTGACTACTAGGAGAAAAATGGAAAATCGCTGGCAATGGGTGAATTATTTATTTTTGCTCAATGAATGAGTTAACTAAAATAAATGGAAAAAAGGAAAAATGTTAGGGAATCTAGCCCAGAATACTTGAGCAGCATTTGGTTGTAGTTTAACCCAGGAAGATCTTTGCGCCACACATGAGAGCAGAACTAATAACATAAATAAAATTAATACAAATTCCTGTAAAACTATTTTCTTTCTGTAGCCATGCCAAAACATCCTGAGATCCATATTAGGCCTCCTGCATGTTAACTGAGGCCCACTGGTCTAGAAAATGGCTATTTATGATGTTCGATTTTAGCTACTGTAGATAATCATAGCAAGTTAGGAACATAATCTTTGTCAGAAACATTTGCATTTAGAACAGTGGTCCTCAAAATCACTTCGCTGCCATTTAAAAAAAATGAAAATGTAAAAAGAAAAAAAGAACTTCCCTTCAGCGGAGGTGGGTACAAAAAGACTTTCAAGGCTGAATGGGCCGAACCAGGCCAAAATGAAGAACCAAAAGACCATCCTAGCGGAAAGAAATGCACAAAAGTTAGACAGAACTGGAAGTATAATTGTTGGTTGTGACCTCCATCTATGCATGTCTGGATAGTGGTTACTGATAATGATGCTAACCTGTATCGCATCCTCTCCTAAGCTTGATTTAACATCTTGTAGTGACTGGTACTGGTCCAGAAGGTGTTCTCCACAAACCACATCTACCTGTACACAGTGGAACAATTCAAGATAAATCATCTTATAAGACTTTTGGGGAGAAGAAGAAATAAGGGGGGGGGGGGATTTCATTGATCCATGGGAAGGGCAGTGGAAGCAAGTGCTGGAGCCAAGAAATCAGTCTAATCTCTTAATCCCTGATCACGTGTGTTACTGCTAAATATTCTCCTGGACTGAGGTGTCATTGACACACAGGTTCAGGCTGTGGTGTTGCATGGAGTACCACCCTGATAGTGTACAGGTACTATAGATCATGCCATTTCTCTATACAGTCCCTTACTGTATACTTTAGCACCTCCTGTTTAGGTTAGAATGGCTGCTTAAAATGTCAGTTCTGTTCTGAAAGTAAATATTTGGCTATTTGAAACAGATATTTAATTTAGGAAATCCTCCACAAACCTATATCCTTGCATAATATCTTCCTTTTGTCTTTCAAGATCTTCACCGTTCACACATTTGTAATGCTCTCTCCCTTGCTGCCAAGGCTGTCTCAGAGAAACCTTCAGGATCAACGTTGCTATCTGTATCACCTCCTGGTGTGATTAGGTTCTAAGTCCCAGGTGAGCTGACCTGACAAGTGGGGCTGAGCTCCATCTTCCTCCTGATGAAGAGCTCCACGTGGCGGATGGTGGCCTCCCCCGACACACGCACGTAACGCCTCTCCAGGGGCTGTAGGAGACAGAGGAAGGGAGCTGTTAGTATGGACGTGCAACACATTCATTACATTGGGTGAACAAATTGCAGTGATATCTATTGCGGTTTTATCTTCCATGCATCTGAACTTTACCTCCTTTGAACTCTACCAAGCAATAATCATTCAGTTCATTCACTTTCATTTAATGTTATGGTTATTACTGATTTTATGACTGTTAAATGTTCAATAATTATGATTATTACATGGCTTGAATGAATGCTCCAATCAGAAGCCAGCGTTCTGGTCATGTGAGCGGTGACATATTACACTATAATCACCGCTCCGCTCTATATTGGACCGCTGCATAATCAAGGTCCCCAAAGTGCAAACAGCTGTGTTCATATCAATCCGCGGCACGCTTCCGCATTTAGTTCCAGCACGCCGTTAGCGGGTCCATTTGGTTAGCTACGCATTTGGTTGTTTACATGCCGTTGCCGTCACCCTTTCAAGGACCACTGATGGTCCTCGGACCACTGGTTGAAAACCACGGTGCGCTTCCGCATTTAGTTCCAGCACGCCGTTAGCGGGTCCATTTGGTTAGCTACGTATTTGGTTGTTTACATGCCGTTGCCATCACCCTCTCAAGGACCACTGGTTGAAAACCACTGATGTAAGCCATGTAATAAGCGGGATAACAACCTTCGAACCGGTGATTTGTTTCCCGGTGATTCGTCGGGTGTTATCCCTTACTTATTAGTTTGCTATAATAAATCCAGTAAGATGCCCAAGAGGACAAGAAGCACTGAAACAACAGAGCGTCTTAATACAGTTAAGAAGCAGGAGTTAAACTATTAATCTGGTGTCTGAGAGGTCAGTTTCTGGAGATCAATCATTCTGTTGAGCTGGTCAAGTCATCAATGTGATGTCTGAACAACCCATCTTCATATATGGAGATCCAGAGGTTTGATGAGGTCAGTTCAATTTACTGTATGTAGTGAATTCCGTACTGGCCATTTAAGCATGTCTACAGGGTTTGATGGTTACAAACATCAGAACAGGCCAGCTCCATATATGGAAATTTAAGGGGTGATGAGGATGGGATGAATTCTGTATTTGCCATTTTCAGAGCAAGTCACAGAGCGTCACTGTTGCCGGGTGTAGGTTTCATAGTAAACTGCGACCTACTCTAGTCACCGACCTACAGCCTCAATGACACGTTAAAAGTGCAGTATGTAAGAATCTTAATAAAACTAATCATAAAATGGCCCTGATATGTCAACAGACATTTAAAAATCATGTTCATTTCCAATACTTGTGTCACTGACAACAGTATGCAAGTCAGGATAATCCCGTTTAAAAAGTGGAGTTGCAGCCCTCAACTGATGTTGTTGTTGTCATTTTTTGTTTTGGCCGAAGCGCCACCCTCCACTTATCTCCCAATCACGAAGTCAGAAGAGTTTCGGCATCCAGGTTGCCAGCTCAGCTCTAGTTACCGCAGCAGCTGCTACTAACGTGTTGAACTTGAGATAAAGAAATGTCTAACCTTCCGAAACCTAAAAGACCTCGTTATGAATTGGAATTACGTCGTGACAAGGTCCGAAATAAAACTATTATTTGCCGGCGAATTTAGTCGCGGCTGCCCGTAGGCTACACATCTAAATGCGACTCGAATAAAACGATTAAATTCGCTTTTCCGCTCCTCCTCCCCTCCTACTGCTGTCCTCTCTGCTGTGTTGTCTATTTGTTCCTACCGTGAAGGACGCACGCAGGAGCCGATCGAAATGTTGGTCATAAAAGTTTTTTGTATCATGAGTCATGACCGGAGAATGCCCACGATCGAGTTCATTAATTAATTAATCCGACGGCGCTAAAATAGCTGAAATACAACTTGATCATCTACTCAGCCAAATTAAAAATGCCAAATCATCCATCTGATCATATCCCTATATAGATTAGCCTAATCTAGGCGCCGTGCTCTTTTATCTATAGAGTAGCCTAGATCAGTGGTTTTCAACCATTTTCATACCAGGGCCCACTATTTATTCAGCATTTGAGCCACGGACCACCACTCGAGGACATTTGCTCCACAGACCCTAAAACTGAAGATTTATTTTGCTTTGTGTGTGTGTGTGTGTGTGTGTGTGTGTGTGTGTGTGTGTGTGTGTGTGTGTGTGTGTGTGTTATTAAACCACAGTGTCCACTGTTCCATATTGCACGTCGCCATATCCAGAGCGCATCACGCATTGGATGGGAAAGATGTAATGTCACAACCTATAGCGTTTTGGTTTTGAAACACTGTCTGTGCATTTCTCTCAACTACTGCAAATTTACAGGAAAATAAAACATTTAGCGCTGTCCCTGCAAACACAACGGTAGGCTACAGGTGGAAACAATCTTAGCCTATTATGTGATGCTATATTGTATTGCGCATCAATCCATGGCCAAACTTCGAGCCCGAATCTTACGTCTTAATATCTCATAATAAGGTAGGCAGTCTGGTAGACAGTTTGTGCATAATATAGAACTATAGGCCTATATAGGCTACAGCTTTCTGTCTATGGCAAGGGGTCTGGAGGGGGAGCGACCCGCGCTCTCATGCTTAATTTAATTAGGATAACCCGCTCGTAAGATGTTCTTATCTTGCGGGCCGCGGACCCCCAAATGGATATACCCGTCATTGAAATGAAGCCACGAGAAGTTGGGAACTTTACCAAGTGAGTAGTCCTGGCATTTCTTCTTGAAATTGGCTGTGGTGCCTATAGACAGCGGGGAAAGCTGCTGCGCATTAATTTGTCACTGCTTGATCTATCTATTTGATTGATGTACGTCGGGGATTTTCAACAGGTGGTCCGGGGTTCTTGAGAGTTCCCGGTGGTCCCCAGGTAAATGATGGAAAGTTGGTTAAACCGGATGAAACTCTTTGAGCTCGTAAAAATGAAACCAAATAACGGACCCTTGCGGGTCCATTTGGTTTCATGTTTACACTCTGAAGAGTTAAAATATTCATAATGTGAATTAGCCCAAGTCTACACAACTAGAGAATGTTGAAGAATGGTCATAGAAATAGAATGGCCTGGTATTGTGGACAAAAGCAAAAGAAATCTTCAATTTTAGGGCCTGTGGAGCAAATGTCCTCGAGTGGTGGTCCGTGGCTCAAATGCTGAATAAATAGTGGGCCCTGGTATGAAAATGGTTGAAAACCACTGGTCTACTTATAGGCTATAGACAAAAGAGCACGGCGACTAGATTAGGCTAATCTGTAGAGGGATATGATCAGATAGATGATATGGCATTTTTAATTTGGCTGAATAGACGATCAACTTCGTCGGATTAATTAATTAATTAACTCGATCGTGGGCATTCTCCGGTCATGACTCATGATACAAAAAAGTTTTATGACCAACATTTCGATCGGCTCCTGCGTGCGTCCTTCCATGGTGTGAATAAAATATATCAATGACAACGCAGCAGAGAGGAGAGCAGTAGAAGGAGGGGAGGAGGAGTAGTGGAAAAGCGAATTTAATCGTTTTATTCGAGTCGCACTTAGATGTGTACAGGCACCCGCCACTAAATTCGCCGGCAAATATTTCGCCTTTTTTGGTCGCTTTTTCGAGTCGTTTCGCTTTTTCGCCAATGTGTAACAACCATTACTGTGTAGGATTCATCACTTGCCATGGAAGCTCCTGCAGTCTACGTTCCTGCTTGATCCTGCAGCCTAGCTGGCAACCTCTAGTCGGGGGGAAGGGGGAGGGGACACACCGCTCAACAGTATTTTGAAAGTGATTGCAGTACCAGTTCTGGCCACAATCCTACATACTGCACCTTTAAATTAAATGTTTAGTAGTATAAAGAGTGGATCTCTGCATCAAGGATGTAGGTAAAGGGACATATTTTTGTCTTCATTACCTTGTAGTTCTTGATGCCCTCTTCAGCCCTAGAAACAAAACCATGGTTATTATAGTGGTAGCCTTTTATATGAGAAAAGTCACTAAAAAGGGAAGACGGGCATCTACCGGTGATGACATTCATCAGAGTATTAGATATGACATTAGAATTGGCATTGAACATTGGTAGTAGGGGTGTAATGACACATTTTAACAGTGATACGATATGCACAATACATGGTTTATAATACAATACATGGACGATATTGGTTAATTATGGCGATCCAATACAATGACAATGACTAAGAGTAATAGAGTAACTATTAGTACTAGACATGAACAGAGAACACACACATTTGATAGAGCAAGTGTAGCGACATTGAATTTAAAAGCATAAAACATCCTGTAGCAGACAACATTTGAACTGACGACATATGAGAGCCTCACCCTACAAACTCCAACATTAGAGACACATCCAGCTCAGGAGGAATGGTGACCACAGTCCGTGGTATGTCCTTCTTCTGTTTCCTCAGACTGGTAGGGCATGGGGACACAGTCACTGGAAGGACAGGAGTGTGGAGAGATTAAAAAAATGCATGTATGAGGCGCGCCCCCCTTTGCCTCCCTCTCACAGTGCCTCTTTTCCAGGAGGACAGCTTTGCTGGGCTTTGCTCTGTCACTGTAGTGGGAAATACTGTTCTGTAGTGCCCGTCCGTCATGGTCAAAAACTATACTTTATCAGCCAAAAACTAGTGGGTGTCTCTGCGGTAGAGGAATTCGAAACTGGGAGGTCACGTGTGGAAAACCTAGGCCTTGATTTTAGTCAGCACTTAACCCCTTATCGCTTAACTTCCTTCTCTTTTTAAACTACTAAATACTAAAATTAATTAATTAATAAAACATTTTTCAATAGTTAAAATAGCCAGTCTACATTCTCACAATGTGTTAATAGATTGGCACTATTCCAAAAAGTATTTCAAAATAGGGAGGAGGAAAAAAAAAAAAACACATGACAAAAAGCTCTTGGTTTTGAGAATGAAAATGAGTGCACCAGAGGGAGAGAAGGAAAGAAAAAGGAGATCAAGGATAAGGCTTTATGCCCTTTAATAAAAAAAAAAAAAGCCTGTTAATCACTAGGCATCTTGGCATCTATATTCTGGCGCATTCACCAAAAAATGTTATATCGCTTCTCTATAGAGGATTTAAGTGGCTAAGTTTCAGGATATAGAAAATATGTAGTTTCTAAAGGATGTCAGAGAAAAATGTTTTACAGCGAGCAAGAAAGAAAGGCAGGGGGCACCAAAGACAGACAATAAGACAGAGCGTACATTTAACAGATGTGTTCAAATGTTTCTTGACATGAGCAACAATGCATAACTTGACTCAATGACGTGGATCTGTTCTGTTGTACCTGATTTAGGCACCTCCAGACCTTTCCCTTTGTAGAAGGCTACCATTCGTTCACGCTCTGCTGCAAAGCAAAAAGAAGAAAGCTGTTTTATTGGAATTGTCAAATACAGTAACAAGACACTGACTACTAACCCATCTGAGGTCTTCTGCACTAAGGGACTGAAAAGGCATATTCTATGAGAATAAGTCGTAATGGCACACTGCACATGTTTGTTCCAATTATGCGGTCGTCAGGGAGCATTTTTGGCGCTCGTCGACAAAACTTCCAATCTGACGCAAGACAAGGCTTTGATCCCAAGGTTTTGCTCACCGTGTGTGAGCAAAATGCCCACACCAACCATTCCATATGGGACTGAGTGACAACGTTAGCCTCACTAGCTGATAAGCAAAGTGTTTACATTAGGGTTAAAAGCTAATGTTAATCTCTAGCAGTTTTTTCTAGTACCATCTCTGGTCCATAGCACCACTGCTTAGAGCAGTGGTGGCTTTTTTTGTCTCTTGTATTGTGAAATACATGACAATCCGATGACTTGCCAACATCTTTTAAAAGTCCTGCAGTGTATAGAGCCCATACGTTTGCCTGGTCCACCAAACTTGAGAGCCTTCTTTTTAGATTATCCCTAATTGATAGCTAAACACATTTTGTGAGCTGTCTTTTGTATGAGCTGAGCAAAGTCCTAACTCTCAAATCTGCTAAAACATGTACTACAGTTAATTACATCCTGTCCCCAACTCAGTTATTATGCAGTACATAAATATTATTTCTACTGGCAAAATATAGCCAATATTTCCAGCCCTATCTGGTGTTTCTTATCTTGCCTGTATGAGTCACTCGGTTGTACCAATGTTCATATTTTACACTTACATTCCTCCAGAGAGGGAATCATCTTGTAGACAATATCCTGCAGTTGTCTGTCAGGTCTGCAGTGAAAAAGATGGACAGTATGTTAAAATAGGTGTTGGAAGCATATATGACTAGAGAGTACCTATAAAATGATCTCTGTTTTCGCTTCTTTGGTAATAGCCAATAAAAAATAAAGACAGGCACACAAAAAAAGATAACTTTCCATTTTGGACATGTACCATTTCAAAATGAAATGCTATGTTCAAGCATTTGTAAAAACAAATGTTTGAGATTCAATGTGTGTATCACAGCAACTTGTGTTGTTGCTACTAGAGCAGGGGTTTTCAACCTTTTTGACTCCAGGGACCACCATTTATTCAGGATTTGAGCTACGGACCACCATTTCAGGATATTTTACCCCCACAGACCCCAAATCTAAAGATTTATTTTGCTTTTATCCACAATTCCAGGCTGGATTTGGAAAACAAAACAAGCAAAACATACATTCCAAAATGGCTAATTCAGATGATGAATATTTTAACTCTTGAGAGTGTAAAAATGAAACCAAATGGACCCTTGCGGGTCCATTTGGTTTCATTTTTACACTCTCAAGAGTTACATCTGGTTAAACAACTTAGCTGGGGACCACCTGGAATCCTCTCAAGGACCACTGGTGGTCCCCGGACCACCTGTTGAAAACCCCTGTACTAGAGCATTCTCCAGTGGAGACTCTGATGATGGAGATGTTCTCAATGGGTGCAACA
Source organism: Benthosema pterotum (assembly GCA_039105355.1). Taxonomy (NCBI): domain Eukaryota; kingdom Metazoa; phylum Chordata; class Actinopteri; order Myctophiformes; family Myctophidae; genus Benthosema; species Benthosema pterotum. The sequence continues at coordinate 23,481,546 of CM076974.1, read as the reverse complement.
CAACAACAACAACGCACAACTGAAAAATCACTGTTTGACACACCTGAAGTGTCCAGTCCATCCATGTGGCTAGAATTGAACAATCAATGTGAACGCTAAAGGGAGAATTTTACTTGGATTTTAATTGTAGGTAAACGCATACACACCTGATATTGTAAAGTGGTTGTGTCTCATGAACCACAGTCTCACATGTTGGACATCTGTTGCTGGTAAAGAAGTGCTTCACAATGCAGCTTTTACAAACTGTGTGATAAACAACATGAAATGATCAGTAATGATTTAAGTACAATTTACAACCAATCACATGACTAAAGGAACATCAAATTGATCAAATTCTGTTGGTGTTGTTTAAGTAGCCTACCAAGTTGATAGAAATTGAACTAAATGTTTATTGCTTGTATACAAAAATCAATTTAAAACTTAATTGAGGTTAATTACAAAGCGTCTACCGTCTACTAATTTGATTTATTTTTGTAACGAGTCCCAGCCCTACTGAAATCGATCTAAAATATGTGATTTAAGATCATTGAAGCTGGGCTTTTGTTCATTCACTGAAGTGAATGCAGGTAGTATTCTCCTCAGAAACACAGCTACAGCACTGCACAAATGCTTATTGTGCTCTTTTGAGACATCGATACAATTATATTGTTTGCAAATCAGAAAACAAGATATCCACAAATAACCTGTGATACGTCTTGTTGTCTGAATTGATTAGTTTTACAAAGGTCAAAGTCATTCAAAAATGTTTGTTATGACTTGTCTACTCGGGGGTTCCAGTGCTTTCTGTCAACTTCTAGTCCAGTGCTTTGTCACTATTTGGCTATTACACTGCAAAAAATTCTGAACTAAGCAAGTCTTGTAATCTTAAATCTAGACTAGTATGATTGCTCTTGTTTTAAGAAGGATATACTAACCAAGAGCAAGTTGTATAAGATTATCAACCTTGTTTTTAGAACATATTTCTTATTAAAAAAAATCTTATCAAGTACAATTCACTTATCCCACGGACAGATTATTTTGCTTGTTTCTAGTACTATTACACTCACATGTATATGTTTTTTTCTTATATGTAGGAGGACAGCATTTTTTGCGTGTCCCCTAGGGTAGGTACCCCCACAAAAATAATCCTGGTGACTAAACTGGTCAGCCGGGGCGCCTGATTGGAAGGGACAGTAACTGGTTGGAATAACATGTTCCTTCCACGTGCCATGTCCAACTAGGAAATCTCCCCCCTCTTCGGTGAAAAGAAGGTGGCCCGACTCCTCATGCATTGAAGAAAGCATGAGCCCAGTGCGCTGCCTCTCCAGGTTGTGTAGAGCCCAGGATCACATTAGGAATTGGCACTGAGTGATAAAAATGGCTTACAAAATCGTAGGGATAAAAAAAATGAAAAAGGAAGTGTGCAACTCTCTTATCCAATATAGCTCCAAGTATAACAAGCCCAACAATCCAAACTTACATGTGTCTAGGCATTCTGTGATGGTGGTGGCATCAATGAGGAACCCACAGCAGATGCCACAGCGGATATATGGATAAAACAGGTTCAGGGGCTTTTTGATCTGCAAGTCAAAAAACAAGCCAGAGAAATGATATGAAGTTAATCGAGTGAGCTATTCATCTGCATTTGACACAGTTGAAAACTTAAAACGACAACTTTTTTTCCCCAAAGAAGGTTGCACAAAACATATTCATGACCAGGTAGGGAGGTCCAAGTGCATGATCATTTTGTTGGTCCTTCTCCTTATGGGAGGCATCCCATATAGGGGGTGCATAATAAATTTGGGGAGATTTCAAGGAGGGCCCCCCAAATTGATCATGCATTTGGCCGCATCTGGGGGGGGGGGGGGGGTTTTACCTCATCCTCTGTGTCTTCACAGGTCTTGTAGGGTGAGTCCTCCTGACTGCAGCTGCTCAGAGATCCGTCCTCCCCACGGCCATGTGTTGTTGGTGACATCTTCGAATAAGACCGCTTCATATTATCTGTCATAGGATAATACAGTGGTCCTTTCAGAGGGTTCCGGGGTTCAGGTGGTACCCAGGCTAAATATTGGAAAGTTGTAAACTTGATGTGACTCTTTGAGAGCGTAAAGATGCAACAGAAATGGACCCTTTTTTGGTTTCAATATATGAGATTAATAGTCATTTTGATCTGTATGTTTGCCTGTTTTGTTTCCCAAATCCAGCCTGGAAGGCAAAATAAAGAGAGAGTGTACACATGTGAACCAAATGGACCCGTTAGGGTTCCATTTGTACACTCTCAGAAAAAAAAGGAAACTCATTAACATGATGAAACACATCTTGGTGTATTTCACCACGCTATTTTTTTCAGACCTCCATTTCTAGGAAACATAGAATGGGGGGAATGACATAGTGAAATATTGAAAATCAGCGAAATTCTCCTTTAAGACACGTGCATGCACACTTGCATTTGCATGCGCAATTGCGTGCACCTGCGCAACACACACAGACACGCTATTAGAAAGATTGTTTACAATGCATGGTTTAATATTTTAGATCGCGTCCCCCCTGCACTACACCCCTATATCGTATTCTTTCTGGAGGAACAATAGAGAACTTTTCTGCAACAATAGTGACTTTCTCGGTTTCTGACTATACACAGTATTGCCCATAGCTTACTGCTATAGCTATCTGAAGATAAGAGTTAAAAAGACACGGCGCAATGGATGAACGCGAAAAAGTCCTTCGGCTTCAATTAAAGTGACTCAACGAGGGATCGGCTATTGCAGTTACGATCCTTTCTGTCAATGTTACAAAAATAACCAGTGTCTCGCGTAAAAATGATGTTGTATCACTTACTTTGTCTTCGTCGGTATATTTTGTTTTGGACCTGAGAACGAAACAAACTGGCGGTTTCGTCGTAACGTGACAGCAGTCCGCGCCGCGGCAACAATGCAATGACTTCCGGGAGGCGGGTCGAGAAATGACGCCACAGCGCGCGTGCGTGTGTGTGTGTGTGTGTGTGTGTGTGTGTGTGTGTGTGTGTGTGTGTGTGTGTGTGTGTGTGTGTGTGTGTGTGTGTGTGTGTGTGTGTGTGTGTGCGCGCGCGCGCGCGCCCGCGTACGCACAAGGACAGAGAAAACATTGCCAAACTACTTCCTAAAAGGCGAAGTGAGGGTTCTGGCCTCTATGGTTCTGGCAGTGTGGCAATGTGTCTCCATATCATCAGTGCCCATATCCGTGTGGAGTCCCTGTGGTGTCCCCACAGGTAGGTACCCTCACAAAAAACATGCAGTAATCCTCTCTACACTGCCTCCCCCTGGCCAGCCGAGGCACCTGAATGAATGAATGAATGAATGATTTTTTTATTGACAGAGATGAGAGTTACAGTACAAGTCAAGTATACACTGCAACAAAACTGATAACAGCTTGGAGAATTACAGTACAATTCAAGTACAACTACATCAAATCTGACAGAGCTGATTGGACACACTAGTTAAGCATACACTTGTTTATAATAGTGGCCAACTTGTTCATTTCATTTAGGCATTCAAATACATACAAAACAACTACTTCAGTGAAGTCAGAAGCAGCAAATCATGGAGGTAAAATCATAGTGGAGGTAAAAAGGGAAAAGAGAAATGTACAAAGAGGAGAGGGGGGTGGGTGGAGGGATTTTATATACAATTTTGTTTTACAGAGGCCAGTTTCGAATTGCAGCCATCTGTAGATGCCCCTTGAGAGCGGTTTTGAAGGAGTCGAGGGATTCACAAGTCTTAATGACTGTTGGTAGGGCGTTCCACATTTTGGTTGCATATGAGCGGAATGAATTAAGTCCCTTGTTTGTGCCAAATCTGGGTTGAACATGGTTAGTGGCACTCCCTCTGGTGTGGGAGTGAACCTCATTGACATTTAGGAAGTATTTGGAGATGTACAAGGGTATTTTGGTAGAGTATCGAATCTTGTGGACCAGACCCATTGCGAGATGTTGAACTCTGTCGTCAACCCTAAGCAAACCCAGACTGTCAAAGTGGGCAGGGGTGAGGTGGGTTCGGGGCGTGAGGCCAAGTAACAGCCTGACCAGTTTGTTTTGTGAGGTCTGTAGCCTTGTTTTCAAGGTCTTCGAGGTGCTGTGGTACCAAGAGGTGCAGGCATAGTCAAAGAAACCTTGTACCAGGGCTCCAGTTGTGGTCTGGTGGATGGGAAAGGAACTGGTTGGGATAACGTGTTCCTTCCACGCGCTATGTCCAACCAGGGAAGTTGGTTGGATGTAATTTTTCATGAAGGAAGCATGAGTTCAAGTATAGCCTACGTACCGGTACCGGTATGTTGATTGTTGATCTCTCCATGGTACCCAAATATGGGGACTAGGTTGGCGAGGATGTGTGTAGAGCCCAGGGTCAAATATAGAAAACGAGAAAAAGTAAAACAATGTGAAAAGGGTGTGTCCGCGGCTCCGCCTTGTAAGAAAGTGTGTTAATTTCCCGTAAAATGCACACTGCATTCATGACTTAATGCTTTTTGTTTGTAAGCCAGTTATAGACAAATAGGATGAAGTATGACATATTATGGGACAGAATCAGATCTGTCTTGAGAACATGACTGTAGAGATTCTGTGTAACAATGTAACAATTTGCAGCTTTTGGGGACAGAATCCAGAGGAGCAATAGGCCTATGAAATAATGTGTTTTACAAAGATCATCCTCCTGGTGGCGCTATAACAGGCCATTCTAGAAAATGTGGAGCAGAGGTTCATCATTGGCATCTAGGGATTGTGTGTGCAAAGTTAGACATCGATCGGGTTAACAGCGCCGGAGATTAGGTGGTAACAGACGGACACACATACACACACACAGACATGGACACATACGGACGAACAGACGCAAAACATATGTAAAATATATTCTCTCAATAAAAAATAAAGACAAAAAAAAAAAAGAAAAGAAAAAAAAAGAAACAACTTAAGGGATCATTGGCCAGCCCAGTGCTGGGATTGCATCCATGAATCTTGTCCAGCAGGGAGCACGATACAGCAGTCACCAGAATAGGGAATTACAGGAATGTCTTCTTTTCCATAACTGTGGCGTAAACAACCTTCACAGGCAAGCATTGTGTTTCCATTGTGTTACTTAGAGTAGATAGTTTAGGTATTCAAGATATCTGATGAAAAGGTTGAATTCTGTGGTTATTTGTACAGTAATGGGTTTGAGTGGCACCAAGCATGCACCAAGAGTAAACAGGCCTATGTGAAGTGAAGCTTACAGAACCTCTTGTCTTGTGAAATAGCATTGGAGTGATATAAATTATATTTCTAGTATACAGCAGCATATAGCTTAAAAGTGCAAATATAGAATAAGCTTTAGCTCCTTGACCTAGACCACCTACATCAAAGGCAAACGCAGAACGAGTTTAAAGGTCAAGGCTCTGGTATTGGCCAAGTTTATGTTTGTAACAATGTTATGCAGAACAACTAAGTGCAACGACTAAACCTATATCTAACTCAAAAGGCTTACTAAGCCAATCCAGGTGACGTGAAGTACAGCCAAATCTCAGAAGAAATGCATGTTACACACGGTGCTGCACATTGCAGAGACATGCCTGCCATAGTTTGGCCAGAATATCCCCTTAATAGGCCAGCAACCCAACATGTCTGAACAGCACCACTATTTTTCTCTCTCACCACTTAAGTATTCGTGCATCACATGGAATTCTTTCAACCAGTCACAGATAAAAATCCACATTACACGCTGTAAGATAAGTCTCACTTTTGGAAAGTGACTATGCTGTGACCAGCTGCGTTGTTGAGGCTGGCACAGTAGTTTGGGTCAGTGAGCGTGGGGTAGAGGTGGGTTTTCAGTTCTGAAAGAGAGACCATCTTTCATGTTGCATTATTCGCCTTTTTCGACAGGGTATTCCATGTGGTTATTTGCAGATTTGGTGATGTGCTCATCAAACACTTTGTAGGGCCTATATATCTGCTGGATTGGCAATTCGGATCATATACAGGGCTGAGAGTGGTTCCAGGTGGTCCCCAGGCTAAATGATGGAAAGTTGGTTAACCAGATGTAACTCTTGAGAGTGTAAAAATGAAACCAAATGGACCCTTGCGGGTCCATTTGGTTTCATTTTTACACTCTCAAGAGTTAAAATATTCATCATCTGAATTAGCACCACTTAATTAAGAAGTTTACACTGGTTTGTTGGCAAAATACAGCCTGGAATTGTGGACAAAACCAAAATAATTCTTTAATTTTAGGTCTTTGGTGTGAAAATGTGATCAAATGATGGTCCGTGGCTCAAATGCTGAATAAATGGTGGTCCCTGGAGTCAAAAAGGTTGAAAACCCCTGATATAAGCCTATAGATAGATGGACATATTAGGGACTTTAAGTTCCCGTCTCTAGGACTTGGACAAGACAAGAACGTGGGCGTGGTCCGTCACAGTTGCGCCAGAAGCCCAACATAGTCAAGAAAGCAGACGACGCCGACGGGATCCACCTCTTCCACTGGCGTCTCTGGTTTCCATGGTGACGATCCTCTAGAGCATATCTCTTGTCCATGTTAACACGACGCCAAAAGCTGCGTTTTGACGTCGTAGGAGAGGCCCCGACGGCCGCGAGGCTTACATATCGAGCACAGAACGATTCACTGACATCGTAGGTTGCACATTGGAACAATCTTAAATAGGCTATTCTTTGCATCAGACCAACTCAATGCCTGGCACTGCACTCTCTTGTGACGTTGGTGAATGGAAACGCAGCTGCTGACTTTGAAGTCGCTTGGCCGAATGGTTCTTGATACGTGAATAACAGAACAGACACTGAATAAAGATTCTATAGGATTTTAAATCTGCCATGCTTATAGTAGCAAAGGCAAATCATTTACAGGTGTAAGATTTTACTGTATTTTCTATTCTATTCTATCTAATGCCTTCTTGTGGTCCCACTGTCACCCCTACCCTCTGGAATGCTCATCCTAGATGCCCACACACACATAAATCGTATTGGGGTATTATCATTATTATTATTATTATTATTAACCATTATGTTAGCCATATTATTATTGCGAACAACATGTTAGCTGTAACCTCCCCATCTGTGTGAAGTGAAGTACTAATGGATTGTGAGTTGTCTGCAGCCTGACCAATATTCTGTCTTGGGAGTAAAAATAGACTGTGACCTCATGTGAACTTAGGCTATGTTAGGAAATTGTGGTCCATGGAGGACCTATAACCTCCCCTACACAGCCGGCCATTTTCATAATGTACTAAGCCTTAGAGCAGATTACTGGCACGACAGTCCATCACAAGACTGTCCTGCTGACACAGTTTGCAGATCAAAATGTCATATAAGGTTCTCTGCACAATTCACACATAAGGAGGCCTTTGTTGTGTTTCGGATTACCCAACATCTTACTGCATTTAGGGCAGGTTGTCTAGAATAGATACACACTTTATGAGAGACCATTTAATTGTATAGTACTAGTCCGGACACATTCTCTCAGTGTTTCTGATGTTCAATGAGCAGAAGTGACCTGGTGGTGGAAAAGTCCCTGATTGCAAAGCGTAACACAGACATCTCTCATGCTTTGGCTTTACCGTTCACATCGATCGAACAAAACAAAGGCAATAATAATATCGCATATCTGTCTTTCATATTGTGTAATGCTTCTACTAATTTGATCTACATTAGAACAAAATACTATTAACGCTATTTCAAAGACAACATGTCAGTGATGGGGAAGCAGTGTTGGTCAATATTACTTAGGAAAGTAACTTCTTTACTTTACTCGTTACTCCTTAGACAAAGTAATATCATTACTTTACTTATTACTGGAATCAAAGAGTAATATATTACATATTACGTTATTACTTTCCCAAGTTCTCAACTCCTATACATTCGGAAAAACAGAGATGTACAACATAATCTGTTTAGCGAGCTCTTTCTAGAACTGAATCCAATTTATTGGAATCCTAATAGTCTCTTTGCCTCTTTGACTTTCTCAACTATTTCACAATTGTTTTCAAAGACAGTTGAGGTCTTGTATTTAAAAATAAATACAAAATATAGCAGCAAGCGATTTGTAGTGTACATAACTGTGCGCAGGATGCAGCATGTGGACTGGATCTACAATCTAGTGCACATCTCTGTTGTTACAGTACCTGTCGATAGCTTGTAAATCTGTTCTATTTTTGCATGCAACAACAAGCTCATTTTAAAAAGTAACTTGGCGTTACTTGCAAAGTAATGCGTTACTTATTACCCATTTTTGCAGAGTAATCTCGTTACTTTACTTTTTGGAGCAAAAGTAATAATATTACAGTAATATGTAATCTAAAATTAGTTACTGCCCAACACTGTCAGTGGTGGGGAAGCAGGACTTCAACCCCGGATCATTTTCTGTGCTTTCTTTGCACAGAATGTACACCATAAGCATTTTAAAATGATGTGTGTCAACAGTCTGGCTCGAGAGACTATGTACACTATACACTGTACATAATACATTCAAACAAGGCCACTAGAAAGTAATGTGTTACCCATGAATACTTGTTATGTCAACATCTATCTTGTGCCTTCCCAATACATACAGTGACTGTCTAGTACTAGTAGTCTACGCTTCAGTTTTCTTTCTGTCTCATCTCTACAAGGACAATATAGAAAGGAATGGGCTGGGCATAATTCATTCAAAAGTTTGAAATATTCCAAATGTTTATAACACTCATCATGGCAATAATACACAAAATCAAAACATTTCAACTAACAGTAAGGGAAAGTCTTATTGGTCACCTCACCTAAACACGGCGCCAGCATAAACAGGCAATCGATAACAGTCACACTGACATGCCTATTTTCATAAACGAAAGCAGAGAGGGTCGGTTCTTAAATGTATAGTGCACTTTTTCATAGACCTTGTTAACAATATAGGACATGCATAACATGTCAACTAAACAAAAATAAAACAAATTGTAATATTTTTTTATTTGTACCTATATCCTACATTCCTACAGGCACACAACACCCAGGCTTTCATTTTCTGTGGGACTGTTGGTGAGATCAAATCAGATCTACCGGCCTGGCTGTGCCGGTCCCCGCCCCTCTAGGCCAAAATACTTTCAGCTTAGGTCAGGCTAAGAGGCATGTAAAACACCAGAAAATTCCCTAATAGTGGCAACAAGATCAGTCTCTCACCTTCTCTCCCAAAAGAAATGAGAAATGATGGTCATAGGGCTTTAGTATCACTGAAACACTAAGCATTTTTATTGAACGCCTTTTATGATAAAAAACAACTCCATAGAAATAACTTAAAGACTATGTACTGTATATTTGTACTGTATAGTATACTTTACTATTGACGGGATAACTTTAGAGACTGGGTCACTAGAGTCTGCCTCTGGACCACTGGTCATAGCTGGAAACCGTACACAGGTGTGTGTGTGATGGCAGCAGTGGGAGGGGCAGGTGGGGATATGGTCCAATCAGACACCATAATAACCCCATATGGCTTATCCCACTGACCAATCAGAGCTTGGCAATACAGGATGAGGCTACCAACTGCTAGAGTACTATAAAGGAGAGTACTGCCACTCCCATTGACTCCCAATGCTACCGCTGAACAGAAACACCTATTGGCTGAAAAGCACACGTGACGACGGCTATTGGCTGACAGGTGCATGTTTGGAACTAACATTAACTAACATAGTTCCAAACAAACCACTCTCGCCCATCCACTTGCATTGACAGCTGAGCTCCAGTGCGGGCGCGAAGCGCGAGATCAAAGCGTGTCAGTACTCTCCTTTATAGTGCTCTACCAACTGCCTAACAAACAAAGACTAGAGCTATTATACACCGTCCCTGTCTCATGGTAGTTCACCGGGTCTTAGGTCTAACCGTTTTAATAATGATAATAAAAAAGTATCGATGTAAACTCCTTTCATTGTCCATTGCACAAATATCCACAGTCCATTCACATGGCTACACAAACCTTCACATTGGCAAGCTAAATGAGAGCTGAAGGAGTGTCTGATACTTAGCTGGTGGTAGCTAGCTGGTGTTGGGGCTGGATTCAGATCTACAGTCAAGGCATCTTTTCGATTAAAAGGTCCAGGGGTCTTGAGTTGTGCTTGAAACGTCAATAATCACCAACTTCTTCTCTATTCGGGTATGATCTTTTCAAAGGAACTGGAATGAAAAGTGAGGCTATATAGTAACCAGCCCCTGTATACATTTGTATCATACCCTTAGTGGGAGATGCGATTGAGAGGATAGTGAGATGGTGTATTGCATGTTTTCTCTTCTCACGTCTCCTGACACAGGTGATAATATCCCCAATGCTGCCAAACCCCTATCCACATTTCCTCTAGCATCCCAAATCAAGTTTCTACATAGGTGCTTATCCTACACAACACAAGGGGTATTTACGCCGGCCGTGTATGGTGGTTGGTAATAGCCTCAGACCTCCAGGGGACTCTGCGGCCCCTCTGCACCCTGCGGGGGGTCAGGCTGCAGGCGGCAGATGGGCTTGTTGCACATCGGGCAGACACTTCGGATCTCCAGCCATTTCAGAAGACACCTAGGGAGGTGGAGACATTACATGTCAGTGTCATGTCATGATCCCCGAAATCTGTGGGAACTGTTGCTCTATGCACAGGTGAGAACATAAAATACCCAGCATTAATGTGGTGAGATGGCACACTAAGGGTTTAGCAGGATGCTAGACAAACACAGCCCTATGTGGAGGTTAAATTACCTTTGAAAAGTCAAAACATGGAACTGAAATGATCTTACTGAGTAGTATTTACAAGCGAAGCAAACAGCACAAGTGGCATATTTTGGCCAAAACATGGTCCTCATAGCCTCAGTGCAATGCAAAACCAAATGGACCCATAAGGGTCCATTTGGTTTCATTTTACACTCTCAAGAGTTACAGATCTATACATTTTAGGGGGCTGTCATGTGATCTACCTGCATGGCCTCCCTTACCAAAAAGCAGTATATAAAAGTATACTATAAGTATGCTTAGTTTATACTTAAAATGAAAAAGCATACTTTAAGTTTACTTTTTATATACTCGACAGATATATACTTAAGACTAGTATGCTTTAAGTTTACTTTTTTATATACTCAACAGATATACTTAAGATTAGTATGTTTAAGTTTACTTTTTTATATGCTCAAGAGATATATACTTAAGACTAGTATACTTAAGTACTATTGTAGAGAAGAGTCACCTAGTCAGCACCCTCCCCCTCCCCCTTCTGCTCATGGATGGAATCCCTGCCCAATTGTCAATCACCAATCACTGCTGTCCCCACTCACAACTCATTAGTGGCTTGGTATATAAGACTGCCTCTCCTCTCACTTCCTGTTTGACCAAAGCAGCAACAACAGCCCAAGAACAACCAGCTGAGAGCCCTCTGCTCTGGAGCCTCAGCAAGCTGCGGTTATGAGTCACTGAAGTGAGTTCAATTCAAGCTTCTGGTTTCACATGTTGGACTTTATCTGGGGGTGAGGGATATAAGGACTATGATTTGTTTGCCTTGGAGGTTACAGCATAGATTAGCTATTTGTTAACTTCTAGGAGATGCAATTATTATAGCTTTATGGAATATGCATGTGGTGTAATCACTGTTGAATTGTTTGTTTGATATGATTGATTGTTAATTATGTGTTTCTATCTATTGTAGAAAAAACCATAACCGTCCAGCCTGCCACCTCCTTGCTCAATTCCCACTGCTCGTCTGTGCAAAGGAAATAAAGGCTTGAACGGAATCCAACTTTGTCCTACATTCTTACTGATGTACCATGTCGATGTAAATAGTCCATGAGCCAGGCTCGACCTATCCCTACCTAACAACTATTAAGCCTATACTTTTCCCCCCCACACATTAGCTTCTTTGTTTTATGTTATACATGTTATACACCATGTTCAAGTTTTATAATAAAAAGTCTGAGAGTTAATAGTATGTGTTGATTTACATGATTTCCATCTACCTTGAAAAAACATGTACAGAAACAGAAACATTTTTACTTGACTTTATTGACCAGGGTTTAGTCTCGTTCATATCTATTTGGCAACGGTGATATGAAAAAAACTTTAGTTTTGTGGTCTGTGGTGCTGAAACGTCATCAAATGTTGGTCCGTGGCTCAAATGCTGAAAATTGTAATTGTAACTGCAATGAAAAAGGTTGAAAATCTCTGGTGCCGATGATGACCCATGTTGACCCATGTTGTATTTATTTTAAGTTTAATACAGTGAAATGTGCCATGTTAATGCTGTCTTGGTGTTTCTTGATTTTAGTGTAAACGCAGTATGTTAACTTTCAAGCGTACTTTAAGTATAGTCAAATGTTTGTCAAGTATAAACATAGTATATAAATAGTAAACTGATGATTATATGAATAGTATACTAGAAGTAAACTGAAATGCACTAAAAGTATGCTATAAGTAAAGTGCTAAGTAAACCTGGAAGTATATGAATAGCATACTTGAGTATAGAAAGTAGTTTACTAAAGATATACTTAAAGTGTACTAAAATGAACTAAATAAGTGGGTTAGAAGTATATAACTAGTAAACTAGCAGTATATAGATGAGTATACTTTTAAGTATATGAATAGTATACATAAGTATAACAACAAGTAAACTAGTAGTTTACTTTAGATATACTTTAAATGTACTAGAAGTGCAGAACTAGTATATTGATAGTATGCTCAAGTAAACTTTAAGTTGTTCCAATTTAGTGCGTAGAAGTATTAAGTAGTATACTTTAGAGTATACTTTATAGTGTACTACAAGTACATTGTTATTAGTATACTTGCTATGCTTATACTTATACTTAAGTATACTTAAAATATTAACTTGAAGTATACTATTTTTTGCTAAGGGCTGTGTGATCTACTGGTAGATCACAATCTACCTTTTGGGCACCCCTGATCTATGGTGATAAAGAGACCTGTTTGCTGACAAATTGAGGAAACTAGAACTAAAAGCATGTTACTCCTGAGCTGCAGGTTAGGAGTGGGGGAGTGCTGAGTTAAACATGTTCATAGACAAACATGGAAAGGTACGTTAAGTGTTTGCGTGTCAAGTATTTTGCTTGTCACTTGCCCCAGGGCAGCAAGTTGAATCGGTGTTTATCACAGATTTTGTAACTACTGCATCAGCTGTGAACACTCACTCAAGTAATAAAGGAAAGGGGAAATCCACCCAAAGACAGAATGGAATGCCTGTGACTCCTATAAGTGTCAACAATTCCAGTCAAGCAAATCACACAAAACTATTTTTTACCAACTATTTAGTGACTCCATGTCACTTGACGGCCCCACATTCTCTCTTGCTGATGCCAGACTGAATCTCATACCATTGTTTTCCATTGAGTACCATTGAGTCCATATGTCTGTTTTCAGTAAAGGTTATTGCTAGAATTGCAAATAATAAGTTAGCTATTTGCATGAACACGAAATTGGTTTGCTGGACGCACACATGATTCCACACAGGGAGGTTATTATTTGATATGTATACATACTGTACATACACACATGAAATTTGGTTATATGCAGGTACAGCAGCAAGGGATTGTGAAAAGTCACATCAGCATATTATTGTTGTTATTGAGGTTGCTGTCTGTTGGAGCAGTTCTACAGTGTGTTGACTGAAGGGAAGTATTGCTACCGATTAGACTAGCCCACCGTGCTTATGTCAAAGTTGTCAGTATGACTGTGGTGGTTTTGAAGCTCTTTTTTTCCCCACAATTTTTTCACCCAGTGCCAATTCCTAATGTGATCCTAGGCTCTACACACCCTCCACCAATCTGGGAAGGCAGCGGACTTGCCTCGTAGCTGGCCGGAGGGGGGGCGGGGGACGCATTGTGAGTTTGTAGATGTTCTATTTTAAAAATAATAATAATTTTAGAAATTGGTAAATGATATTTAACCAAATGGGCATAAACTGAACTCTTCCCATTGAATTATGTTGTCCTCAGAGAAATCCATGCAGTAGTAAGAAGGAGAGGGACAAACTGTTGGAGAGACAGGGAGAGGGGTACTAACTATGTTTGTAGGATCACAGAACACGACTAGTGGCAAGCCTAAACATTTGCTTCTCTTGAAATTATACATTGTCTGTTATTTTCACGCAACAAAGTATAATATGCATATCCACAAGTATTGATTCAGCTGTTCAGGAATGGATGGAAGGAAGGAATGTCATACGTCATACATACATTTGTCAGTGGCTGTCCAAACAAGGCAAACTTACTTCTTGTGAAAAGCATGTGAGCACGGACAAACTCCAAGCTCGTCCCGACTGCGGAACTCTTCTAAACACACGGCACAGGTTTGCTGCAGTACAGAGAAAATACATTTAGAAATGTCATAATTGATATGTTCCCAATAAACTGCTTCAAAAGATTCCTGCATACCTGTTGTATAAACTGATGGCTTAATCCAAATATCAGGCACAAGCGGCTTGCTGCTTCTCTCAGAATAGCCTAGTCTACAAAGCTCCAACTTGTACACATGTAGACCACATGTAGCCCAGGGCATGCACTCATGATTTAGCTAGGGCATCCACGCCACGTACAGCAGCCAAATCATATATGGCCACCACATACTGTATATCCTGTACGCTTTGGGATAATGTTTGAACTCCATGATTAACATGCAAACTTCTCCTGATTTTTTAGACAATTACAAAAATGTTGAAATTCTTATGTTTATGATTGGGTGGACAGATTTATCATATAGATTTATTATATGCAAATTCCTTTAGTTCTATAAAACTGTTAGTAAACTTGATGCCATTGGAATGTGCAGTGTTATGATTCAATCTATCCACTGCTTTAAGTAGTTTATTACCGATATGGTCACTCTTCACCAAAATCTATTCTACAAGATTCATGACAAGGTGTACACCTAATACTAGGACGTTCTTCTTCAATTAACTGGAGAAGTAACTGTTAGCACATTTTTCCTTTTAGAAAGCAGCAGCAGCTTAGATTTATCTGCACTACAGCCTGAAATCATCCTGAAAAGGCCACAGGAATACGTACTTTTTTTATCTGTGACTTCAGTTATCTCGATTCTCCATACATCTAGACCAGGAGTCTGCAACAGGTGACTCTGGAGCCATGTGTGGCTCTTTAGACCCTCCTTAGTGACTCTCTAGCTTTACAAAATATGAAGATTAAACTATGTTTATTGTCTCGATATTGTAAAAAAAAAAAAAAAAAAAAAAAAGTGAACAAGGGAACCCCGCCCTGTTTTGGTCGGGGGTTATGGGCTAAGGTTATGCTTTTGCAACACTTGTTATTCATTGCATCAGCAAGCATGATACATCACTGGACTTCCTTCTCCCTCTTCGGTGGTACTTTCCCTTTTTCTGTTGAATTTCTAGGAATCAAACTTGTCAGTAAATGTCCACATGTACGGTCAACATAGCTGACGAGTTTTCACTTCGATTTATTGTTTCTCAACTAGTGGACATTTTTAGACATTAGAAATATCCTACATTACTAAATGCAAGGTCAGGGACCACATGTAATAGCTGCAAGGACAACGTAGTCGTCCACGGAACACCTCAAATATCCTAGACTAATAATAGAGCATAAACATATGGAAACAGCCCAGACTTTAGTTGTCATGTGCAATTCTATAAAACAGATGTTGAACACATAAATATGTCTTATTTGCGCTGCCTCATTAAAAACAATGTACGTTGTATTTTAAACTCCAATTTGACCCTCTATCAGGCTGCAACAGCTCTCCCGACTCGTCCCGAGTGCTTAGTTTTCTTACCCTATATTTGGCTGGTCCGAGTACTATTTGGGCTGAGCCTTCATGTATTTCTACTCTGTGCCCCCCATGTTCCACGCAGCTCTATCTTGTCTGAATCCTTCATACCACATCCTCAGTAAAAAGCAAACAGTTGAAGATGGTTTCTTGGAGAATACAACACCTTTCCTCTTACTATATCACTATAGCCACAAATAAGCACAGCCTTAGGGCCATGACACATGAGTACCGCTAAAATGACGATGCCATATGAATTCACAACCTCGCCCATAATCATAAAATGATCAATCTTGATGCATTCCTCCTTATGTTTTATGCACACTGATCCATGAGTGAAACATTGTTCAATCTCTTATTAATTGCAACCGTTTCATTGTTATTTTTGTTGCTTTTGGTTAATTAGTACACAGTAAAACACTCTGTATTCATTTAACCACAAAGAGTGAGCGGATTTGACTGTGAATGCACCATTAAGGATCCACTGTTCATCTCCTTCACAACTTACCCCAAGAAGGCTTAGTTTCTTCCCAGCTCCTTTCAAAACCACCTGATGACAAATAGAATATTTGAATATGTATACATTCCTGCTATACATACTTGCAAAGAGAAGTAGATATAAACATGTCAGGCAATGTTGCTGTATATTACCTCATTATAGCCATACTGTTCTCTTGAACTTTGTCGTCTCAGTCTGTGGAATATGAAACTGTTATTAGCGTATTTATAACATACATACTGTACATCCACATATACTATATTATTTAAATGCCTGGTTGGTACCATATCTGTCTTTATACAAGCGTGTCTTATCATGCCATGTGTCAAACTGTGAGAGGAGTCATGAGTGTTTCATGGTGGAATTTACACCCATACCAAGCTCAAGTATCAGCCTGCATTTCTATAAGTGCCAAGAATGCATTATTATGGATAGCATTAGCATATTGGGCCTACGCAGTACTCACAAGTACTAAGCAGTGAGCACTGGAAGAGGTTGGTCGGCTGTGAAAGCGTTCTTGACAGCTTGATGTACTACGTTATTGTGGATCACAGTATAAAATCCAAATATATGACTATGTAGGTTTCCAAATGCCAGAATCTGTGTCAGTGGCTTCTACATGTGTACTTGTCACTTTGGCCCATAATTGTGTAAACCACCGTATTTTATGTCCAGGTTTTGTCATGAGACAATTGTATGAAATTAATCCACAGTCACAAACGCATAAGCATCTGCAGAAGAAAAGCCAGCAACGGAACTATACTGTTATTCTTAAAATGTTGAAACATAAATTGACTACACTGTAAAGATGTTTTAATTAAAGTGTTTGAGAATGTCCAAATGTAACAAAATAGGTGTCCAATCGGTTGTTTTGGCAATTCAAAAAGTGACCGTCCAAGTATATTTACTCAAGTACATTTTGAACATGTGAAATGGCCCAAATGGAACATTATGCATAATGTGCGCTTTTACCTTTGGAGAATATTCTGATACCCATATTCACATCAATTTAGTTTAAGGCTTAAAAGGCTTTTACTTGTAACAGCTTTTCTACATTGCATTATTGATACATTTACTAATATGTAAAAAATGTGCGTATTGTTTCTACCATTGTCTGTCACCAGACAACAGTGCTTCTATACCTGAACAGGTAGCAGCAGAAGATCAGGCTGAGCATGGAGATGAAGAGGCCGATGCCCAGGATGATGACGTAAACGTTGAGGGGCAGGTGGTACATCTCTTCAGATGACATCTTGCAATGGGGACCTGAGTTTTGTAGTCCAAAACCACACAAACACCCTGCGAGGAAAGACAACGCATCCATCACTTAGAGAGACAGACAGGCAAACTGCAAAACTTTTCATGATGGCTAGATGTTACCTTTGTCGTCAGTGATCCTGAATCTATTATGGAAATAATAACATGAACAGAATGACTTAAACTATTTTTAATTAAACTATTAAGAAGTCAGCCAGTTGTTGAGATGACAAGAATGTAAAAGCCCTGCGAGCAGCCCCCAGGCCAGAGTCTGCCTCGCTTTACACCAAACATTTGGTTGGAAGGTTGTCCTAAAAATCTGGTTCACCTGGTTCGACTTGGAATCTGCCTGCTAAATTATGAGATGTATATTTTGGGTTGATTGCCATGCTAGAAAATGGACTTCTTCGTATAATTAGGATGCATCTTCCACGGAATATTGCTCTGCTTTACAGCCATTTTATTTGGAGATAGCATGTCTACAGGACAGGTTGAAATAGGAAAAAAAGCATGGATATTATAGGCTTAAACTTTATAATGGCTAAAGACAAAAAGATATTTCATGGCACTTTGTAAAGTCACTATTGCAGTGTAACTAATCTAAATGTTATACAAAATCAGACATGTTATTACACAAGTAAACAGAGCATCTTGCTTGTTATTTTAATGTACAACCAGTACATTTGTATGTCAAAATAGTAAGCAATTGCTGTTTAAATAGACTATTTACAATTGGGTGATATTAATAGACAAAGGACTTTACAAGTTGTCTGAAAACAGGCCATTAAATGACCAAGAGGTAGAATACCATAAAGCATGAAATAAGCTGAAGTTAGCATGGGAAATTGGAAGTTGAAAGAAGAAGCCAAATGGCTTTACAAAGTGCCAGAAAAAAGTATGAGATGTGTGCTATCATGTCTGAGCGTAAATACTTTCAAATGAATCCAAGAGCCGGGGGACTTCACCGGCATTTGTTTCTGAACCAGTTCCACAACCTGTAGAGCACTTTGCCACCATACAAAGAACAAGGCACCCATGAATACAACCTACTGTTCATTGGTAATGAAAACTGTTAGGCATTTGAATCTATGACTGTGTTTCATGTGTTAGCCACAAGTGGACAAAGATAGAATAGCTTATGTCTGAGGAATGTGGTATTTTAAAATGCACTGGAAATGGTAACGTCAAAAGGGAATGCGTGCACAGAGACAAAGTAAGCCTACTGTACATAAAAAGGCAGTTTTATACACGGCATTTAAAATCATGAATGGGGCTCAAAACCATCAAGTGATGTAAGCATAATTACAGCATACATGGAGGGATGGACGTCATACAGTAGTTCAAAATGTATCGCCTAATTAGACTTGACCATTCTTTCTTTATATACGGTAGTGTACATAATGCGTCTGAAAAGACTCTTTTTCGAAATACCAACATAACAATGTAAAGCAGTTAGTAGCAGTGTGTGACCTTTTCACACTGAGATGGATATGGAGATACAGTATGAGCACATGTGGTGCTGAGCTACTGTGCACACGCGTATATCAGCTTTCTGTTTTGTTCTCAGTGTGTGTGTGTGTGTGTGTGTGTGTGTGCACGCGCGCGTGCGTGTGTGGATAGGTGGCCGATGTTATTCAAGGATTTCAGCTTGTAGCTTTTTCTGATTTGTGCTGAGGAAACAATATAGAGCTTTACTTTTAGAAATACACCAATATAAAACCCACATTCACCCTATCATCCAGCCAAAGTTGAAGTGTTGAGATGAGTGGGTTAGAATGGCCATTTAACTGCCCTTGTATGCCCTGCCCTAAAGTTCATTCCACAATAATGATCAGACAATTGCACGAGTCCCTCTGAGCCGAGTCTCAAGCAAGCACAAGGGTCAGGTTGTCTCAAGTCAAGTCGAGTCTCAAGTATTTTACCTTCAAGTCCGAGTCGAGTCGCGGCAAAAATGCGACTCAAGTCCGACTTGAGTCGAGTCGGTACGACTCGACTCCAATTGTCTGATAATGATAGAGAATCCTCAAAGTGCAGCAACCTGCAACCGGTCAATTCAGAACTCTGCAACTGGTTGAAAGTTGCAACCGTGAATCATTGGTATGGACTGTGGACATACCCACTGTGAGCATCTTGCTAAATCACGTCACTGTGTTTTGTGTCCCCCGTCTGTATGAGTGAATTGTGTGAGTGTGTCATGTCTGTGTGGGTGACGTTTAGAATCTAGGCCATGTGGCACCCTAGGTCCCCAGGCTGCGTCTTGCTCCTACTTATGGTCCTGTAGTTCTCTTCCTGCACTAGACAGCACCATATTTTAGAGCAGTGTTTCCCACACACCATTTTTACGGGTTGCTTGTAAAATGTGTTGTTGTTTTTACCTTTCCTACAATAACGAAACCTCAAATGTTTTTCTAATTTCATAAAATAAATAAAAAATAAAAGCATTTCTGAAAATCATGCGAGATTAAAGATTTTCAACGGCTTTGTTGTCTTATTGTTTTTTTTGTTACTTTAGGTCCAATGAAGCCACCATTTCTCTTTAGAGACTTAAACTGGAAAGGTTTTTGAACCCTTGCTCTCGTACAGTGAATGCCCAGTGGACTACTGACCCACTGAACCTGTTGTTGTTCACTTCCAGACTTAGCCATGGCTGTGTATGGTCTCCTCATATGACCTGCAATGCTTTCTTACATTGTGTTATATTTATAATCAATATGAATAAATTAATAAATGAATAAATAAATGTTTGTGAGTAGCAATTTGTTACTATTAACCACCAGTTGAGCCCTATCCAAAATTGTTACAAATAAATAGCATCACTTGTAGCATGTTAGTAGATTTTCTTAATGTCTCTAACATTAACAACATGTGTGTGTATGTGTGTGTGTGTGTGTGTGTGTGTGCGCGTGTGCTTGTGCCTTCAGGTTTCAATGTTTTTTTCTTTTCCAGGATTTTTCTGTACAGTTGTAAAGCCCTTTGCTCAAACGTTATACATTTTGAGTTGAGTTCACTACAAGTGAAGTGATTCCCAACCATCTCTCTATGAGGCCTGATGTAAAGCTAAACTGTTCCCTTATCCCTATTCCCCCAGAAGAGGATTACGATCTAAAAAAAAAAGAAGGAAAGAAGAAAGGCAGAAACACTTCTGCACCATTTCAAGTCACTTGTATGTGAACATTTACAACCGTCCTTGCGTCACACAGGAATGTGTTCCACTTGCTCCTTGGCCCAGGAACTCCTGCCAATGTGTGTTTCTCTATCGTGCTGGACAACAACAGAGGAAACCGTTGCTTCTGGGTTCAACTGCTAGAGGGACTTAATTCCTCAAACCAAGACTGCTGAGGCAGAAATCAGTGGGCTACTTTTAGTTTCCCTCTGAGGTTCAGTGCCCCTGCTACTCTTGTCCTCTCCCATGGCCTGTACTAGCTGGGTCAAAGGCTATGCCTGTTGAGCCTAGGATAGGTGACAGGCCATGGTCGTCACTGCACATTGGGGTGCTGGCCAGGGGTGTAGTGGAGGGGAGACGCGGGGGGACGGCGTCCCCCCACTTCTCATATCTCAAATATTTTTGGGGGCAAAAGTAGGCCTACCGTATGTTTTTTGTCTTGTTATTTACTTTTATGGATACAATTAGGCATAGTAAACAACTTTCTCAATATGTGTTTTAATAGCGTATGCGTATCTGTGTGTGTTGCGAAGGTGCATGCACGTGCCTTAAAGGGGAATTCCACTCATTTTCAGTATTTTACTATGTCATTAATATACTATATAGATGTTGCGTGGACATGGTAAAAAGGTTCCCCCATTCTGTGTTTTCTAGAAAATGGAGGTCTGAAAAAAATCA
Organism: Benthosema pterotum; assembly: GCA_039105355.1. Taxonomy (NCBI): domain Eukaryota; kingdom Metazoa; phylum Chordata; class Actinopteri; order Myctophiformes; family Myctophidae; genus Benthosema; species Benthosema pterotum. The sequence continues at coordinate 23,460,206 of CM076974.1, read as the reverse complement.
TTAGTATGGTGAAATACAGCTTGATGACATCTTGATGTGTTTCACCATGTTAATGAGTTTCCTTTTTTCTGAGAGTGGACAAATGGAACCAAACGGACCCGCTAGGGTCCATTTGGTTCACATTTGTCCACTCTCAGAAAAAAATAACTGAAAATGGGTGGAATTCCCCTTTAAGAGGCATCCCCCCACTTCTAAAAGTACCACTACAACACTGGTTGTAACTCATACATGACTGTGTGTGTGTGTGTGTGTGTGTGTGTGTGTGTGTGTGTGTGTGTGTGTGTGTGTGTGTGTGTGTGTGTGTGTGTGTGTGTGTGTGTGTGTGTGTGTGTGTGTGTGGCAGGGGGAGGGGGAGGGGGGGTGTAGGCTACTGTATCTGTAATCTTAGCAGGATGCTGGTAAATCATTGATAGTGCAGAGAGCTAAAAGTGCTAAAAGGTATAGGCCACTCAGTGAGTGAGCAAATGCTGCCGTCTGCCAGAGAAGACTGTTTTAGAACCAAGTGCCGCTGAAGGGTCTAAAAGCAACATTCTGAAGATACAAGCTGCACAATCTGCCATCAACAATAACAGGATTCTTATAGTTCATATCGAATATATACCCAGCCTAAGCCTCCTGTTGTCAATTGAGTTTGTTTGACTGACTCAATGATTCTGTTTTTTATAGTTTCATAAATGTTTTTCTCCTGCCTTTCATTAACTTTACTTTATCACTATGGTGATGTGGATACATAGTTTGAATGGTTGCATTGAATGTCCATATCAGCTTGTCTCTGTGTTTACTTTAATTATTTGGATCTGGAATGCTATACCTACCGCTACACCACTGCACGGGGTGCATGAAACCAGCCGACCGTTGAGCCAGGCAGTCCCAGACCTTTCGGACCAGCAACCGTCTCCCCCTGACCCTTGATGTCACGGTCGCCTCACTCTCCTGGACCCTAAAACGGTTTCCGTGGATGTCTTCTCCAGAGACAAAGATATTACCAAAATCCCCCCTCAGTCAGTCAGTCAGAGCCAGCCAGAGTCTATAGATGTTATATTATACACTCCCTTATGGGTTCTGTCACAAGAAAGGGGATATCATATTATCTTTCGGCTACTGATAGTTGGTAGATATGCCTATATGGCTATAGATTATTTGATATAGAGGGCAGAAATTGTGAGTTGTGGGTTCTGTAGATTTGGAAGATCTCACAATTCCCCGAGGAGGCTATAAAATGCTTATTTACTGCAGACGATTTGGGAAAATTAAGGTGCAATTGACGTTTAAGCAAAAGCTCTTGACAGGTCCAAGCTTTGATTCAGAGTCATGCTGCAAAACAACAGTGTGGGTGTCAGGCAAAGGAGGGGAAGCAGCATAAAAAATGTCCCTTCTTCTTCCCATCATAACAAAGACATAATTATCCACATGGTGATGAGCCAGTGTTCTTTGGGGAGAACACGTCCATTGACAATCATCCAAAGAGCAAAGCTGAATAAAGTCTCTCCTTTTTATTTTTGCTTGCTTGCTTTGTCTTCCTTCAAAACATTGTCACAAGGCTCCCCTGCCCTACTGTTCCCCCGGCCCCCACCTCGCCTTTCTTTGTCTCTCCGTTTCTTCTCCTTAGTCTACTCGTCCTATAAATTCTTTCCTCTTGTTGGATCTTCCACGATGGTTTCCTCCTCGGAGCTGGTGAAATCCTGCCTTGTGGCCAATTAGGGAGAAACAAAGAAATGATACGGATGGATTCCCCGGTCAGCCAGCCAGCCAGCCAGCCAGGCAGCGGTGTTTCCAGCCAGCCAGTCAGACTGCCGATGTCCTCCTCTCTCCTCTGCCCACCCCCACCATCTGCTCCACTGATTTGTTTTCTAAACAAATCCTACAACGACTGTGAATATCAAATATAAATCTGGGGAGCAGGCAGGGTTTCTCCAGTCCAATCTCCTCCGCGTCCACGTACGTTCACCCAGTCAGTCCCCACCTCTAGTCTTCTTCCGTTGCCTTTCTGTTATCTCTCCTCCTCCTAATGGTTCCCGACCGCCGAGCACTTCTCTGGCTCTCTCAGTTTGTAAACAGATCTGAGCTCATGTGATTCGCTGCCTGCATCACAGCTCTGTCTGCCTCCCGCCCCCTCCTTCCTCCTCCCTCCCCACTTCTCTCACCTCCTCTACCCCCAATTCCAGCTGCAGGCTATGAAGTACTGTAGCAGTAGAGCAGAGAGCAGATGGCACACAGGCAAGGTGACAGGAAGAGATCGACAGGCAGGCAGATAGACAGAGAGACACACATACAGAGAGAGACAGACAGTCAGAAAGGGTGCAGGGGCACAGCAAAAGCAAGCACACTATTGTACATGCATCGTGGCCATGAAAGGAAGGAAGTTGCATCCCAATGGGCAAGATTTTGTGTGTGTGCGTGCGTGTGTGTGTGTGTGTGTGTGTGTGTGTGTGTGTGTGTGTGTGTGTGTGTGTGTGTGTGTGTGTGTGTGTGTGTGTGTGTGTGTGTGTTTGTGTGTGTGTGTGTGTGTGTGTGTGAGAGAGAGAGAGAGAGAGAGATTGATTGATTGATTGAATGATTAATCACCTTAGAGATTTATGGTAGCCTACAATTCAAGAATGTATGAATGAATATTGTTTTTAGTTAACAGAAACAGGAATGGTGAGTTACAGTACAAGTTACAGTACAAGTTAAGTAGGTCTACACACTGCAACAAAACTGATAAAACTGATAACAGCATGGGGATTTACAGTAGCCTACAATTCAATTAGGCCACTACAACTAGGCCTACAACAAATCTGGGAAAAACTATGATTGGACAGTTAAGAATACCCTGGTTTACCCAGGGTATACTTTTTTTTCTTTTTTCTTTTTTTTTTCTTTTTACAAAAGTGGCCACCTTGTTCATTACATCAATCACTTTTGTAAAGCCAGAAACCATAGAGGCGAAATCATCAGGTTAAAAAAATCATAGTGGAGGTAAAAAGGGAAAATAGAAATATACAAAGAGGGAAAAGGGAATTATATTTGTATTTTGTTTTACAGAGGTCCGTATAGGTGCCCTTTGAGAGTGCTTTTGATTAAGGAGTCAAGTAATTCACGTGTCTTTATGACAGGTATATTGCATATGAGCGAAAGTCAGCTGTTTGTGCCAAATCCACAACTCAATACAAAGCTGATGTGATGATGGCCTATGTGAATGGACAAACCAGTTAATCGTACACTTGTTTGCAATGGCAGCCACCCTGTCCATTTCATCAAACATTTAAAGACATAGAAATATGCACTTCCTTAAACCCAGAAGCAGCAAATCATAGTGGAGGTATAAGTGAAAAGAGTGAAAAGTGAAATGAGAGATACAAAAAAAGGAGGGGAATATATATATATATATATATATATATATATATATATATATATATATATATATATATATATATATATATATATATATATATATATATATATATATATATAGCAGAAGCAGTTGCATCTCGACTGTCTGTGTGTTACTGTTTACATATTGTTTCATTCTGCTAGCAGTCTTTCTGTCTCCTTGCCAATATCTATTTATAGACCGGTATGAGGAATCAAAACACACCAAAAGCAGCAAACAGGTGAGATAGTGAAAGGCAGAGGGACGGCAGGCAGCATGTGCAGTAGTAGCAGTAGTCCAAGGGAGGAAGACATGACAGATGACAAGAAAGCCGACAGAGCAGATGCAGATACAAGGAAGTAAACACGAGATGATCTTTCTCTTGCGTGCAGGAAAATGATTTTCTGCATGGGTGGTAAAGCCATTGACCTTTGCCCTTATACTGTAATGTCTTCTTGCACTTTTTCAGTTAAGTTCAGTCTCCTGTTTGGGTAACCATCATTGTGGTAGAGATGGTGGGACTCTAATATGTTGCATTTTCTCATATATAGTAAAAAAAAAAAAAAAAAAAAAAAAAAAAAAAAGAAAGAAAGAAATCCAACACACCTCTAGTACAAAATGGGGAAGTGTTTATTGTGTAGACATTTTCAAAACAGTATTTTCAACGTATGTCAAAGAATAATAATATTGATTAATAATATTAATAGTGAATAGGCTTTGTAAACTTGTAAAAGCTTTTGTAAACTTTGTAAAAGGTAGCTAAACTGTTGTGCGTTTATATAAAATTTCCTCAGTATTAGCTCTAACCCTGTGTTGGCTCCCGCTCATTCAAGGAAACCTCAAAAAGTAAACTCTGGAAGAATAATATTTGTTAAAGAAAGAAATGCAAATAGGCCTAGAACAGAAACATACTCAAACCTCAAAGCTCTTATGACATTTTTACAGATCACGGTCAATGGTCAGAAGTTCAGAACACGACAGTTCTAGAAGCCATGCTGCAGCTACACCTGCTGGCTGATCTGTGGAAGTGCAGGAAGGTCATTGAGCAATAGCAAAAATCATTCAAGCACTACAGAGAAACAAATTAAACATATGACGTGAATTAAAACATAGATAATTATAATTAAGATAATTATATGATAAACCAGGGTTTACAGTTGTTTAACTAGGTTTGTAGATAAAACAATTTACCTACACACAGCATCACTTAAACAAGTACGTGTATGTGTGGTTACAGTACATAATGAATATTAACAACATAATTACTGTAAAACATAAGCTTGCAATTGAATTCACAACAATAACTGAGTGTGTTTCAAATATAAAACAGGAAATAACTGTCCCTAAGCATCAGTCAGTCCTGCTTCAAATGTTGATTGAAGGTGTTACACCTCCTAATAATAAATTCAGCAAAGTATACTTCATGTTTAGCTGCTATTGAATTTTAGGATACTTTATTTTAACATGCATTTTTAAATGAGTTAGTTTTATGGTGATATGATCAAATATAAATATTAATGTCTGGCACATTTTCTGAAAGATTCTGACCAAAAATAGGAATAAAACAGCCCAGTGCCTTCTGATGATAATATAGGTTCAGACAAAGTGCTGTCAGCACAGTGAAATCATAAGCAGAGCCATATATGTCCCTACGGGTAGCCCTATAGCTTATGGACCAGAGCTATAGGGTTTTCCACCATCCCCCCTGGAGACATAAATGACACATGCCACTGTGTCTTCAATTAACAGCTTTAACGGCAGTGAGATTGTCAATGACACTGAATACCACATGAAATTATCACACTGGCTCCCACAATATTCAATATTCTCCCCATTGTATTCATAAATGCAGACGCATTCCCATGTTTAACACAATTATTCCGATCTTGCAGTTACTAGCATCTGTCAGGTGCCTAATTAGTAAATTGTAACAGTGTACCCCAATATCAAACCCTTTCTATAACAAATATAAACATCTAGCTACTAGTGAGATTTAGTTAGATTTAGATTTAGTTCATTTATTGTCCACATTGTGGGCATTTGTCTTCAGTCTCATAACATCAAAACAGATGTTAGTTGTTTACCTAGAGCAGTAGAATTCTTCGGACAGTAGACTCGACATTGGACAGGAATCAAGGAATCGATCCCTTCAATTTGGACTGTACCACTGCTTCTTAAACTTTGACAGCAATGGCTCCATTTGAGTTACATACTTGCAAGCGTCAATTTTGACCCTCTAAAATGAACACAGAGAGCCCTTTGAGAATCTGTTACTGTATGTACAGTATATAGGGCCAAAACCACTGCAAACCTCTGTGTTGTCTGCTGTCAACTGAAGACATCCAACTCCTTGTCCATGGCCTCTATGTTGTTCTCTAGGTTGTACTGGGCCCACTTGTTCAGCCTGCTGTACAGGGGGAATCCATTCTTCTCCCTGTAGAGGTAGACACCGGTCACACGGTTCCAGTCGGTGCTGGAGATGGCACGAACATTCTGCTGGTGCTCGGCAAGCAATTCCATCTCCTCCTTCTCCAGTGCCACAAAGCCATAAAAGCTTTTGACATTCTCTGCGGCCATGAGGCGGGCGTGCACTTCACCTGTGCGCTCAAAGAGGTCTTTCTCGCTGGAGCGAAACTGGGACCAGTAGTGTTCTTGCTGGTAGCCCAGTGGAGAGCAGCAGCGTTTGGCACACATTGACAGGAACACCATCAGAGATATTACTGCCACCATCAGCCAACCTATCAGCTGGAAGAACAGACGTTGATATTAAGGATACTGAGACACATGATAGTGGAATCAAATCAGTAAAAATCAGTCAAATGCTAATGTATTATAAATAATGTGTTCTACAGGTGCTGTGAATACAGTCTACTGTATGTGGTCAGATTTGACCATAACCCTAACTCACAGGGGATAGTGAGTCTTCTGCATGAATTCCTCTGTGCATCGTAAATGTTAGCCTATTATGTAAAATGTCTTTATTCAAGGCACTTTACATTCACTCATGCACACAAACGTTCATACACTGATTGTGGAAGAAACCACAAGGCATCAACCAACACCCCGGGAGCCATTTGGGGTTCAGTATCCTGCCCAAGGATAATTTGACATGTGGACAGGAGGAGTCAGGATTAGAAACCTCAACTCAACTCATTGGATGACCTCTTAAACTACTATAGTGTAGTTATCGCATGGAATGTTAACCTTACTGTACACTACCCCTCCATGTTTACAAAAAACATTCAGGAGATTGAGGTTAATGTCAACTTAAGCCCCGTAAGACTTTGATGATATACATTACATCTCACATTGTGTGGCATCGTGACATGTCGTAAGGCTCTAGATCTGCTATTTTTGATTGTAGAAAAGAATTGTTATAAATGTTTGAAAATATATTTTAATGTTGAGCTCTGCTAGCTACTCCTCGGCCCAGCTTTGCCCCAAATGTGGATGCATTGATAAATGTGGTTAACCATAGGAAATAATACCACTCCACTACCTGAGAATCATACTTCAGTCGTCGCTCAACTTCAGGCCAAAAAGCCTCAAGCTCTTTTGTGACACTTCCCCTGCAAGGGAATTTGGCCAGAACCTCTGAACTGTGGTTCAGTGGAAAGCCCTCTATGTCCACAGGGTCAATAAACTCACTCAAGGCACATGTGTAGGCCTCACCCCGTAGCAGAGAGATGACCACCCATGTCACCGGGGCCACCACAGCCCGGCCAATGATCGTCCCCTTCAGAGCGAAGGCTACAGCCCCTGACAGCTTCCGGCACGTTCTGAGTCTGAACTCAGACACCAGGTCCCACGTGCTCTTGTTCATCATGATACCTACGAGGAACAGTGCCATAGCAGGGACACCAATGGCTGCCAGACCATAGCGGTAGTTCCTCCCAGAAGAACAGGGGCAGTGGAAGGCAAACACGTTGTATGCCGTCTGGCTGGCCACGGTGCCCAGTGCGATGAGACCATTGAAAATCATCACATCTTTGCTCTTGAAGAACAAGGACATGAACTTGAAGTTCTCTGAGACGAGAGCAAAGGCAGCCATCTTCTTGGATGTTGAAGATCAACAACAAGAGAGTTGTGAGGTTTTCCCTCTGGGTTTGTACACAGCAGTCACGCTAGAGTCAGGGAGAGATGGGGGTAAGACTCAGGTTCTTTAAATTATTATTATAGTATGGTAGTCAGATTAGTTACTCAAATAACTATTTATTTATGTGAAAATGTGCAATGACTGTCGAAAATGAAAATAAATGAAAATGAAAATAAATGAATGGATTCTGATGTCTTGCAGATGCTTTGCAGTTCGTTCGTTCGAGTTAGAACATGCTCTCACTGTTGACTAAAAAAATACAAAAGAAGCTTTCATTCAACACTGAGTTTGATCCATAAAGAAACTAAGCATGAGGCTAAGCATGCAACTAACGGAAAAGAAAACAATGATGCTAACTTACACTCCAGCACAGCTCTGAGGTAGATCATTATGAGACCCTGTTCTTCAAACAGAATTGCAGGAAACCAAAATCTGTGAGCTTACAGTAAGAAAAAGGGGCGAGAGTAATGAGAAGAGATTTCCACTAATTTATACAATCCGTGGATCTGTAAGTTAGAAAAGAGTTCTCTCTTTGCGTGTGTCTGTTTAAATGTGACTGCTGGGCACCAGCGATGAGTCACATTCAGGAACTGCAGCTCAGTTTCCTCCCCCATGGAAAAAAAAACTCTTGGCTTTTGAATGGAAACATGTGTCGAGGATCACATAACAATATGGCTGCCACTAAAACTCCCAGCATACGAGTTGCTGAAAGTGAATGGATGCATAATGAGTAAACATGAGTAATCATATTACATTTGCGGACATTTAATATGAAATGACATGAACATGAGCATGGCATTTCCAAAGACACTGGTTTATATAAGGATCAAATATTTTGATTACAGGACAGGCATTATGGCCAATCTTGCTTGAATATATCAATGTCAGAATTGTGGGTCTAATAATGCTAATATCAATTTAAAAGTGCAAAATCAAAAATGTGTATTTAGTATTTATCAATAAAAACAATACTTTTTCTATTACTCTACAGTATTACAAAATTGTACATATCCAACTTCAATATATGAAAACAGCACTTGATAATACAATGAAACAGAAATGTTGTAAATGTTATAAATGGTAAAATAAAACACACACACACACACACACACACACACACACACACACACACACACACACACACACACACACACACACACACACACACACACACACACACACACACACACACACACACACACACACACACACACACACACACACACACACACACACACACACACACACACACACACACACACACACACACACACAAATCAAAGCATGTGAAAGATGCATAGGTGATGATAAGCCCTACTAACTTGCAGAAATAGTCTATACTTCATACAAAGGGTGAGACTTTAGAAAATCTGCCTTACATCTCACGGAATATCCCTGTAGATCAAAATACAGAAATGGTTATCTTTGCTTGTTTGGGATGTACATTTACAATACATGATGTTTGGTTTGCCCATAGAAAGTCTCTACTCTGAACAATTTGCATGCCCATATCCGTCTGTCCGTGTAGCAAACAACGTGTATGCAAAATTAACCAAACCCCAGCCCATTCAAATCCTCCACATGAGTCACAACATTTGTACTTAGTAGAATGAGATATGACTGGTTCAACAAAGGCATCAAAATACATCCAAGTGAAAGGCACACCTTTATCACCACCATCATCACTTCATAGATATCCACTTACATACATACATGCATAACAAATACAAACACAGCTGTGCATACTGCACATTCATGATGTGTGTGCCTTGCACTCATGTGTAAGACAAGCACATTATTATTGCTATACTGGTAATTGAGACTGATTCAAGTAACTTATCTAATTTATAGATTAACGAAATTGTGGTCTTCTAGACTCTGGACCCATCTTTGGGTCTCGGACCAATTGTTACGGTTGTATTTCTTTCCTACATAAAATTAAATTGCAACTTTTTAAATCAATCGATTAAAAACAATATTTTTTTTTCTTAATATTTTAAGAAGATGCGCAAGCAAAATGTGGAACATCTGCTATTTTCAGTAGTTTAAGTCTCCTGGACAAAGGGGTCTTGAGCTAAAACATTTGGGAACCTCCTTTATCCTTACAGACCAAACATTGGCCATTACCATAAGCGTAAAACTCAAACCTGTTGCTCAACACCTGGAAATCAAAGCCAGGTGTCCTGTGTGGAAAAGCAAACATCTACCAACCATTCAAAATGGAATCGGTGCTTGGTCAGGGGAGATATTGGGCATGATGTGATAATGAGCTATCTACAGGCAGAGCCACTTGTTAAGTCTATATGGGTCCTCTACCTGACTCCAGGCTATACATTTCTCACTGGAGTTGAAGGGATAACACACAGGCAGCCACAGCAGATGTAGTTATATTGTCTGAAGTTACTGTATTTGGTTAAGTGTCAGTCTCTCTCTTTCTTCCCTTCTGTCTCACCCAGTGGAGCTAGTAGATCTGATTGCTTGCAGTGCCTGCCAGTGCCAAATGCTTTCTAATGACCCATTCCCAAGAACGTACGCACACATGCAAGCAGAGCCCAGTGCCACCTAGACGTCAGAGTATAGTGTGTTACCATCGTGGTCCTCCCAGGTCACACACACCCTGGGCCGGTATTCTATCTTAGTGACGTCCAGCTCAGGTTTGCAGTAGTACCACTTGTTCAACAAGCCGTCCATCTGCTCCTGCCTGGTGATCCCAAAGAGCCTCTCCTCCTCTTCTTCCTCCAGCAGCTCCTCCTTCGTCATGTGGCGCCTGATGTGGGGCGGGTGTGGGAGGTGGAGGACGGTGTCCTCGCGGGCACCCTCGAAGAACTGCACCACGCACTTGCGGGCGAAGTCACGGGCATGCAGCACGCACGTCTCGTCAAACAGTTTCTGCTCCACGTCCAGGTAGTTGCTCCAGTAGCGCGTCTGCAGGATGGCGGCGTGGTCATCGAAACATGGCTTGACCAGGCGCCCCATGGCCCCCAGCAGGATCCCGAAGAGGAGGATTGACCAGCCGATGGCCTGGGATAGGGCAGTGATAATGATAGGTGGATGTTTATGCAAGCTCTGTTTGTTGTTGTATACTTGTACATTGTGACTGCAATGCTTGCAACACTGGTGTCTACTTTCATGTAAAGTGTCTTCAAGCATATAGATCTATGGATTGTTCATGTCAGTGTGTAATAAGAAATATCTTACTTGGGAATAGCACCGGACATAGCGGGAGACTGCTTTGCGGAAAGAGCTATTCTGGAAGATAATATCTTCCTTACAGGGCACTTTAGCCATCACTCTGATCACATCTAGTCCTGTGTGGTTGGGCATACCTGAGATAAAAACAACAACATATGTGTAATTTGACTCAACACCAATATGTTACCACAACAGGCTATGCTCAGATGGACTATTTCCGCTCATCTTGTAACAACTGTTCTGTACCGGAGAAGGGTTTGGGGTCCACACTCATACTGAAGGCACAGATGAGGATTTTTCCATCCAGGAGAGTAACCAAGATCCAGACCATGGGGGCCAACATGGCTCTCTGGAGCATGGCAGCAAAAAGGTGCCTACAGAGCATATGAAATTCATTAAAAAATGCTGTAAATCAGTTTTGTAGTGGTGAAACGCAGCTGCTTATTGTGTGTGTAGAAAGAAAGTACCATTGAATGTAATAATTGAAAATGCTCCTCAGAACCTTAAGTCCAAATAACAAAATATGATACTGTATTGTCCAGAATATAAGACGACTCCCATTTTTCAAGATTCATTTGTGAAAAAAGAACACTGAATGTCAAATAGTAACCCCTGGATATAATGCGACACCATTTTATTAAGGATATTTCCATAGGGAAAAAACAAAACGAAACAATCTTATATTCAGGCCAATAAGGTATATGATACAATTGACGTCATTGTACAATTTTGCTGTACACTTGACCTATTTTGTCGTTGTTGGGTTTTTTTTTTAAGTGGTTTTAAAGTAACTAAGTAGCCTACTTTAACTTAAAGGACCACTTCATCACTTTTCAATGAGTCTTCATATAATAGGTCCTTACTAACGTACATCATAAAAAAAATTCTACTGGGTCTGTCTCACAGGAGGGCTGTGGGCAGATCAGAAACGTGTCTTCCAATGACATCATCGCTGGGGAATGCAGGTTAATAGAATCTGCAGGCTTTCCTGAAAAGTTGCAATGGAAAAATGGAAGTAGTCATTCTCCCGATAATAAAAATATAAATATTTTTTCCAAAAGTATTGTCACTGGAAGACGGATTTCTGAACTGCCCCAGCCCTGCTGAGACACAATAGGGAAAAAAATAGTATTTTGTCATGTAGGCAACGTTATTGAGGGGCCTATTATATGAAGACACTTTGGAACGTGGTGAAGTTGTCCTTTATCCTTTAACTAGGCTACTGTGCTTAAGTACAATTTGGGTATTTGTAGCCTACTTTACTTGATATTTCCAATTCCGAGTAGGCTATTTTATTTCACTATATCTCAGAGCCAAAATCTGTACTTTTACTTCACTACAATTAGTTCAAAATTGCTGTTTGTTCACGTTGTCTGTCTTTCTATTTTACCTGAACCGTCTGTATATTTCTGCTAAACTCATCATGGCTCCACCTGCGGTTGCGGATGGGTTATAACAACTTCTAAATACGCTAAGTGGAAAGCAAATCAGCCCATTCCATCCATGCTGCAGTGGAACTCTAGGCTAGTTTTAATGGAAAATAAAATTAGTGTCTCACCTGACCACAGCGGGATTTTTGGATCTTTTCCCAACGGGTCTCAGCCATTCGTCCATCATAACGCCCGTGTGTCGGTTGACCAGCACGCCCAGGAAGAACAATATGACAGGCGGCACTATCATCACCCCCAGAGAGTACAGCTTGTTGTACTGAGGCAGGCAGGGGCAGTTGAAGTCAAAGCTGGTGTACAGCTTGACGCTGACCAGGGCCAAGATGATGCAGATTCCATTGGAGATGGACTCGGAGTTAGACTGAAAGTACTGCAGGACCAACTTCATGCGCTCCATTTTTTCCTTCTTTGTTTTAGATTTAGTGGTGATTCAGAGGGACTTAACGCAGAAGCCTTCATTCAATGGATGGGTGCTTTCAAAAGTAGACTACAAAACACCCGGTTCATGCACAAAGTTAAAAATAGTAACATTACGTTTAATTGGAGACAGTAAGAATAATCGAAAAATCCTGTTTTCACCCACCTGCAAAGGAGAAGCTTTTCGTGCAAATGCTGCAATGACCCAGATACAACTAGTCCAGGTGCACTGACCACACCCTGATCCCACAGCAGACCAAGTGAGAGATCAAAGGCTAGGCAGAGGGGATTGTTATAGGATACAAATGCAAGCATAGGCATTCAATATGGGCTGTTACTTTCTGATGGCATTCAGTATTTATTTCAGACTGATTCTGCAAAAGGGCGTGTATAGGCTATAAGTGTATATACACACCAAGATGTGGTGAATGCACAGGTATGTGTCAATTACTGAAACTTTGTAGAGAAAGTAATAGGAGAAAATATATAAAACTCTACAGTGAGTATACAAGTGAAAGGCATGAATATTCTTTACTCTGCTACCACCACAACAGACTTTAAGGTTACATTGTTTATTTATACATGAACACAAAACAGGTTACATACACATGGGTAGAAAACAGCAACACATTTCAACTCCAAACATGAAACTAAATAAAACTATAAAATGTTAAATAAAGAGGCACATTTCTTTTAATTTGCAAAGACAAAGAAAAAAAAAAACACCCATCTTTCAACCCATCTTCATAATAGGTCCTCACTAATATACACAATAGGAGATCACTGTTTTTCCCCTACTGTGTCTCACAGGATGGCCATGGGCAGTTCAGAAACCAATCTTCCAGGAGCATCGTACCTCGGCAGATTATTTTTTCAACTTTTTTTTCTTTTAATATTTGTATTTTGATTATCGGGAGAATGATCGGTCTTCCATTTTAGCATTGCAACTCTTCAGGAACAGAAAGCCTGCAGTTTAGCTTGGATTCTCTATCGTTGCAAATGGAAGACTGGTTTCTTAACCGCCCACAGCCATCCTGTGAGATACAGAACTAATGTACAATAAACGTACATTAGCAAGGACCTATATAAAGACATGTTAAAAGTGGTGAGGAGGTCCTTTAATAAAAAGTTTTGTTTCTCTCCCAACAATCGTATTTATAACATTTTTACAGACCTACAGTATGTATTTTGGGTACTGATTTCTAAACAAGGGTGGTTTTCAAATTAAATTTGTGGGTCAAGGGCATTTTAGGACACAGGGTAATACCCTGGAATTAGGCCATTAAAAATCCCCAAATTGCCCCCCCAGCAAGCCCCAGATCAGGCGGTGAGAAACAGCACGCATACAGTACCTGTAGATGTGTGGACCAGCTCTGTCATCACCCAAGTGCAAGTGATGTCACGTGTGGATTCAAGTGACATCAGAGACAGGACATCTGCACATTTATAGTAGTTACTTTCTTCAATAGCAGCGTCAGCAGCATACCGATACCAGGCAGTGGATCCAGTCCTAGGTTTCAACTTCCTTTGTTCGGTGAAGGAATGTACTCCGGAAGTGTGAATATATAAAGCCCAATTTATACTTAGTTGCGCGCTGGTGTGAACCGACTACAACTGTTGTGAGCTTGTGGCTCTACTCTAGTCGGTGGACAACACCTGTGCATAGCGAAGCATAAACTCTGGCTTGCAGTCTGCTCACATCAAAATGTCTGATGACTCACTGGCCTCGATTACTCTGAACACACCGCCCCTCTCCAGTGTTGAGCTCCTCTTATCCTTGTCTGAAAAAAAGAAAAATAATTGTCATCACTTTGAATTATGCCAACACACACGTTAAATTCTAAAATACACCAGGGTGTCCAATATCTTTATTGGAAAACGACTATTTATTCACCCATTAAGTCACTTCGATCCAGCAGACTCTCCAGGTCCTCGTCACTGATCACCTTCCCCTTGATACTTCTCATCTCCCTGAAACAAGGTCACATGAGCATGAATTACAATGACAATTCTCTGTTGGATCAGAAAAGTATAACTATTGCAGGGGTAAGGCCGGGGCTGACACTATGGCAGTTAAATAAAATACTAAGTTCGCTTTCAAGCTGCCCAAAATGCAAGTATACATCTGAGTGAGGGTCCGCCATTATTAAATAACATAAAAGTATTTTATTACGATAAATAATCTTCTCTGGTATCAGCTAACAGAAAGCGGGGTCGGATCAGGAAACACAAAAACTTTAGTTTAAAACACTTTTAAAAAACAGAGCTGACCATTTGAAATTGCAAATGCTTTCAGTAAAATGCACAGACAAATGAGGGATTATTTATTATTATTATGTTATTGGCGCCTCAAACGTCTTACCACTACTGTATCAAGAAATCTAAAAAGAAATTTATGCTTGCTCGCAGAATATTAACCATAGTACAGCATCTATGTGGTTAAAATTAAAGAGACAAGGGAGTTCACACTAACTTATAGCCAGTTCCTTACTTGGCAGTGTTTCGGTTCTTTAACATTTCCTTCAGTTCATCCAGATCGATACAGCTCTTCTCTGGTTGGTTGAGCTCTGTCCGTGTTCCCTTGAACTTGTCTGTGGAATAAAAGAGGCAGGAAAAAAAAAAGTCAGGTGAGTGATTAAATCCAAGAAAACAGACAAGCACACATTAGTCATACACAGTATTACATTTAAAGCACAAATAACATGCATTCCTAAAAGTGTCTTTAATGTCACTGAAATAACCAGTCGTTATTTCTTTCGGGATAGTTTTAGCTGCAGTACCTAACACCAATGTCCTGAGGTGGTGGAGCCCCTGATATGCAGATATGTCATTTTTCAGTCATTGTAATACTGATGCCAGATAAAACAGACAAAAAGAAAACAATGGTGGACATTGTAAACAAAGTGGAAATGCAAAATTGGAACTGAAATTTGGACTGAAGGAGAGGAGGAATTAAACTAATAGGATATGATATGAAAGCCTGATTGTTCAAACTCTGTTATTTGTGGAGATAAAAACAAAAAACAAATGGGAGCACCAAAAACACGCTATTCACACGTTATTCTCCCTTTAACATATTAATTCTCAACATGTTAACACCAGAGTGGAGGGTCTTCAGGATGCCAAAACAGATACAAGCTTTTCACATAATGTATGTGTAATGATGCTCTTGACATAATAAACTGCTTTCCATTTCTAGACAGACAAATAGACAAAGTAATACTCTGCATAATCATTCACATTTGCACCCTCGCACCCAAGTCTACATGATGGCTCGTTTGACAGTAAAAATAAATCTAGAGACATGTGATAAGAACAGAATCACCAAAAAATGCAAAAGTATACTCACTCTTGTGGATGACCATCTTCTCCAGCTTCCTCTTGGCTGAAGCGCGCTCCAGGATGGTCTGGTCAATGGTGTTGGCTGTCACCAGGCGGTACACCACCACCGGCTTGGTCTGCCCGATGCGGTGGCAACGATCCTGGGCCTGCAGGTCTGATTGGGGGTTCTGGTGAGGGGAAATGAGACACGCTTTCCATTATTCCAATAAGATTTTACGTGAAGCCCAGTATACAAATGCCTTCTAAAACAGTTTCTCAAAACACTAATAATGTAGTTATGCTCTTGAGGAAAAAAATTACACTCTTCCCGGGTTTTAATGGGTTATTGTGAGAGCTATCAGACTTGTTTTTGAAAGCAATTCAGGCAGACTCTGGTTAACTGTTTGATAATGTTGTAAGGCATGCATTCATTCTGAACAATCTTTTATGCCATGATAAAAAAAGCACAACTGAAAGGTACTGAAAGGTTCCTAAAACCACACACACACACACACACACACACACACACACACACACACACACACACACACACACACACACACACACACACACACACACACACACACACACACACACACACACACACACACACACACACACACACACACACACACACACACACACACACACACACACACACACACACACACATCTCAAAAATTAAAGCAGACATAGCTAAGTAACTTATTTTAAAAGCAAGGATTGTGGCCCTGCACCCACCCAGTCACTGTCAAAGATGATGACTGTGTCAGCAGTTGTCAGATTGATGCCCAGGCCTCCTGCTCTGGTGCTCAGCAGGAACAAGAAAACCTCTGGGTCTGCAGCAAAATTGGTCATCTGAGGGAGAGAAACAAAAACACAGAAGATATAAAGTGGTGACGATCTCATAGAGTTCCATGTCATCTTTCCCACTTGTTTAGCTCCCTGCTAAATAAGTCTGACAAGTGTTACACTTATGGTACCACCATAAGTGTAACAACCGGTAGGAGTCGCGAATTGCTACAGCAGGCCTGGTATCTCCTGCGGGGCCAGTCAGCCCTCTATTCTATGTTTGATAGAGGGCACTGCAGAGGTAACAAACCAGTACCAACCAGATACCCTTGAAAAAAGTAATGAATCAAATACCATATATACACTCACATTGGTTTCTCTGTCTACGTAGGACATTGAGCCATCCAGTCGGCTGTACTGGTAGCCTCTCAGGTAGCAATAATCCATCAGTAGGTCCAAAATGGAAGTCATCTGGCTGAATATGAGGACCTACACACACACACAAATAAAGCAACAAAATTCAGTAAAGAATAGAATGCTCACAATACTGAAACGTTTGCTTTTTTTAAACCAGCACTTTGAGTCTTATCAAAGGATTTCTTCATTTTTATACAATGAGTGCTCATTTCACTGAGACCTCTGCTCCTGTGGTCAAGTTTGACAAAGAAAGGCACAATAGTTTTCTCAGTGCTTCAAGAATACAGAATAGAAATGTTTCCTTATGCATCTTTTCATACACATTGCCTGCAAGTACCGGTTCACATAGACAGTTCAGGAAGTATGATGATCTCACGTGAAAACCGGCACATGATACGGTATCATTTTTGATATTTAAAGTTTTATGTCAGGCTTCCTAGACAATCCCCATCCCTCTCCCCGTTTCCTGTCTACCATCAATAGTCCCTCTCTTGAGCCACAAGTGACAGTGTGTGTGTGTGTGTGTATACACACGTGTGTGTAGAGAGCATAATGGCTTTACAGGTATGAAGCCATTTTAAACAGTCAAAAATACACACATTTTGACACAATCAATTATCAACATGATTGAGCATTAGTCATTCAATTACTATAGTACAATTATCATGCATTAAAGGTGTCACAAGCATGTCATAGAAATGCCTTTAAAGCTCAAAGTGTAAGTTGAATGATTGTGATTTATCCGTTGTACCTTATGGCCTCTTTTCTTTAAAGCAGGGAGCAGTCTGTCAAGTATGAGGAACTTCCCAGAAGTCTTCACAAGCTCTTCATCTATCTGCAGGATGCAAATATAGCAGTAGGTAAAACGATTTAAAAAAATAATTCAAATAAAATATGAAAAAATAAAAGTCCTAAAATTCAGGAATAAGAGCAGAAGGAGACAGGCAGAAATAGTACAAACACCATTCATTTGAGAACACCCAACTTGAAAGCAAATGAACAAACTGCTATTGGTAAATACCTTGAACTCCTGCGTGGCAGGGTCCAGAGGATACTCCAGCAGGTAAGGGTGGTTGCAGCACTTTTTCAGCACCATAAGGATGTTTCTCATCTTCAGGTTAACCTCTGTATCCAGAGGGGTCATTACCATCTCTTTGGGTCTGGAAGGTGGAGAATAAGGAGGCATGGCTCAGTAAGACCAGTGGAAAGTAGTGAAAACTAACCCAAGGGGGCGGGGCGCCATTCCGAAACACCGCCACTTAGAAACACCCCCATTTTGAAGCATCCCCATTCCGAAGCACCACCATTTCGAAATAATGTGATTTCGGAATGGTGATGTTTTGCCATTTTACTAAAGACATCGCCATTCCGACCCCCCCCCCCCCCCCCCCCCCCCCCCGATAGCGCACGCTCTCTCGCCCCCCCCTGCCCAAACAAGCGCGCCCCGACCGACCCCCCCCCCCCCCGTTTATTTATTCATTTCGTAAAGTCTACAGATATAGCCTAGCCTTAGAGTCTTAGAGCCTTATTAAAGTTACACATAGGCTCCTCACTGCATGTCACGCTATACCAATAATATATGTATAACATAAAGCATCGACATGGGCACATGTAATGTCCCCGACATGAAGCTGTGTTCGTAATGTGTTCAGTACAGTGTCCAACAACAACACAGCCACGTGTTGCTGTTTACAGCTGAGCTGACAGACAGGCAGACAGGCGGACGGACGGACGCACAGACCTAAAATCGGGATCTAAAATGCACGCGCGGCTGTGCCAACGCTCAGTTACACACGCCTTTTCACACCAGGGCCCAATATTTTTTCTGTCACGGACCACCATTTGCCACGGACCACCATTTGCAGGGTTCCTACAGGTTTCTTAAAGTAAAATTTAAGACTTTTTAAGACCTTTTTTAAGGCCATTTATATAAAACGTAATACCCATTTCACGGCCATCGTCAATAAGCGACGTTTTATATATTTTTCGCAAATAGCACTGGTGCTACATACATTTTCATTTACCAGCACCCCTAGAAATTAACAAGTGCTATAATTATTAGGGGTGTGTATCTCTCCCTTACAAGACAATTTGATACGTATCGATTTGCATGGTATCTATGCGATTCGGAAACGATTTATTTTATATGCAGAACGATACGATTCGATTCAGTAGAATTTCGATACGATTTTGATTTGCTGGAATTTGGTACGATACGATTCGATACAGTGCGATCGGACACATTAAAAACCCTATGTAATTAGGGTTAGGTTCCATAGGGTTTCATTTTTATTATCTACTACAGTCCTAATAAGAACCAGGAAATTATAAGGGGAAGATGAAAAACAACTATGTGTTTGGACTTTGAGGTTGTGCATGTCTGTCTGAGTATTCAGGAGTGCTTTGACAGGTCTGCCTGCTGTGACACAAGTAGATGCAACTACACTAGTATACATTCATTATTAAAGGAAGCCAAATGACTAGACCAGTGGTTTTCAACCTCTTTCATACCAGGGCCCACTATTTATTTAGAATTTCAGCCACGGACCACCAATTGATTACAATTTAGCCCCACAGACCCCACAACTAAAGATTTCATTTAGTTTTGTCCACAATTCCAGGCTGTATCTCAGAGAAAACAACACAGTGAAATACAGATCAAAATGACTTAATATCCTACATTCTGTACTTGTGTAGACTTGGGATAATTCACATGAATATTTTAACTCTTCAGAGTGTAAACATGAAACCAAATGGACCCGCAAGGGTTGTTTACACTCTCAAAGAGTTACATCTGGTTAACCAGCTTTCCATCATTTAGCCTGGGGACCTCCTGGAATCCTCTCAGGGACCACTTGTGGTCCCCGGACCACATGTTGAAATTGAAAACCCCTGCCATAGACGCGAGCTGAGCATGCTCATCGCGTTAGCTATGCTAGCTAGTTGCTGAGCTAGCTACCAGCTACACATTCTCCATACAGACAACACCACCACCACCACCACCATCAAGTTGTCCCGGGGATGGAAAATACGATTTAAAAGGCTATGCATGTGAATGGAAGCACAGATGTGTGCAACTATGCAATAACGTTGTGTAAAGCTGTCGGTTCTGACAGCTCCGCTCCGATCATCTGTTTGTCAGCTGTATCCACTTGTTGCTGTGGTGTACGAGGCGTGGAGTATAGAGAATTGCGACATTGAGGGGACAGAAAACAGCCCGGTCACGTGGTTCAAGTACTCGCGTGAGCTCAAAACTCCAGCTGTCCCTATTCTTGTTGTCCTCATTCCGTAGAGGTCTATGTAGAAGCGCCTCCAATGGACTGGCCCCATGAAATGCACAGAGTTTGCGTAACTCTAAGACCCTGAATACTACGTCACACTCGCACTGAGCGTAGATGATCTACAAGCAGTGTGCCCCATTGCAATGCATGGCTATATGAGCTTGTATATCTGTGGTTATTGGTTTTTGCGCAGCTGATGGAATCATCAATTCATCTCTTTAGGATCGATCTAACGTCCAATACAGGCGCTGTTTTGATCGCTCCGACACACGTGGCTCGATGTAACTGCGCAAAATTTAAGACCTAGATGTAAAAATTCAAGACCTTTTTAAGTCTTTTTAAGGTATTATTTTCAAATTCGTAAATTCAATGCTTTTAAGACTTTTTAAGATGCCGCGGGAACCCTGTATTTGGTGTCGACTTCAGTCTCTCATTCTCTCTGACCCAAAACTAAGGATTTTCAAGTTTTGGTCCACAATTTAGGAAATAACTGGTAAAACGTTGGTCAAAATGATAATTCTACTGCATTTCGTTTTGAAAATTAATTAGGCCTAATTCAGATGTTTAAATAGTCTATAATTTCACTCTTGAGAGCGTGAAGAGTTACAGATCTATAAGTGTCCATTTGGCAACTGTCCATCATTTAGTTGGGGACCACCTGGAATCCTCTCAGGAACCACTGGTGGTCCCCGGACAACGTTGAAAACCACCGCACTAACGGATCGCATTTCGTTAAGGCTGTAGCGCGCGTCTCTCTCTCTCTCTCTCTCTCCCTCTCTCTCTATAAAATAGAACTAGGCTACTATGTAGAATGAATGTCTGTGAGTCTATAATATTTCAGAAATATTAGACTCACAAATAAATAGAACTACTATGTCATTCAACATAGTAGTTCTATTTTATCACTGTGCTGTGAGAGGATAAATATAAGGTCCCTGGTGGCTCAAATAGTAGGCATTATTTGGAGGCCTATTTGGCTATTATTTGGAGATTTTATTTCTTCTCAATATTGGGGGTGGCACTCATAGGCTCGCTATAATAATGATCAATCAGATTCACATCTTATGAGGATCAGATTGTTACATTTGTCCGAGGAGAGCAGGAGCGTTTTCTGCTGCTCAGACAGCACGCATTCGTCTACCTATCAGCATGTTGTATTTGGCCTAATTCAATTATTGGCAAAAGCCGTTGTGTAACTTTACATTGAGACCCCAGGCCCAGGTGGGATAAATAGCCTACCTTTATATATCCTATGTAGGGATATTCCTCTTCTTCATACCGGTGCAATTTGTCATGAAATGAAAGTAGCTGTCGATCTTTTTCCATAGTGCAGGTGCAATCAATCTGTATAACGAGCCGTCCAGCAGTGTTGCGCACTAACGGCTATAATATCATATAAGATGCTCGCATCATGGGTGAGTTTTAACGTGGTCAACGGTTCTTCCAGCTATGCCCATTTGTGAGCCCAGTCTGTCTCAGACAGACTCCTACACCTACATGCATGATTATGAGTGCATTCAGGGACTGAAGTGAAGTTGCATATAGCCATGTTCGTTGCTGTCGCTGCGCTGCTTATTACCAGAGCAAGTGGCGGTGGTGCTGCTGCTGCTGCTTACAGTAGAAATATACAGACTAGCCGGGTTGTTTTCTATTTATCCCCATTTACTTTATTTTCTACGTAATTTGGCAGGCCGCGGTTCTCAAACTTTTTTAGTGTCTTTTATCCACATGTGGGAATGGGATTGAGAAGGATGCGCTTTACGCTACGAGAGAGAGAGAGAGAGAGAGAGAGGGACTCAGAGAGAGAGAGAGAGAGAGAGAGAGAGAGAGAGAGAGCTGAGAGCCGCGCGCTACAGCCTTAACGAAATGCGATCCGTTAGTGCGGTGGTTTTCAACGAGTTGTTCGGGGACCACCAGTGGTCCCTGAGAGGATTCCAGGTGGTCCACAGCTAAATGATGGACAGTTGCCAAATGGACACTTATAGATCTGAGAGGGCGAGCGACTGGCGAGACAGAGTAATGATAAAAAGGCAATGAATAATAATATATTCGGAATGGCGTGGTCTTTGAAAAAAAGAAAAAACATCGCCATTTCGAAGTGGTATTCTTCGAAATAGCAGTGTTTCGGAATGGTGATGTGTGGCCTTCGGAAAGGCAGTGTCTTTTTTTCCACGGAGAAACCCCGCCATTCCGATTAATGGAAGTGAACGATCGGAATGGCGGGGCTTCGGAATGGCGACGTGTAACCCTAACCCAAGTGGAAATTGGTAATTCACCTAACAGAAAACATGCTGTATAACATACAAATACAAGTACAATGTAACCCTCAAAGTACCATGCAGAAATGCAAACAGGTGAAGGACCATAGCGGTGTTCACGGTATCCATGACATGACTACCAGTGCTGTGTCGTGACAGTTAAGTATTTATTATTGCACAACACAAATAACCCACTGTGAGCTTGCCCTGAATGCATCCAAGAAATACAGTATATACCTGTATATAGAAACAATTATAACCAAAAGATGTTTCACTGGCAGTCATGGCATAGTCAGTTCTCTAAACAGTTACAAAGACAAATAATTATCCTGTGTTGATAAATGAATATACAAAGTAGAGCAGGCCCTGACCTTTCCTCCATCTCCTTCTGGACAGTCTCCAGGTACTTCTCCAGGTTCTCTTCTTCCTTCACTGGGTCTTCATCTTCCGGCTCGGCATAGTTCACTTTCCTTCTACGCCGACTTGCCCTGCCAAGACTGTTCACCTCCACTGGTTTCTCCACCTTAATTACAACACATGTAAAATTTAATCAAATTTATCGATTTGTAATGACAGATATGTAAAAACCCTCATTTTGATTACGTTATTGTACATATAAAATATTTGAATTCGATCTACAAGACACTGCACACAATCAATTAAGGAAAATAGTCCTTTCAAGTGATATAACCTAAATGAATGACTAAAGACATTGCCTGTATTTTGACCAGTCTTAACAAAGCATACGTCTTAATTAAAGAATTAAATAAATGGCCCAGTTTAACCAGTGAACATGAAAGAAAGAGTCTGGCACCTGAGAGAATTCAGTGCATGTTGATGCCATTATCATGCACAAGTTCATGCCATGTTACCTTCTCCTGTCCCAGCAGTTTGGCGATAGTATTGTTGACCACTGCTGTGTAGAAGGTCGCCTGCTTGGCCGTCAGGGGAGCATAAACGACGATTTCCTTCTTGGGGGGAACCTCCAATGTCACATCCGACTTCAACCTTCTCAGGAGAAATGGAGTCAGGATCTAGAGACGAGAAAAGAGATACAGTCAGCGTTTATCATTTATTTTTGCTCCTTTCCGGCAAATATCACAATGTTGGCAACACAAATAGAAATAAATAGAGTAAGCCCATGGTGCACTGCATGGCTACACATTGAGAGCTTCTCAGCTTGGCTATTTAGGGTGAGTGATACCTGTATACAACAACTCAACATCTTGAGGAGGACTGACCTGATGGAGCATGCTCAAGACGTTCTGCTCTCGCTCGTTGGCGACCACGTTCTCTGCTTCTGCACGGATTGAGTCGATGTCGAACCACGACTCAAAACTAAACAAATATAAATATGCAATTACATTAATTTAACTATTCTGCAATTGTATGTCATGACATTGTGGATTTAGAATGAAGCTTCGTCCATTGTTCAAATACAAAATCAGAAATGCTTAGTTATGGAAACCATCCCATTACCTCTTTAGGTCATCAAACACGTCTGGAAGGAGGAAGTTGAGGAGGGACCACAGCTCAGCCAGGTTGTTCTGCAGTGGCGTTCCCGTCAACAGCAACTTGTTGTCAGTGGGGAGAAGCTTCAGCTCACGCACCAGACGACAGTTCATGTTCTTGATTCGATGACCCTCGTCCACGATCAGATACCTCCAGGATAAACGCTGAATGTGGAGGCAGAGGGAAGGGGGGAAGATGAGCAACAATGCCCAAAAGGATATTAATTTATTCACTCTTGATTCCCCCAATTCACCCATTCATCCAAGCAGTTTGCCAATCCAAAAAAAATGTAATCCAGGCATGTATGAAACAAAAAGGGGTGCAGTACCTGTAATATCTTCCTGTCAATCATGGCGATTTCAAAAGAGGTGATGACAACTGGGCACATGCTGAGGGAGCCCTGAGGCCTCCTGAACTGCTTGAAGAGTTTAGCCCTCTCGGGCTGGGTGCCATGGTAGAGCACCACACTCACCTGCAACAACACACAAATAAGACAATTATACTACAGCTGAAAGGTTTGTGTATTACAAATCCTTTCAGGTTATTTTGCAACATAGTATACCTACATAAACGGTGGCCGTTTATGTAGGTATACACCACATGAAACATCAAAAAGGTTGGACAGCAAGCTCCTGAAACAAATTAATGATCTTCCGATTCTAAATTTTCATGAGAGAATCTCAGTCAAGTCCAGCATTTCTAACCATCAATAGAGGCCCGGGAGTCTCGGTACCTCTGGTGTGAAGCGTCTGAACTCGCTGACCCAGTTGGGCAGGGTGGAGAGTGGAGCCACCACTAGAAAGGGCCCCTTCACAGTCTTCTCGATCATCATGGCGATGTGGGCAATGCACTGAATGGTCTTTCCCAGACCCATCTC
The DNA here is from genome assembly GCA_039105355.1 of Benthosema pterotum. Classification (NCBI taxonomy): domain Eukaryota; kingdom Metazoa; phylum Chordata; class Actinopteri; order Myctophiformes; family Myctophidae; genus Benthosema; species Benthosema pterotum. The sequence goes on along the minus strand of CM076974.1, from coordinate 23,435,243 downwards.
ATCAGCCAGGATCCCATTGATACCGTTCTCCCATAGCATCTAACGACACAACAGCAGAAAACAGTTGACATTATTAGGTATGTAAGGGAGGCACTAGGACAGAGATGGAGAAAGAAAAACAAGTGTCTCACCCTCAGCCATTCGATGCCCTCTATCTGGTACCACCTCATCACCCCTCCAGTAAAGAGTGTGGGCTGCTGAAGAGGAACCGGCTGGCCGTTCACCTTCCTGTCAGGGTCCAGGAGATGCTTGGCATTGTCTCGCATGGTCTCAGCAAGACGGTCTTTGATCTCCGAGTTGGAGTCCGTCATGTTTTCTATGTCCTGTGCATTCACTGACCTGGAGGCAGTCTCCTCCTCCTAGAAGGAGGGGTACAGGGCAACATGTAATACATGAAACAGACTAAATATATAGGCCTATAGCGCCTCTCAAAACAGAGCCATTGAGATCTTCAGTCAGTAATATACCTAGTCATATGCTATATCTACATAAAAGACCAAGCACAATACATAACATTAATAAAGTAATTGGCCCTTGCCAATCCACAGATTTAAATATATTAAGCGTCAATAGGAAATAGTTTCTGGTTTTCCTGCATCATGTTCTCTGTTGCGTTTACATAATTTCTCAGTATACAAAAGTTGTGCTTTCTGGCAATTCGAAGTACATCCACCCAAAAGAATATCTACCAAAAACAATTATTTAACTATATTCACCTTTACATCCGTTTTACTTTTCTTGGCTTTTGACAAGATTTCCTGAAAGTAAAGAAATGAAAAAATACATGAGCAGCAAGCAAAGTAGCACATCACAGTTCAACAAGTTGTGACAAAATGTACACATTCTGTGTACACACACTTACTTCTTTAGACATGACATCAGAAATTTTGTAGTCATCTTGTGGCCTTTTCCGTTTCTTCTTTTTGTCATCTACAGACAGAATGATACAATCATTCCAATATTCAATCACCATACTCTTTTTACTGTTGTGTTTATGCATAATTTTGATTATTCAAGTAGACTACTCACCATTATCAGCTGTTTTTCCATCAGGGCTCTGTAAACAATGGTAACAAAATAGTACAGTTTAGTAATGATGAAAAATTGCTGTACAGCATATCTGTTCTCCATCTAGAACCTCCCAGGCCCTCACCTTCATGGCTTTCTTCATAAGCCTCTCCTTCTTCAGTTTCTCCTGAAATAGAAATAAAAACATCAATGTGAATGACACGGTTTGTCATTTCAGACTATGAGACATGAACTAACTAGCAACTACCTAGACTAACTACCTGCATATGTAATTTATACATTCATAAAATGGTACAATTAGATATGGTTATTTGGTCAATGTAATCTCATGCCAATTACTTCAAGATAGAAAATCTCTCCTGTCTTTGAGCAGTGATGAGAAGTCCTCTCCCACAGCTATCATTTTATTTATTGAGGGTCTGAGACTAACAGTACACATGCCAAGACTGCACAGTGCTTAAACAGCCTCAATTGTGTTTTGATCTTCTGCCAGTGGTGAGTAAATGTGCTGGGGTCCCAACCACTGTCCTTATCAACGTCACGAAAGCAATTACTACCTTTTTAACCTTTGACCCAAACTCAAGGAGGAGCCATGAAGGGCACAGACTTAAGGATTCCTGTGCCCACTCTAATTAACCTACCCATCAGTTTCAATGCATCAGCCGATCCTGTGACCTCTACAAAACGCTCTGCTTGAACCATGATTACTAAATACGCAGTGAGGTATATAGAAATGGAGTTTCGAATGATGTTGTTAAACAACTGAAGCCCTATTTTATAATTTGTCATACAATGGTGTCGCAAAGCGACAATAGCTGATCGACAAGCTTGAAGATTATTGGGAGATTGTAGAGCAGCTAATAATCCAAGCTTTCCATACAGCTTCAATATTGTTTACTTAAACATGGTTAAATACAATCTGATAGGACTCTTCTATTTGGATGAATGGTCCATCAACTCTTCAAGGGTTGGTAGGTATTACAACTTTATATGCCATGTAGCACTTTACTTCTTCCTCTTAAGTCACTGCCAACTAATTTAAATTAACTTCCAGTCCCTCTATCCATAATAATAAACATTTGTTGATGCAGATTTGTTTACCTCTTGCTGTTGCTGTTCCATCTTGGTCAGCAGGAACTTGGAGTAGATGTTGCTCTTCTCCAGAAGGTGCTGCAACCTCCTGAAACGTGCCTCATGAGTCTGATTCTCTAACTGTTCCCTCGCCTGAAGGTCAGAGAATATTTTTAAACAGTAGATTGTTGTTGTTTTTATTGTGAAAACATCTTGTACTTAGGCAGCAATTTTCAATGTTTTAGGTTGTAAAGTAGGCTATTAATCTACTATTAAAAATAATTTAAGTTTCAACATGGAGATAAGGTTTCTGCATGACAGCAATGATCTATTTTGGTTGATTAAAATGTATTGTTACATAAAGTAAAACAAAAAAAAAAAAGAGGAAAAGGCACAAACAGTGAGGGGAGGGGGAACCCAGACTATTTATGGGGGCCAGTTTTGAATTGCAGCCACGCATAGGTGCTCTTTGAAAGTGCTTTTGAAGTACAGTGATTGGAGGTATCAGAGAGGCAATGAGGCCAAAACCACACCAACAATACCAGGAAAGAAGACAGACAAATAGATTAAAATAATAAAGTATATGAAACTGTTACGATGCAAACCTTGTCCTGGAATTCCTGCTCCTGTCTCTCATTTTCCTCCTTCAACTTCTCCTCTTCCTTCTTCATTTGCTCAGTGATAACGACTTCTGTGGCCTCCGATTTCACAGCATCACCTTCCAGAAACAATCGAAAACAGCCAATTCACACTATGGAATATGCATCTGCCTTTGACATTGTGAAATGATTTACGTTTTGCATCAATACTATTCTTGTTAGGTGAAACCTGACTAATGCTCTCAGAAACTAGAGGACCTAGTCCTGGTTGGCTGCCACACACACTGCAGTCTTGTGGTTACTCAGGTCACGTAACCAAGTAACAGGAAGCAGGCAACATCCATAGCTCCACTGCTAGTATGACTATTCCTTGCAAGCAGGAGCAGGAGACGCAGTAGAGCTATGGATCAGGGCTAAACTTACAGTAGGCCTACAATACGCCGGTAATAGCTATCATATGGCCATTTCCTGTCACCATACAGCATGGCAGGGCTCTGAACCTTGCACTCGTGCACAAATTACGTTTGCTAAAATGCAATGGTGCTATAAGTTACTAAATGTGCTACAAAACGGGGGATTGATTTGTAACATTATACCATTTGTCTCCATGGCTGTACCAAGTGGCTCCTCCGACTCGTCTGGCTTCGGGCATTCAGGGGATCCACTTCTAGGTTCTTTCTTTACGCTTTTAGCGAAAAGATAAGAAAAAAAAGAGTTATTATACAATCACATAATATAAGGTTATTGTGTTTAATCTTCTATCCGAACGACATTAGTAGTAGTATCCTCCACTGCTTGCACTCACCGGCTCGACATGACTGCTCTCTAAAAGGTTGACAATACTGTCAAATCTCCAATAACAACTCCGCACAAGTTGCGTTTAATTTCGTCGACCAGAAAGCACCACCGACAACAAAACATAAAATGCAAAGTGTCTTTGTCTCAGTCTGTAGTCTGTCCTGTCCTGCACGGCTGCAGCCTGTTGCAATGACGGTGTTAGATAGTGGCTCCAGGCTTGAAGCTCCCCCGCTGGTGGCCAAGTTTGGTACTGCAGGCGGGTGGAATTCATGCACGAACGCCCCGAGAGCACGCACGCTCGTTTGCTTTGTGCACGTGCACAGGGCAGTTTGTTTTTAAGTTGTTTTCTGAATAAACCAGCGGTCCTCACGTCATATACTACCTCTCAAAACACAACGGATGTATTATATGACAGATAATAAGCTCAATGCAAACCCACAAGCTTGTTTTTGATGCTTTTTGATGTTTTTTTTTCCTTTGCTCGTGCGCGACGGCGCTCGTTCATGGTTCCCATAATCCCTTGCGTCGGGCGCGTTCATGGAGAAATACTTCCGCATTTGGACACCAAATTTTGGTGCCCCAATGCGGAAATAGGCGCACTTCCGGCGGTCTTCCGGGTGCTTCAATGCGCCAATGAGCAACTTGTATTGAAATGAACGGCAAGGGGGCGGGGCTGTCGCTCCAGTCCGGCCTCTGTATTTTATTACTCTATGCAGCCTGTTGCAATGTGTTCGATAGTGGGAGGGTCCGAGGGACACTGCAGTTTCGCGCCAGTAAGGAATGAACCACTATACCTCAAATGGGGGTGCATAAGAAATATACAATATATAATATAGACATATATCGATTATTTATAATTACGGGCGTATGTCAAACTGTATCGAGTGTTGAGATATGTCAACCCTACTCAAATGTGCTTCGAGACAATTGAGCATTTGAGGTACTAAGGACACGACCCCGCTCGTCTTTAAAACGGAATTACCCAGTGTTGGGAAATCCCTGCAAATTTTCCCGCGAGGACGCTCGAGTAGTAGTGTATGTAATAGGCGTACGCTTTAACAATGTGACATTCTCAGTGGGTAACAGGTACGGTCGCCCCTTTTCTATTATTCTATCTCAGCCTGAACAGTGAACACATTCATTCCAAGAATTAATTTTGCACAAAAAACTGGGGATCTTAGTATAATCTGATTAACAGTATAAACTGACTCTAAAATATCATTTCCCCCTGTTTTTTGATGTTTGTTTCTGGAATAAATAAATAAATAAATAAAGTTTTGGTTCGGATTCCTAATTTTATAGTCCCCAAAAGAAAATGGATAATTCTTCAGTGTTTGAACAACATCCTTACTGTTGATCAGATTATACCAAAATACCCAGGATGGGTCTAGAAAAATGAAGCATGGTTCTGAGTTCTTTTGGGGAATAGAAAATTAGGAAACTGGGCCAAAAGCCCAAATCCAAAACAGACAAAAGGTGTTGGAATTCAGAGACCCCTACCTACAGTACATGTCACATGCTACTTAAAGCATCAATCAACCCCTGAAGAGATCCATGGTCCAAAATGTATAATTAATTCATTGGTACACTGGATGGACAACTTTGCAGTTGCCATCCAGTGACTACCCGCTGGCACCCATTCCCATTACATGGAAAACCTATTTACTGACTACATCACTGGCGGCTGGGCAAGTGCTGGTGTTTTGGCATGAGGTGGTCAGATAAACATATGGAATGAATACTGTACTGAAGTGTGTCTTGAGTGTATACAGTCTCTCTGGAATAAGAGCTTCTGCTTAATGTGTTCATTGTAATTGTACAGGATTTGATGAGGTGTCAGATGATTTGATGATGGAATGTTCAGAGCATGTCCGCTGATTCTAGTGAATTGAATGTACATTGTACACAGAATTTTATGAAGTCAGATCAACAAATCCGACCCCATCTGGAGTCATGGAGTTGCATGTCACAAGGTACTGACAGATGGACGGATGGATAGACAGATTTTCATAGTTGACTGAGACCTGCGGGTCGCAATAACGTATCTAATATATTTGTTTTTCCAGAAAGTGACAATGTCAACCCAGTTGTTCTGCAATGGAAGGGTGCACCCAGCCAGATAAATAGAGGCCTGCCCTACAGCTACAGGTAGGTACAGTACAACTACATACATCAACTCAATTTAAAGACTGCCCTCGCTTCCTTCTGTCTAGCATCAAGGTTTTGAACTTTTCTGATTAATTAAAAATGGAGGAACCTGATTTTAGTTTTTGTATTGACTGTGATTACTCCAATCATCAATCAATCAATCAACTCTGCACAGTGTGTCCAAGTAACCTGCTTCTATTATGGTATGTAACGTTTCGTTATTGCTTCTGCAAAATGAATAATGTGCATTCATGCTATATCTGCAGCCAACAAGTTCTGAATGGTGTCCATGGCATGGACGCATCATATTGGCTACAATATCATATGTATTATCATATGATACTCATGATCAGGTCTTACGATATGCAAGGTGTGAGTGAACAGTACACTAACAAAATGCATTATTAGAGAGAGTATAAGAGAGAATCACTATGACCAGGCAGTGTGATCATTCCTGACATAACAGTGATTGCAGCAACACAACAATCTACTGTATTCAATCTATTCTAAACTATGTAAAACAAAAAGTCATACGGTAGGAGAAATATATAGAATCAATAACAGCTACGAGCAAAACTATAAGTTACGTTGTCATCCGTCTCCATAATCTCTGACGGATGCTGAATTGCCAATCTATCAATTCAGCATTACTAGGACATGTTTACTGTGACATTACATTACATTAGGCATTTAAAACTGAATGAGGGGTAGAATTATTAACAAATAAGATGCATACAGTACACAAATGCCAAAGTGCAATTATGGCCCGTTATCAGGTTATACCTGGGGTTCATTTTCATACTGCGTTCATTAACTACGAAGTTAAACACTGTGTAATGGTGAAATTCATTCCTGGTTCAGACCCATCGACCAGGTTCAGAGTTCAGACCAGAGCCTTCAGGAAACTGAACTCGACCCTGATAATTTAGGGTAGGAATTTATCCCATTCTTTAAAAAGACAGTCTCCATAATCTCTCGAGACTGACGGATGCCGAACTGCCAATCAATCAATCAATCAATCAATAGGGCATCAGTATTCAACGCTGTTGATTAGAACTGTATGCATGTACACTGTAGAGGTGTATCTTACAAGTAGAATGAGCCGACTCTTCGTGTTCTTTGTGTATTAATTCAAACAGTGCAGCTTCCATAACACCGGCGATAAAATCAGAGCCCAATCTGACAACTCTGTTCACTCCCATGAGTACCGCCTAATGGCGGCTCTTCTACATTACTTCTATTGAGAAGTCCTGGACCGGATGTAGACGGTGCATTTGTAAAATCGTGGAGTCAACAAACCGCAGTACAACATAAAAAATGAAAGAGACTTTAGCCGTTACTTACTATACAACAATACTTTAAAACAGCTGTTGCACATACGCACGTGCTCGGGTCTTCTTTGCGTCTCCCAACCAGTTTGTCCCTCTTTCAGGCTGCATGAAAAGCGCACGAGAGCTCAGTTGCTGAACCCTCAATGCCGCAACTCTTCTACTAGTGGCTGTGTTTACCTGACGTGCTTCCGCATACGTCACCCAAGACATGCGCACTCTATCTAAAACGTTTTCAGAACCCTTTTTAAAACCACGACTCTTATTGATGTAAATGAAATTATTAATCAATAATTTACTCGTCCCAGCTAAACTTCATTCGCTATGTGACACACCAACTGGAATACATCAGCTGCCTAGAGTGGGGTGAATGTGGGACAAGAGTGTCAGCTAAATGCCTAAATGATAAATTAACAATACCAAATCTCACCATAAGATGGCGATGTCCACCAAAGGTGAAAGTGAAGGGAAATATTAAATGCATGGCGAGCATGCTTGCATGCATTAAAGTACTTGCACTGCAGAATAGTTTAATTCCTTTTTAGGGATTTAGTTTAATCTTTAAATTCAGACACTACATTATTTCGCTCCTATATGCCACCAAAATGTGGAACGCCCTGCCAACAGTCATTAAGACATGCAAATCCCTTGACTCCTTCAAAACCACTCTCACAGGACACATAATACTTTGCTGCCTTGGTGGGTTGGCCTCCTTTTCCTATGATTCCATAGTTGTTTTCTATACAGAAGTGAATATTTGTAGGCTACCTCTCTAAGTGTGTGTGTGTGTGTGTGTGTGTGTGTGTGTGTGTGTGTGTGTGTGTGTGTGTGTGTGTGTGTGTGTGTGTGTGTGTGTGTGTGCGCGCGTGCGTGAGGTGTTTGTTTTTGTTTCTGTTGACGTGGTGTGGTGGTGATGAATACTACCTGTGTTCCATCAGAGTGGGACACACTAAACAGTCACCACAAGTGGGACCTCCTTCCACTGCAATGAATGGCGTGGGTACAAGTTAAAGTACCCTTAATTGGGCAAGGCAGGGCATGTTTATTTGTACACTAAATTTCACACACAGTGGCAATTCATTAATAAGGTGCATTAGGCATTTAAAACTGAATAAGTAATAGAATTAATGACAAATAAATAAAAGAGGCATACAATAAACAATGGCAAAACTGCAATTATGGTCCGTTGTACTGTATCAGGTTATAGGCTACCTGGGGTTCATTTTCATACTTCCAGAGTTACCATAAGCTAACAATGAGAATTATTTGTATACTTTCAGAGTTCAATTTTCATTTTGGGCGTTAATTTAGCTGATATTCTTTATCATAGTGCAGCAAATGGAATGTTCCTTCTTTTAAATATTATACTGTATATATACCTACAATTTTGTAACCACCCATTTTCTCAACCAGAGCCAATTCCTAGTGTGACCTGGCCTCTATACACCCTCCCCCAACCAGGGGAGGCAGAGGACTGGCCTCATGCTTCCTTCAATGCATGAGGAGTCTAACCTGCCTTCTTTTCGCCTGACAGGGGGGAGCTGGTTCCCTGGCTGGACATAATGCGTGGAAGCAACACATGCAAACGCCACACAGAAAGGCCCTCTTGCCATCCCAGCCTTGGATAATGTTCCTTCTTCACCAACAGCCAAAGGGAGTTCAAGAGTTCACAAGAGTGAAGATAAGGCAAGATTTCAACAATATTAGTCATGATCCATTGCTGCATTTAGACATTTCTGCCTGGCTTATATAGTAATCTTGCTCACTGTGTTCGCAATAAATGAGAACATGTTTTGTATTCCGTGGCACATGTTGAAAATATAGTGGAGTCTTATAATAAGACTAAAACGGAGCAGTGCAAAGAGGTTGGAGAAGGAAGCAACCAGGAGCAGCGTTCTATTTCGAATGTTCCATGTTTATTGTCATCTTGGATGAACAGACCATCAGCCTCACGGCCTCCGGCAACACACACAACACTGGCAGTACATACAGTAAAGACTTTATACATCATGTTGTGCTCCAACCCCCCAAAGTTAGAGGTGTCAAGAATACCAAATTAGGCATTGTCCTTAACCATTTGTGGCCAGGATGGCCCTATAGTTATTTCTGTAGAATGACAGCTGAGTGAGCTGACTGTCTCTTTTTACTGTCCCAAGTAAGCTGTCAGCATTTTAGGGAGAGACAGCAAATTATAATTCGCTATTGTGCTGTTGCAATGTGCAATATTGTAATGTATAATGTGCAATAGTGTAATGTATAATGTGGTTCATAAATACACAACACACACATACCGGTAGATGGTGACACCAATGTTTTTGGATCCTTATAATTGACCACTAGATTTTTTTCTGACATGGAAAAGGCTAGCCTAGTCTAGCTAGTCTTGCATATATAGATTGTTACCTGTGTCATGAACCCCTTTCATTCAAGTAGTTCGTGTGTGTGTGTGTGTGTGTGTGTGTGTGTGTGTGTGTGTGTGTGTGTGTGTGTGTGTGTGTGTGTGTGTGTGTGTGTGTGTGTGTGTGTGTGTGTGTGTGTGTGTGTGTGTGTGTGTGTGTGTGTGTGTGTGTGTGTGTGTGTGTGTGTGCTTCATGGCTGGTGAGTCAGTTTAGATGTTTCCCTTCCGTTTGTGGCAAGAGTTTCTATGATTCCCTTCCTGTGCTGTAACCTGGTAGTACAACACAGTGGAAGCAGACTTTGTTGAAAGAGAGAAGTACTGTAGCCTGTTTTAGGAAGTAACAACTGGCTGTGAACTTCTTGACAGGAACGCCTTGTTTCAGACACATGGCTTACTTTGGGCAATTATTTTTCCCAAGGGGCCACATGAGATACGTAAAATATTGTGGAGGGCCAAGACTAAAGGCTGAACTAAAGTCTCCGTAGTATTAATTTAATTTCAAGACGAAAGTAAGAGTAAGACCACAATTTTTGATACCGGGGCCCTCAATTTATTCCGAATTTGAGCCACAAAGGACCACCATTTGATGACATTTTAGCCCCAAAACTAAAGATTTATTTTGTTTTTGTTCACAATTCCAGGCTGGATTTGGGAAACAAAACAGGCAAACATAGATCAAAAATGACCATTCATTTACATTATCTGATTGTGTAGATTTTAGGTAATTCAGATGATGAATATTTTAACTCTTGAGAGTGTAAACATGAAACCAAATGGACCCGCAAGGGTCCATTTGGTTTCATGTTTACGCTCTCAAAGAGTTACATCTGGTTAACCAACTCTCCATATTTAACTGGAACTCTCTCAAGGACCACTGGTGGTCCCCGGGCCGGTCAGAGTCAGCCAAAGGGCCGCATTTGGCCCCCGGGCCGCATAATGCCCAGGTATGCTTTAGAGGCACTCATAGAAGTGAGGTTTGAAGAAACCAGCTGAGTCATGTGACTTGATGTTATCGTAGTAGAAGAGTATCTGTGTCTTCACCAATGTGAAAATGAAAAAATCCAGAGAATCTACTGCTTTTTGTCAGTATCAGTATGAGATCAGCATCATGTGGCATCATGGTGTCAGTAACAGTTCTTCTACCAAGCAGCTTTGATGAGCTGCTATGCTACATGTTTGTGTTGTGTTTCTAAGACCTGGCTGCCTGTTATGCAGCAAGTTGTCATTGATCGTCGTTGTAGTTGCCCTTGATGTGTGTGCAAACTGTGAGCGCTTGCAGATAGGATCCACTGGTCCACCGGATGTGCTGAAGAATTGCTGCACAGATTGGAAACGGCCTATATGGAACTATGTGGATTTTGGAACTCACATGTGGAGCAGTGGCAGGTAGAACAGCTGGATGGGAACTACAAGCTTCCTAGTTCAAAGTAACCCAGCAGCGCACTTACCGTTAAAGTGCCCTTGAGCAAGGCACTGCACCCCTAATTGCTCACAATCATTCTGATCATTTGAATTAAAATTTAAAGTTCATGTCAAAATATTTCCAAAAAGTATGAATCATATGTGAAAAACAATTCATAGAGCTACCGGTAGTTCTTTGGCTACTGGAGGTGTGCATAAGGGATCTGGCTCTGATGGGTACAGAGGTTTGCAAGATTAGCATCAAGTCAACAGTAACTAACTAAACATACTGTATATAAATTTGCACATGCAATGTTCTCAACTCTATTCATCATACAAGAAAGAATATATGCATGCAGTATATAGTCCCTGCTATTGAAAGTGCTGCTATTGAGAGTTTCTGTTGCAAAACTGTATTCTTCACTTTTTTTTTCTTCCTCAAATGCAATCTACGGAGCACAGGGTTTAAAGGAGAGTATGTAGACGTTTTGTATGTAAGTTCTGCTCGTAAAAATGTAGTGATATTAATGGTATAAGACAATGGATCACAAAACAAACATCTTGCAACTACTACTACCTTTCCTTTCACAAATGTTTCCACAGGACCGGGATGGAATAAAACACTTTACATAAGAGTGCTTGTTGAATCACATTTGAATGTTACTTTGTATGTGAAATATGTGGGCTAAAAAAGATGCAAATATGTGCTCTACTGCAATGCATGCATTTGCAAGGACTTGACTTGACTGACTTGACTTCTGTAAAATGTTTTGGCGAATGTGTGCACACCAGATCTGACAAGGTCACTGCTCCATTTACTTTGTTCCAGAACAGCAGGTGGTAATCTTGGTGTAATTCACAAACTCTAACATGCAAATAGCACATGTTCTTTGCATGCTCAGGGACATATGAAAGCACAAACTGCCATGCAAACAATCACACACGCACGCACGCGCATGCAGAATATGCTGTACTGTATACATAGTACATACTGTATGTAAGCACACACATTACATGCACACCCATAAAGTGTATTTTAGTTTGCATACTAACACATCTTTGTTGATATAGATCAAACTAGTAAAAAGGCAAAGAAGTTGGGTGATAAGGGGCAAGGCACTGATGTAGATAAGGCTGAGGATCTCCCACACAGACACACTCATCGTGTGTGCAATGGATACACATTGCACTCCCATTCAGAGAACAAAGTGCTAAGATATCATAATCATTAATTTTCAAAAACAATTTTATCTTGTTATTATATCCACAATTTTCTCTGCCAAGGCACCAGAGGGTACCAGAAACGAGCACGCGCGTACGTCCATACAGTGTTGCCATGTCTGCTTATTATAAGCAACCTTTGACTCTTTTTTCATGTAGGGAATCACTTACAAATAAATTATTGGTAGTTGCTGGTTGAAGTTTTTTGGGCTTGTTTCTAAAGTGTACAGTAGTTGTTTATTGGAGATTACATTCTAAAGCTTAAACCAGTGTTTTCCCACATTTATTCACGTCAAGGAACCCCAGATTAATATGTAATTGTTCACAGACAACCGCCAGAAAATACTGTCTGCCTTTCTTATTCAAATTAAAATATACTCAAAATATTTTGTGTTATTATTGAAGTGTTTTTAAATGACAGATGTCCAACCTCACTATATGTCGATGTGAGCTTGTAGATCAGCTATGTTGGTTTGCGCTGGTCTGGTCCTGTCCACTTGTTTCTGTTGCAAACCTGGCAACACAGAGGAACTTCTCCACTTATGGGTGGTAGGAAAGTTGTGGATAGGTCTAATATTATCTTCGATTTTTATTTCACTAAGCTACTAGAACTATGACCTTAGAGACAGATTATTTACTGCATTCTTCAGCTTTTTAACCCTTGATTAAGAAGAAAAAGACAACAACATTCTAATTCCGATAAACTGTTTACACATACGTGACTGGTTGTTTTTTTATGTGCTATGTGGAGAGGGAGGTTGTGAGATGGACAAGTTTATTGTGGTGTTATATTAAAGCTGTGGCTGGACTTATATGGTTATATTTGTGTCTGTTAAGGATGGAGAATGCTACAGCATCACAACCACATTTGAAAATGTATTTAATAGATACGGGTATGAATGTATAGCTAACATTATAATTTCACAGAGGTGGTAAGTAATAATCCCAAATGTATGGTAAATGGATTGTATTCAAGTCAGGACTTACAGTATAGCCAGAAAGAGATAGAGAGAGACCTTATTATGTAGACTTCAACTTGAGCAATATTCAAAGTTCAAAGGAGTCATGTCTCGTTAGATTTACTAGAACTCATCTGGGGAGAGCCTCTTTATTGGGGGATCCTATTCCTGGACTGGGTGGAGTGATTGCTCACCCCATTGGGGCTTGCATGAGTCTTTATTCTGTCTCTCCTCCATGTTCATTTTGGCTTTGCTGTGGCTGTTTTTGGTTTTTCTTTTCTAATGCATTCATAAAATTTCATACACTTACGCCATTGATTAACAGATTGCATATCTAGTTATTGTACTTGAATTGAGTTAGCCATTTTCCTTTCCTAAATAAATGTACTTCTTATTTAAAGAGTCATGTGTGGTCTCGCCTTCGTGACAACTGCTAGGCTACTCTTCCCGACCCTGCAAATCAGTCGGGAGGAAAAAGAGATTCCTCTTCCTTTTATAGCCACTGTAGAGTCATCCAAAGACACACAACCCAGTGTCGGGTCAGCCCTGCACAGACCACAACCATGCATGCACACGCACGCACACAGCACATCGTCATTCTCGCTCTTACTGAGAATACTCTGGAGTGTTTGTTTACATACTTGTACTGTAGCATGCCAGCAGATCCTCTCAATGCCTTAAAGTCAGAGTGCAGCCAGGGTTGAAAACATTCACATTAAAAAACATAGCTGATGACTGGGTGGAAATGTCTAGTCTTTCTTTGTTTTGTTTAACTCTTGATTTAAAACATAATATTATTAGTATTAAGTGTTAAATTACTTTATATTCTGATAATGGGTGTGTTTAGTTTCTTCAGTAATATGAGATCTCCCTTTCCATCCAGCTACCATTTAAACAGAAAAATCAGGTTGGGACATTAATTGCATCTAATCAGGAGAGTTAACTCAGAGAATACAGATTAAATAAGCGGAATTGGAGGTCATAACATACAGAAATGAGCAGCCAAAAATATATAAAACCGAAGCTGATAAATGGGTACTTGCTCCCAATTGACTGTAAATGTATTTACAGTACGTTTATTAAACATCTGGAGAGACAAAACTGGCATTTGTGACAGAGATCCCTAATTATTATAACAGAGCTATAACCTTCTAACCAAGAAGGGACATTTGCTTAATTTACGGGAAAAGAAAACTCACTCACGAAGGATGAAGTGACTACCATTGAAATTCAAGAAATGAGTCATTTCCTCTCAGCATCTCACGTTGTCCTACATTGCATGTACGGTATGTGACGTGAGGTCCTACACAAGAGTCTACGCAAGAGTCTCACACAAACCCACATGCACATACGTACACACATACGCGTGCATTGCTCAGACATAAAAAAAACCCAAAGAGAATCCATCCTGAGAAAGAGAGAGAGGGCAGGCAGACAGTGAGAGTGGGAGAGTGTTGAAATGAAATGTAATGTGTCATTGCTTCCATTGCGAAAGGAAGTAGCCCATTAGTGACTGTATAGTTCGGATAGATGGACGTGTGCCTTGCTTGGGTTCCGAATTGTATTTGGTGTGCATTTGGTGTGTATTCTGGATCTGTGTACAGTACAGTATGCGCATTAAATATAGTATTATCTCTGTTTGAGAGAACCCTATATGTACACACTAACACGAGTCACACATGTTTTAACATGTTTTGTGTGTTTTTATATTTTGAAATAATTAAAAAACAAACTTGGAAACAAAACCTACATGGGCCAATAACAATCGTGTCTGCGACCGACAAGGCCCGTACTCGAGTCCCAACAACTGAAAACCTCAGAGTTGAGTGAACACGGAGGCTTTGTTGCTGTGTCAATTCACCATGTTTGCTGTACTCTCTCACATTGATGTGGCTGTGCTGTTTGTAGCTCTTGACAAAGGAACCTTGATGTAGATCCAGCAGGCCTGCTAGTTAGGGTTACTCTGCAGCCCAGCCTCTCTCATCTCTTCCTCTAATCTCCTCAACACAACCCCAGTGTCCTGTTCCTGCACTGATTAAACCGCATGGCTCCTTTAAAATCTGTCTCTGGCAGAGACACAGAGTCTGGCCGCTGTACAAATCTAACTGGAGTTATTAATATATGTTGTATGGTATGATAGCGTATGTGTATCTAAATCTGTGTGAGTACGTCTGTGCATTTATCTAAGTGTGTGTGTGTGTGTGTGTGTGTGTGTGTGTGTGTGTGTGTGTGTGTGTGTGTGTGTGTGTGTGTGTGTGTGTGTGTGGTGTGTGGGTGTGTGTGTGTGTGTGTGTGTGTGTGCGTGACGTGCGTGCGCGCGCGCGTGACGTGCGTGCGCAAATCCATTACTGTATATACAGTAGGCTACATCTTGGATGTCTGTTTTTTCTCAACTGTCTTTCATCCATCATCCACACTGCTGTTCAAGGACAGGGACGGGCTGCAGAACATCCCTTGTACTGTGTGGTACTTTTATGAGGTCCTCGCAGTATACTCTAGTAGTACATTATTATCCTATACTGTACAGCATTGTTACTCAACCTACAGTCTGTGGGCTGCATGCTGTGCAGTGTGTCTGCGGCCCATCATTGTCATACACAACTATAATTAGTCATTTTCATTGTTTTGGTAGTGTATTGTTTGTTCCAAGTGAAAATGATACTGGGTTAGGGTTAGTTAGGGTTAGAATTAACCACTGAGTGCCACTGACTAAGATCTTGTCCATAACTCTGGTCCATAGGTCTACTATGATGCCAAGAGAAAACCTTCATCGGTAGAGGGCACAAATCCTTTTCCAGTGAAAAACACTGGAAACAGTGCTTTTGGGCACTTTCTGCCCAAAACGTGTGCGTCGTCGAGGGCTCAGAGTGCATCCACCAAGGAAAGTAGGCTTTCTAAATTCACAAGCCATGTTTGTATTGGTGAGTATGTAACACGTTCTTGAAAGGCTGGTCGGGTTTTAAGTGCAAGATAACATCAATTTTATCCATAGCTCTAGGCAAGGCAGAATCATAGAATCAGCTAGAAGCTTTATTTTGTAACTAGATCATTAATCACAATGTTTTTGTTCATTGAGGTTTGGGCTTATATGAAACTGTGTTCATGTTAAATGTAGAATGAAGTTAACACAAATGTAGAATGAAGTTGTGCACCCTTAGCACAGTCACATGCATACACAAATGTTTTTTTTCCATCCTAGACTAGCAAATACAACATTTGCTTCTGGTTGCAAAGCAAATCCACATATGCTTTGACGTCTGCTTTGCATAGAGTTCAACTCTGACGGGGTCTCTTCCAAAAGCAAATAATTGTGTGTGGTGTCTGGATTTCTTATAGTGAGCCGTGGTGGTAGAAATCATCTAGCACACAAACTCAAGGTCTGGGGTCCAAATCAGACCCATGAATTAATTATCTTGGAATCATATTTACATACTGTTAGGATTGGCCCTCTGGTGTATACAAAATGAATGCAACTCATTGTTTTACTTTCTTACTTTTTTCTATCCTTTAATAATGCATTTTCAGTTTTTCTTGATTAAGGGACATTGATTTTTGAAGGAAAGTTGAAGGATTTTTTTTGCTGTTTGCCTGGAACATCCTCGTAAACCCGTATTGAAACACAGTCTGGCTCTGGCTCTGGCTCTGGCTCTTGACTTGTACCACTTTTTTCTATTTTGGCCCGCTGTGTATTTGAGTTTGACATCCATGATCTAGCAAAACCATGGTTCAAGGTTCAGGTCTTTATTCCCATCTTCTTCTGTGCTTGTTCACTAGCTTGAAATGAAGTAATTTTAAGTGATGTAATATTATCATTTGGGTGAGCACTGACCAGGTATGTCCAGTAGAGCCAGTAGCTGGCCACTTCCTGCACTGCTTACATTTACCCTGACAAGATTTGAGTTGATTTTAATGTGAGTGGGTATGTTGCAGGAACTGTGATTCAATTGCTTTTCATTACTGTTTGGAAGTATGTTACACTTAGAAGTGTAACTGACAACCAGCAGTCTTTTAAGAAAAGCCTCATGTGTGGTCTCCCCAGTGCACAGGGATGTTGTGGGCGGTACAACAAATCTACAGCACCTCAAAAAGGTTTTATCCACAACAAGGATTTTTGAAACAAGGATTTTTGTGTGAACAGATTCAATTGAGAGAGAGAGAGGGAGAGAGAGAGAGAGAGAGAGAGAGAGAGAGAGAGAGAGAGAGAGAGAGAGAGAGAGAGAGAGAGAGAGAGAGAGAGAGAGAGAGAGAGAGAGAGAAAGGGGTAAACTATTCAATAACAGCCATGGAACCATGCCGTGAATCTTTGCTTGTAGAGTAGTGTTTCAACAGGTTAACAAAGAATGTCTGAGTCGTAGACAGGATGTGAATCAATGGAAGATTTTAAACAAACGCTCAGGATTTGGCCGTGTTACAAAATTTAACAAAGGATTTCTGCTACATTGCCATTTAAGATGCTAAAAGTAGTCTGTAGTTGGAAACATGTATGTAGCTTCCTGGTGTGTGGCTGTGGTTTAACTGCATGTGGTTCACCATTGAGCCATCTGCCCCATTTTTGCACAGGCTTTGATCTTACCCCATATGGAAAATGAATGTACGAATCCAATGGTGTCCTACTTGATGTACCATTTCTACTGAGTCATTTGTACTTCATTCACCTTTGCTGATGCTTTTAATTACTTTCATTATTATACACTGCCATCTGCAAAGAGACTGTAGGCTTTGACGTTCCTCAGACAGTAACAACCTCTGCAACCTTTCTATAGTGACATGTAACATGGCAATTATGGAGACTTTGCAAGCTAGCTGTGGTATCAGTGCAATTATTCAGGAGGTAAACAACCATCTACTTCGCATGAGGCCATACCACCCTGCTGTCATGTGGTTATTTTCTCATAACTGCACTAACCCACACACAGTGAAACCCTTAACTTTACTTAACACACCATGACACAATGTGGTGTCCTATCCCCAGATGTGCCCTGGTCTAGCTAACAAAAAGGTGTTAAATGTATTATACATACTGAACAAAATGTGAACAAAAAGTTCCAACATAATGAGGCTGGAGTTGTTCTCACAATAAACCTAAACTCTCCTGTGTAAACAGTTAATGAGATGTTTTTGGAATGTTTTGCCATTTCACACGGTGTGTGCCTATGTGGTGATTTTGCACCAGCAATGGACAACAATAGAAACCTCCTCTTGTGGTTCCACCTTGTCTAGGCCTAGACCTGACCTTACGATAACTAATAAAACCACAGTTGAAGTCTGGGGCGGCCACTGTATTCATAATCGACCACATGATATCTTACAGTGCACTATACACGTCCATAGGCATGGCTGGCTCTCTAGTGCTCTCTATAGTGGTCTACACAAAAATCACACTTGCATGAAGTGAGGAACACCCAGTCACCCACTGTGATGATCATGGTCCTACTCCACGAGACATGAATGCATTGTGTTAAAGGTAGGGGAAGTGATTTCACTTATAAGGTGTGCAGACCATATATGGAGTTTCCCCCTCCCCCACGTTAGCAGAGGAGCTAATAAAAGTTCCCCAGGTGGAGGGTAAATTCTCCTCCAATCAGGATCGAGCAGCAGGTTCACATAGTGTAGCTACTCTTGGGGCCCCCTAGTGCACCAGGCTGGTACTACACAATGAATTTCAAATCACTTACCCTACCTTTAATATAATGAAACAAAATTACTTGACTTAAATATTTACTGTATACGGACCAAGGGCTCCATTTTCGTTACATGCTAAACCCCTTATCCCAAATCCCTTATTTCGGTTTTACTATTTTGTAAAACGTTTTGGAATATTTCAACACGTCAATCTATTAACACGTTGTGAGCTTGTAGACTGGCCATTTGAACTACTCATTATTATTATTATTATTATTATTATTATTATTATTATTATTATTATTATTATTATTATTATTATTTTAATAAAAAGGCAAAGAAGTTAATGGATAAGGTTCAGCGGTAACGAAAATGGAGCCCCAACTCTCATGCCGTCATGTTATTCATTAAACATAACAGTGCCAAGTTCATTGACTTGGTGTCACATGGTGAAATTTCATTAAGCCATGAACCAACACATCATAGGCTATTGAACAAATGTGCGATGAATTGATTAGTCTGTTTCCTTGCGGCAAGCGAACAAGAACAACCCGCACAACACATATATAAGACACAGCACATATATGTAACGCCCGGGATTCGAACCCAGGTCTCCCGCATGAAAGTCCAACATCTTAACCACTAGACCAAAGGGACCAAAGGGGCAGATACTAGACTTTGGAGGCCATCACGACAGAGGCTGTAGCCACCTGCTACACTCACCTCCCTTTTGACCTCCTTCCACGGGGAAACCCGATCCGGGTCACGGCACCAATGTAACGCCCGGGATTCGAACCCGGGTCTCCCGCGTTAAAGTCCAACATCTTAACCACTAGACCAAAGGGACATCCCCTTGGTCCAGGGGCAGAT
Source organism: Benthosema pterotum (assembly GCA_039105355.1). Lineage (NCBI taxonomy): Eukaryota > Metazoa > Chordata > Actinopteri > Myctophiformes > Myctophidae > Benthosema > Benthosema pterotum. Next base: position 23,415,799 of record CM076974.1, on the reverse strand, counting down.
ACTAGACTTTGGAGGCCATCACGACAGAGGCTGTAGCCACCTGCTACATATATGGCAGGTTGTTTACACAGATGCTAGGTGTGATGTTTACCTGGTATCCTAGTCTTGAAGCACTTTACTGTTTTTGCACTATAATTGTTGCACTTCATGTAATTTATTCTTATTTCACATTGTAAGAATATCCTAAAAAAAACTCAAGAAACATCTTTTGAGGGAGGACTTGGTGAATCAAATATGCTTTCTCTTTAATCGCCTCATTAGTGACCAATAGCCTTCCCTGGAGATGAATTAATTATTGATAGAAAATCTCTATTCTACCTTTATGGTATGTGACCACTGACCATATGCCAATATTGTACTGTAAATGTGAAAGCATTTACAGTACAATATGCACATAACCTAGACTACAGGGTGGTCACAGGTTTCAACAGGTGGTCAATTGGTCATCAGGTTTCAAAGGGTGGTCCGGGGACCACCAGTGGTCCCTGAAAAAATTCCAGGTGGTCCCCAGCTAAATTATGGAAAGTTGGTTAACCCGATGTAACTCTTTGAGAGTGTAAAAATGAAACCAAATGGACCCTTGCGGGTCCATTTGGTTCCATGTTTACACTCTCAAGAGTTAAAATATTCGCCATCTGAAGTAGCCCAAGTCTACACAACTAGAGAATGTAGGAAATTAATGGTCATTTTGATCTGTATGTCTGACTGTTTTGTTTTCTCCAAAATCCAGCCTGTAATTGTGGACAAAAGCAAAAGAAATCTTCAGTTTTGGGCTCTGTGGGGCTAAAATATCATCAAATGGTGGTCTGTGACTCAAATTTTGAATAAATACTGGGCACTGGTATATGAAAAAGGTTGAAAACCGATGTTGTAGTATGTAAAAAAAAAAAAAACCTGAAGAGCAACTCACTTCAGATGACTGAGAAAGTTGTTGATGCAAGACATGATCAGGTTTCACCAGCAAGGCCAGTATCATGTCAACAACTACATAGACGCAGGCATCTTATTTAACCTATATAGCTTAGACTGACCCTTGACAGGACATAACCTTTTAAGGAAAAGGGACAGCGGATAAGGTGAAGTCCAAAAACAACCTGCCCCGCAAGTTCACTGGGTGTGACAACCTCCACACTGTGCAGCTCACCACTGGCCTTTCACCATCATCAACAGCAATAGCCTTCCCGGGAGCTTAATTAATTATTGATAGAAAATCTCTACCTTCATTGTATGTGACCAATGCCATACAGTACAATATGCACATAACACATGGCAGTATAGAGGACTCCAAACGATACTCTTATTACACCACATGCACAGTATTCACAACTTACCAAGTGACGGAAATTGAGGCCATTCTAGCTACCAGCATGTTCCCTGGTGCATGTCAGCACTGAACGTTAAAGCATATGTGTCCTTATGCACAGTGTTGTGTTTCTGTGTTAAGATTTTTTTGAGCAGATAAGGTTACAAGAGGCCACAAACAGTGCAAATGGAATGGTTGTAGGGTGACAGGTTCAAACTGTTCATTTGAGTACTGTATTTGTGGGAAAGTGGGGGAAATATATCAAGCATTACAGGGCGGAACGTTAGGTTAGCAGATTATTAACATCTTGATGTCTTATACAGTCACAATGTGGGACAGGGTCTCAATTTGTGGGACACCTAAAAAAAAGTCTTGGAAATTAGGATGCAAAGAGGGACATCTGGTTACCCTGAATGGTTGGCACGGTGAGACCCTCTAGAAAATAGTAACCTATACATACATGGATGGTGGTTCGGCCCATGTGGTGTAGTACAGGGGTGAAAGTGGTTTGAAGTTCTTGCCGGGTCTATAGGAAACAGCATCGTGTAATGTGTTCAGGCCGCGGCGCGAAGCGGCGCGGCCGAAAAATTTTTTGGAGGTTCAAACTCCACAGTGTCCCTAAAATGCATAGGAAAATGCTTTTTTGTGGCACTGTAAGCTAACCTAACCTAACCTGGAACATAATATAAAACACAGCAGGTCTGCCTTACACCTGCATTAGGCTCCCTATACTCCATTTCAGCATGATTAAACTGTTTTGTATTTGAGGCATTAGGCTACACAAGAAATAGGTTTCATTTAAGATTTTATTTTGTTACAAACTACTGCAAAACAGCATTATTTCGACCCCCATAATATGCCCTAAAATGAAACCATTTTACTGCTCTCAAGAGTCTCAAGAGTCAAACATCTGAGTCCACACAATTAGAATCTTAAAGGGGAATTCCACTCATTTTTCAATATTTTACTGTCATTAATATACCTTAGAGGTCATGATAAAGTTCCCCCATTCTGTGTTTCCTAGAAATGGAGGTCTGAAAAACAGCACAGCATTTCTTTCTATGTCAGCTTCAGGACTTGTCCCTATTTGCTGTTGCTATTCTAAATAGAAGTCTATGTAGAAGAGCCTCCATTGGACTGACCCCATGAAGTGAACAGAGTTTGCATAACTCTATCTATACTGTATAGATGGCGTAACTGTCGATACTCTGTCTCTGTGGCTCTGGCTGTGCTGCGAACCGACAAGAGGAGACTTCTCTCTGTGCGGTGACAGGTTATTTAACCTAATATTTTATTAGACCCTGCGGGACCCTGCGTGAAATCTTTTCCCGGGTCCCAGACCCTGCGGGACCCCCTTCACTTTCACCCCTGGGTGTAGTACAGGGGTTTTCAACAGGTGGTCCAGGGACCCCCCAGTGGTCCCTGAGAGGATTCCAGGTGGTCCCCAGCTAAATTATCGAAAGTTGGTTAACCAGATAACTCTTTGAGAGCGTAAACATGGAACCAAATGGACCCTTGTGGGTTCATTTGGTTCCATTTTTACACACTCAAGAGTTAAAATATTCACCATCTGAAGTAGCGCAAGTCTACAAAACTAGAGGATGTAAACAATTCATGGTCATTTTGATCTGTATGTTGTGGATCACAGCAAAATAAATGTTTAGTTTTGGGGTCTGTGGGGCTAAAATGTCATCAAATGGTGGTCCGTGGCTCAAATTCTGAATAAATAGTGGGCCCTGGTATGAAAAGGTGTAGTATGTAAAGAAAACCTGAAGAGCAACTCTACCTGAGATGACTGAGAAGGTTGTTGATTCAAGACATGATCAGGTTTCACCAGAAAGGCCAGTATGTCAACAAGTACTTACTGGAGACGCAGGCATGTTATTTAACCTATAGGACTGACCCTTGACCTTTTAAAAGGATCCCTGGCTAATAAGACAAATATGCCTTAAAACACTATAGCCTACTTGCCTTCTATAACTAAAATATGCAGATAAAAACACCTTCAATACTTTATTTCTGTCATAAATAGAGAATCTTTCACTCAATAGGAGGTGCTCCGGTCGCAGGATGATGATGTCACAGAGCATGCTCATCCATGTATTCCATAGAGCTAGATCACACATGACATCATCATCTTGTGCCAAGAGCAGTTCCTGTTGAGTGTAATATTCTCTATTTATGAAAGAAATAAGATGCCAATGGTGTTTTTATTTGTTTATTTTAGTTATATAGGGAAAGTATAATGTTTTAAGCAATGTTTATCTTATTAGACAGGGATCCTTTTAAGGAAAAGGGACAGCGGATATAAGGTGAAGTCCTGCTCCGCAAGTTGGGTGTGACAACATCCACAATGGGCAGGTCAATACTGGCCTTTCATGATCGGAAAGCATTGTCCCAGGTCATCCCATACACACTCTGTGGACCAGTTCAACACAACCATAACGGGGCTGTTTGCTTAACACCACACCCCTGACTCCGTCTCATCAAACATATGCTTCAAAAGGTCAAAGGCTCTTCCCATGCATCTGCCAATGCATGAGACATAATACAACACAACACACAATCACACATCCGCACACACCTACATCCAATGCATATGATATCAGACTTCCTACCAGTTTCTAACTTTATCATTTGTCCATCTGCCACACTTTGTCTCATGTCATTCCTGCTTTCTCTCGCACCCCCCCCCCCCCCTTCAGTCTCCATGTCCATGCATGCTTTGTATCAGACCATGAGAAAGCAGAAAATATCTCATTATCTCTCACAGAACATTGGCTTAAGATAGATTGTATCCCCCTCCCCCTAACCACACACACACACACACACACACACACACACACACACACACACACACACACACACACACACACACACACACACACACACACACACACACACACACACACACACACACACACACACACACACACAATATTCACCATATCTGCTGCCTCCTCTCTCTCTCTGTCTCTTTCTGTCTCTCACCCCCTGTCTGTCTGTCTGTCTGTCTGTCTGTCTGTCTGTCTGTCTGTCTGTCTGTCTGTCTGTCTGTCTGTCTGTCTGTCTGTCTGTCTCTGCCATCTCCATTTATCTTTTTCTGCCTATTTTTGTAACCATCTTGTCTCTACTGTATATGTCTCTCATTTCTCTTCATCCCTCTCTCCCTAGCTTCCTCTCTTATCTTTTATCGTGTCTTCCCTCCTCTCCAGTTAAATCAGATCCAAAATAGCTGTGGTGATGAAAGGGGTAAATCTATCCTACATGCTAGGCCAGAGCCTCAGTCAGTGGTATCATTGTAAAGCGTTCAGGAGAGCTGAGACCGAGAGAGAGACCGCAACAGTAAAATAGAACGTGGCGGTTATAGGTGGTTAGTGTGGGAGGTGTCTGGGGAGTTTCCCTCATTTGGCTATATACACATGGTGATATGGTTTACCACCCTAGGCATCTACGGTATATTATATGCTATTTTACTAATACAACAACCACTCTACTTGCACCCTACTTCACTACAGCTGTACAGACACGTAACACATGGACGTGTGTGAAGGGGGTTTCAATTCCTGTCCTTTTAGTCTGTGAAACTGCCCTTTCCAGACCACAAATGCAGCATTTACCCTGGTGAAATTAATACAAAAATGTCCCTTCTTCCATGCCATGCCAGAAGGCAGCATGCAGGAGAATTGTTATTTTTCCATAGACTCCTGAACTTAAATATAGTATTTTGCACTGAACAAATTTGTTTAGGAATCCATGTCATGGATCACACCAGGACCAGGAATCTTCAAAAACAACATACCAGGCTGCAGGCTGGGACAGGGTTGCTTATTAATGGGGACCCCCTGAAAACCCCATCAATGTATTTGTGTGTCTGTATTGTGCACCAATCCAGTGGTCAGATAAGGTTAAAGATTTGTTTTGCCCTCCACCCCCATGCGTGGCCTTGTCACCATAGAAATGGTTTCCTTTTCCCATAAGAGAGGAAATTAGCAAACAATAGTCATTTGGTGAAAGCTCTTATCTGTTAAAAATGGTCTCTCTCTCTCTCTCTCTCTCTCTCTCTCACACACACACACACACACACACACACACACACACACACACACACACACACACACACACACACACACACACACACACACACACACACACACACACACACACACACACACACACACACACACTCTAGGTTATGGTTGCTTTAGTTCCACATTCCATTTTAAATGTTTATGAAACAGTAATAAAAATGTTTTGGACATAAAAGGTTTCCATTCAGATAGATGGGTTCATATACAGGTATACTGTACCCTACGTTATTGTATAGTAGTATGGTGAGTGTGCAAGGCCCTGTGCGTAACATGTGTCCATGTTAACTGTTTGCATGTGCATATGCTAAAGAAGTGATATATTGTACACTAAGCTCTCTATTTGCACATACCTTAAGCAATGTGCAAATTCAATATGTTAGTGTCTGACCGGAGAGAGACAACGTCAGGCAGGTGATTTGCCAGGCCTTTGCTTTAAAGAACGAAGGGGGGTGGGTGGGGGGGCTTTCTGATTCAGTTGGTAACGCTGAGGAACCTACGATATGGGGACCTCGCCTCCTTCTGTCGCATTCTAGTTCTAGTCTAAAACAGGTCATACCTCAGCCGAAGATTGTGGGCTAGCGTTTCCTGTCTCTGCATCACTTGTGCATCTCCTGCTTCGAGAGTTGTTAGTTTGCAACAGTGCACATCTATGAATTAAGAGCAAACCATCAGCAGATGCTTTCGCAGAATATGACCCGCATTGTGGTTTACTTTAAGACATAACTTACCGAACAACAAAATGTAGTTCAAAAGGTTAACCTTGGGATGACTTTGAGTGCAGCCTTAAGTTGCACATACCTGTCTTGTCACGTGAGTCATCTTGACATCTACTGTATGTACTAATGTTGAAATTTACATCACAAAATCATAGGATTTTAACAAGATATAAGTAAGATAATAAATTGCATGCATGATTTCACCACAAGTCACAATGCATTGTGAGTCTGTAGGTCTGCAATTATCACTATCTTCTAAAATGCTGAAAGATTTAAAAATGCTGGGAACTTTTTTTCTTTTCTTTTTTTTTTACCAGGGATGTCCCAATTTTTTTGTTTCCGATCCGATCCCAATACCACAATTTGTGTAGCCGGTACTGATACCAAATGCCAATACCAGAGAATAATATATAATGGTACATGGTATATTCACCATAGTGTCACCCTGTGTCTGATCAATGGTTAGACTGGAATATTCACCATAGTGTCAACTCCTTACCCCTGTGTCTGATTACTGGTTAGACTGGAATATTCACCATAGTGTCAACCCCTTACCCCTGTGTCTGATCACTGGTTAGATTGGCATATACAGTATCAGGGCATCCCGGGCTTTTACTGTTCTGACACGATTTTTGAAAACAATTGAATGGTAAAAAAGAGCCACACAGGACTATATTTGCACTCCTTTTTTTCTCACCAAATCTCTTCCTGAAAGTAACTGATCATCAAACTTACAAATCAGGGCAGGTTGTCGATCACTACATTTTTTCTTTACAGGTGTTGGGTCTAAGGTTAACACTGACATTTGCCTAACAAAAGGTCCTCCTAATTGTGTTCCAACTGTCCTTCTGTAACAGTCCCTTATGTTCACTTCTCATTTTTAGTCACAGTCACATTCATTGATGCTGAGGCAAACTGAGAAATAGAGGAAATTTTAACCACACATACCGTAATTCAAACACACACACACGCACACGCACCCCCCCCCCCCCCCCCCCAAACATTTTCCAGTGAGGGCCACATAATTTTTCCCTTCTCTAATGGGGCAGGGTCAGTTTGTCACAGAGCAAGTGTGACGATCACAGGGGTGCCTAAATGTAAACATGTATACACAGAACAGATATTACAGAACAGATAACTCAGGAAATATAAAATCACACTATTTATAAAAATCAATAAAAAATCAAATAACCTCCCGTCTTTGTGACGTGATTCATAATGTTAGCGATATTGTATTCATTGAATACCAACCCCTTCTCTTGATAGTTGAGACAAATAGCCATTCTCTCTTACCTAACCTTTTTGGCATTATCCCATTCTGGGGGGTCACGTTTACGTTCTATGTCTGGGGCATAGTGAGGTCGTACCCTAGTAGCTGGGTGGCTCCCAATCCAATTCAAATGAGCTTGATTGGTGTGAGGAAACATTTCCAGGCTTTCAGTTGGGCAGGTCCACTTCACGCCAGCGGCAGTGTTCTATGCATGCATTAGTCTCGATCGTCATTAGTCATTGATCTGCCCCCCCCATCCATGCCAAAGCCCCAGCACTCACGAAGCAGTCTGCTGTCACCTAGGCGGATGTGTGCGTCTCCTTCTCAGGCGTCTTAATGTTCATTATTGTAGCTGTTGTTGTTGTGATTGCTCAGTGTCAGGGCAATTTGTGAATAATGGGTTCTGGGAAGGAAACACTGCTAAGCTCCTTGGAGGTGTTGCAGGCTTACTGTGGGTTGTCTAAGGTCATGTCTGGTTTCAAGACTTCCTCTGCACGGGTCAACTGACATGACATCAGAGGCAACTGTCACATGTTCCTATGCGTAGTTCTGTTTTTTTCCCACAAAAGTTATGAAATAAACAAATAGATGAACCTGTGAAATAGCCTATATTTCAATTACATATATTATTACACCGTGTTCTATATATCGTCACCTTATTAAACTAACGGCCTAAGTCATTTTTTCAAGGTTTTCAGGAGACACAAAAAACTGTCCCAAATGAAGAATACTTTAGATATCTTAATTATTTCAATTGCAAAAAATATTTAAAAATATGACTATTAACATGCAAATAAAGGTGTATGTCAATCATGTAACATCTAACCATAAAATGACTTAGGCCAATATCTGAACATGACAGTTTTAACTTAGGCAATTATAAACCTTATTTAGGCCAAATTACTTATTACTTACTTGACTTAGGCAAATTGTTTTCATTACATTTATTTTTAATAGATCATGGTTTGGGGTCACCCACAGATAGTTTAAAATAATATCAGAGCACAAATTCATTCAAGACACCTAGAGGATATTTGGCCATGGATGGCTTTTTATTTCAATGGAAAAAGTATAGCTGAAATCAATCTTAGCTTAGAACAATCAACAAAAAGCACAAAGAAAGATAAATCAGTTTCTGATGAGGCACGTGAACATGTGACTTTCCTAACTTCTTCTCAAAAAAAAAAAAAAAAACAGCTCTCCTAGGTAGGTTTCAATTTATCTTTCTCCAATCCAATCCAATCCACTTTATTTATATAGCACATTTCACAACGCAAAGGTATCCAAAGTGCTTTACAAAAAGGATAAAAAAAAAAAAAAATACAAACTAAAACTAAACTCATACAAACTAAAATACAAACTCATTTTAATAACTAAAACAAATACTTAAAATGTAAAAGGGAACTTCAAATGTCCAACTGTGTGGTCTAAAATAACTACTTCCATTTAAAAAGGGAACTTCTTCTTCAAAAGTGCAACTTAAATTATTGTTGACGTAAAATAAACAAATAATAATGAGGAGGTTCATTTCGCTCCAGCTTTTCAATCAGCCAGTGTGGCCTTGTTCTCTCAGGACACCAACTGTAGATGCAAATAGTGACTTGCACACTCTGCGACTGGTTCCATGATCCTCAAGTTTGAGTATGTAGGAGAATGTGGTATTGCGCCTGGAACCCGGAATAACTTTCCTTTGCTTACTAGCAATCTTTGTGGCCAAAGTGGTGATGTATATACGATCCCAGGTGTCACCATCTGGAATACATTCTGTCGCTGCTCTTCAGTTATTGATTGGCTGTCTCAAGTTTTGACTTGTTGACAGAACTTTGAATTGCAGGGAGGTCCATAACCTTTGCGGCTACTTCCTTGCCTTTATTGGATTTGTATGGAAGTCCTTGGAGCAGTTTCTTCTTGGCCTGATCTTGCTTCCATGTTTGTGGGCTCAGAGTTTTATTCCTTTTCCTTACATCTTCATACTCGTCCTCTAGCTGTTGTGGAGTTTGCACATCCTCAACCTCTGGATGCAGTAGGTTAGTTTCTGCATCCTCATCCTCCTGATGTTGACAGCCACAGTAGCTAGGCTGCCTTTATGGGCAGAGGATTCATCCACCTGTGGTGTATAAGTTGGATCTCTCACTAGATCATCCTCATCTTCTGTGTCTGGGTGTTCTTCTGTCTCTGTCTGGTTTAGATCTTCAACGGCAATGTCTGTCTTGTCCTCTGTGTCTGTATGGGTTAGATCAGGGGAGCCCAACCAGTAGATCGGGATCTACCGGTAGATCTCGGCCTGATCTCAAGTAGATCTCGGGAGATGTGGGGGGGAAAGAAAAAAAATGGGGTGGAAAAGAAAAAAGAGCGATTTTCGTCTGTGTGTGTGATGCATTTGCAATGGCAGTGTTTGTCCATGTCTGTTGTACTTAATGTTGTACTGTTGTAGGCCTATTTATGACAAGTCTGTTGTACTTTATGCTTATATGGACATAAAGTAAAGTGGTAAAACAAAGTAGTGTTGTGTTGTTGTGAAGTTACTGCAGGCTGGCAACGATGCGTGTGGTTTGAAATGTTGATATTGGACTGGTAGATCCCGGAGGGGTTGGCTGCTGAAAAGTAGATCTTGGGTCAAAAAAGGTTGGGCACCCCTGGGTTAGATCCTCAGCAGTATTGTCTCTCTGTCTGAAATCTCCAACAGTATTCTCATCAAGTGAAACTCCTAACAAAAAGGATAATCATTCCTATAAATGTCATCGTTTTAGACATATGGTCACAAAGGTGTCACCATAGCTATTTGGTTTAATATTATTTGGAGATTATTATTTAAAGAGAATAAATATTGTCCACCAATATAGCCCATTTACCATTGAAATGAGTAACTACAGATGTGACATTCGAACTCTGGAAGTTTTCATGATCTATTCCTGTATCAATCTGTATTGCATGTGCCCTCCTTTCTCCGAACAGTGTTCTGACAACTCACTATAATTTATTGACTTTTCAATGGCAATATTTGTGAAATTCTCAAATGGCACATCTGTAGTAACAAGCTACTGTAACTAAAGTCTAGCCTAATTCATTCTGTACAACCCACTGGTAAGCAGTGTTGGGCAGTAACAAATTTTAGATTACATATTACTGTAATATTATTACTTTTGCTCCAAAACGTAAAGTAACGAGATTACTCTGCAAAAATGGGTAATAAGTAATGCATTACTTTGCTTTTGATTTTTTTAAATAAGAAAGACATTTACAATGTCGGATTTTGTTGGCTTTGTTTTCAGGTGCAGTTTGTGGGATTGGAGACTATTATTATTCCAATAAATTGGATTCAGTTCTAAAAAGAGCTTGCTAAACAGATTATGTTGTGCAACTCTATTTTTTCAAAGGTGGGAATTGAGAACTTGGGAAAGTAAAAATGTAATATGTAATATATTACTCTTCAATTCCAGTAATAAGTAAAGTAATGATATTACTTTGTCTAAGGGGTAACGAGTAAAGTAAAGAAGTTACTTTCCTAAGTAATATTGACTAACACGGTTGGTGAGTGAGTGAAATTAGTTTTTGAGGAAGTACCAACATTAAAGTATAACTTGTGTGTAGGTAAAAGACGAAATAACTACACAGCATACAAGGATAACCCGTATTAGAGTAAAAATTCGAAAGGTGTTAAATGGCCTAAGTCACAATTTATTATGACTTAGGCAAAATAAAATTGCCTAAGTCTCACTATTGACAAAGGCAAAAATTTTAATAGGGTGTAACAGGAAGGCCTTTTAACTTAGAGCTTAGGCGCTTTTACCAGAGGTGGCCAGCTTCATCAGGATGTGATTTAGGCCAAAAACTCATTTTTGGCAAAAAATGACTTAGGCCATTAGTTTAATAAGGTGACGATATTAGACTGAGAGCAATGTTCACACAGAGCTACAGTATGGCCTTTGGGCGTCTTCAACAGTACAGTAACTTTTCACTTCTTCATATAATGGGTCATCACGATAATAATTATGATAAAATACCGCATTCTTATCTTGTGTAAGCAGTTGCTAAGTTCATATGGGAAAAATAAGTGTTAAGTAGTGTTAGATGGATGTTAAATAGATCTATATCCTTATAGTAATCACTGTTCACTGAGAGTTTGTTCAGATTAATCTGGAGATAAAATTTCAATCATCAATATAACATAGAGAACACAAGTAATGCACAATCTACAAGCGCATTGTGATTACTGCTAACACTAGGGACACCATCATTCAAATTTAAGCTGAAATTTAAACCCCGGCGACCGTTTTACAAACGGAGGCCTTTTCCCCAAACCATCACTGCAGTTTATAAACCATCGTGACCGTTTGGAAAACAATCACCACCTTTTATCATCGGTCGCAACTAAACCTAACCCTAAACCTTAAACTTCACTTCAGTAAATCCTATGGCTAAACCTAACCTAATCCCCCGGACCCTTTTTAAATTGATGGGAAATCGGCGCAGGAAAAAGGTCCACTTGCCATGACCTTTTCAGAAAAAGGTTGACCAAAAAGGTCACACAAACTAGATTGAGTTTGCAAAATGATTCCGCCGCCCCTGCTGGAGAAATGGGTTTATTCCTTACATGAAAACACATTAACCAAAAATATCATATAACACATTTAAGTTACATTTTTGTCACATTAATGTTATACAATCTAACACAGAAACACAGAAAACATTTTGACAAGTGGTAATTTGTTTTTTCCGACTTGTGACCCTCCCTGTGAGCTTCGAAAAATGAAATCCTTCAAATCTAATTTGAAAGAAATCTATAGCTACAATTATCTTCAGTTGTATGAATTGTATTGCATATATTGAATGAAACAAACGAGAATGTACTCTCTTCCTCACTGATCTTTCACTTCCTGTCACACGCACACAGGGTTTTCCCCAACTATTCTTGTTGGTTTCATTGTTTGGAAAAAGAAAACTATACTTTTTAAGTATATGCATATCAGAAAATGTCTTTTTCAAATGACAGTGAGTGACATTCCTTTGCCATTAAAAACAAGACTTTTGCAGATTATGATTTAAATCGAATCCTGGACACGTACAGTATACTTAAGGCAAACATATTCATTATTACTTTGTGAATTTGTGGATATCCATTTGATATCCATTGATACCCACATAAATCAATGTACAGTATTCATTGTTGATGGATTGTTAGACAATGCATACATCCGTCCATGGTACCTTTGTAAATAGACCATATACCCTGCACACTCATTTAATAATTGATTGACTGTAAATGTGCATTATATACATTTACATATTCACCAGACACAATTATTGGACGCATGTTTCCAGTGTCGATATCTAAGTCTAGCTATATTATTTTATAATCATTTATCTTTGGTGTGGCCTTTGTTTTTTCTTACCTGTAGGCCTACCAGTGTGACGCCCAGGAATCGTACCCTGACCTCCCATGTGGCAAGCCAACATGTTGAAGCTGAATTCACCCAGCCAAGGGAGATAACACGCTTTATGTTCATCTGGCAGAGGTTCTAACAACTACTGCTACTTAACTCTTATATTGTGGAATGAATTGAGTTGAAAACGTAGGCTACGCAATCTCAACCTGTCCCAGTCCAATCTTCAGTGTTCATTTATCCAATTGAAACTCTCAGTGGGTATACTGTAAATGTCAAGTTGGCATTTGGTTAGGTTTGTATACTCCCAGAGTTAAATTAACACATTTGACAGTATTATATGGATCTGATCCCATCTGTGGTCAGATGACCTTGTGATCTGCCAACAGTAATATGTGCATGAGGAGCGCTTGCTTTGATTGTAGAGGATAAATAGACAGACTGACAGAGTTGGGTGGACAGAAGACCAAGTCACCAGATTCGCGGACGTCGCTACCAGGATCTGGGCGAAGCGCTACAAAGCCTCCATTGTTACATCACGCGGAACTTAAAAGCGACAATTGACACAGAGAATTTCAAAACCTCATTACATTCAGCTGGAGACACTTGCAGAGAAAGATTCCCTAAACTAATGTGTACTGTGTTTAAATTCCAGAAGTGTTGCTGACATAAACCCTCCCCTTTGTGTCTTTGGAATGTCCATGTCTGACATTGCCACTTCCCTCAAGGTCACAGACGTTTTGTGTGTGTGTGTGTGTGTGTGTGTGTGTGTGTGTGTGTGTGTGTGTGTGTGTGTGTGTGTGTGTGTGTGTGTGTGTGTGTGTGTGTGTGTGTGTGTGTGGTGCCTGCCTGCGTGCGTGCGTGCGTGTGCACACATGCATGCGTGTGTGTGTGTGTGTGTGTGTGTGTGTGTGTGTGTGTGTGTGTGTGTGTGTGTGTGTGTGGAACAGGAACTTCCTATCATAAACATGGATTCTCTGGACAGTCCACCTCTCTTTACGACTGTCTTTGTTCAAAACAGCATTATTGTCCATTGAGTAGACTGTGAAACAGTCAACACATTTGTTTAAAATTTTATAAAAAACCTCATAATACGCTAGACATGAATCCTGCCAGAGCAAACATTTGGCTAAAATTGCAAACCTACAAGTTCATGATTTTCTCTTGAATTTTCAGACATCAATACTAAAACCAATAGTATTAGAGCTTTGTCTGTCTATCAACTACAACCATTGTGGAATTAGTTTCATTTCTCTGGTTTCAGGAAGCAGGCCCAGACATTTCATCATGCTGTGACAACCCTCGCCGAGTCGTGCTTCTCAGCATCCTCTTAGAAATCCAAAAGTAAAGGAAATGACTGCTCTTCTTATTCCAGCCACTGTGTTTGGAGTTTCATCTTAAGTAAAGTCATAGGGCCTAGGGTTTAACATTTTACATTTGTTATCATATGTTGACACAATAATTGAGGTTATTTTGTACACAAGAGGTGGAGTTTGAGAATCCAATTAAATGTACAGACAGACAGACAGACAGACAGACAGACAGACAGACAGACAGACAGACAGACAGACAGACAGACAGACAGACAGACAGACAGACACAGACACAGACACGCACGCACGCACGCACGCACGCACGCACGCACACGCACACAAGCACACACACACACACACACACACACACACACACACACACACACACACACACACACACACACACAGAAATATAAATTTGGTCATTTGTGACATCAAATGTTTGTCTTACAGTGAAATTAGAAAAGCGTAATAGTCATTGTGTTCTTAGACACAACAAAGCCTACGTGTTAACATTACATCAGAATAGTCATATTGTATGAACAGTTTGGTGGTGGTGCATTTAGCACACCGCATCACTTTCTCACTGGTTCCCAAACATTTATTGATGATGGACAGATTTGTATTTAATTGCATTTCAATTCATCCTTTGAGAAAGCAAAGAAACTTCTAAGAAATGTAATCTTTTAGAAAGCAAATGAAGAATAGCCAATCTACCAGCATGCTACACAGCACAAATCAATCTCATACATCTATTACAAACTTTCGTCTGTTTTTATAATCTCTATTGTATCTGCATGGAGTCCATAGGATTATAGTGTGTATACTGTTTATATGTACTGTTTATACAGTACATAAGCTTGATGACATTTCCACTGGATGACACATGTGCTTCTGTCAGTCAATCCCATAGCCTCTATATAGGCTGTGCGTGTGTGGATGCATGTGTGTGCACTCGCGTTGGTGAATGCATGCATGCATGCTTGCATAGGCTTACTGCTTCCAATTGTGTACTAGTCCCATTGGTATGAGCACCAGCTCTTATTCTGCATTACTGCATCTCATAAAGAATCACATTTTAGCACGGAAGCGTCATTTTGTCCAGCCTCGGCCAGCTTGTGGCACGTGCATGCAGCATGGCCGGTATACTGGTTAAACCAGCCCACATACCAGCATATTACTCATGCGCTAACCTGTTGAAATCCAGACTGAAGATGTCCTCCTGTAGCCTCCTCACTAGGAAAAGAAATACATAAAAGGGGGAAAAAAACAGACGCAGTGTTTCCCTCTCAGATTTCTCACTGTCTGTCTGAATAAAGAAGATATCCCAGGGGAGGCTTGGAAGAAACTAAACAAAAGGGAAGCTCTTTTGTGTAGCTACATCAAATGGTTTCCCCATTGTATACCTCATACTTTGGATGAATATCTTATTTATCTACATGGATGCACAAGAAAACAGAAAAGTTAGCCATGGTCACATTAATGAACTGACTGATTATTTATTTTCACCATGATTCGTCCTATTCTGATGAAGGCCATATAAGCCTAGCATAGTTACAATAACCTTTGTCCAATAGACACTGGGGAGCCATCATTATGTCAAACCTCCTGAACAGCTCACATGTCAAATCACCGCTCCCTGCCATATCCGATATCACCAAAGCCAAGTAGACTTTTTGTTCCTCCCCTGCATCATGTGATGTAAGCAAACAACTCAATACCTCCAGGGCCAGTTGGGTGGTGAATGAGGCTACCTATGCCAGCTCTGTTGACACCCTTGAGTGAGTGCATACAGGGCCCACAACCCTTCACTGGCCATGTGAGACATCAGCAGGTGAGGGTTGGAAAAGAGAAGGGACGACATCTGAGCCCTGGCTCATCGTCTGTGTCTTCACACCCTGACGTGGGCCGTTGTCACCTAATCTCATCCTGATATCCGTCTTGTTAGTGCGGTCTAGCCAGGGTTTAGCGCGGTCAAGTCAAAGGTCTAGTGACAATCAGATCAGTGTCTTAGTGCAGAGCTATGATCAAACTGCAGGGTGTGGTTGTAATGGAGCTATAGTGCAGTGCACGTCACAGAGTGGTTACAGACATTAAAATGCCGGTGATTGGTATTTGTTCAACCATTTTGTTCTGAGACTCCAGGCTATCTTCATTCACCCTCCCCATGAGTTATTGTGAACACCATTAGCAGAGATGGAGTACTCGCAGAGAGCCTGGGGAACTGGGAATTGGCTCAATTATCAATTTGGATACAGTAAAGGGGAGAATCTTTTTCTCTCTCTCTCTTTTGTCTGGGAAGGGCGTGGGGTGCTCATTTGTTTGTCCCTGAGAATTCTGTCATTGAAAGGTATGCATTAATGCCGCACACAATAAAATCTCAGTGAATATTTAATGTCTAAATGGAACCCTTTGTACTCTCGTATAGTTACGACAATGACAAACAGTGCTCGCCTCTACTCTTTCCTGTCATTCTTCATCATGCTATTACTCTTCATACTTTATGAGGTAATTAGTCTAACAGGAGGATTCATGATTAAGGGGAAACATGAGTGTACTGTAAATTATGATCCTGGCTATAATGATCCATATGTGGTAATGAGATCTTGTGTAAGACAGTGGCATTACAGGAATTAAATATGATGAGAAGAGGTGGGTGGGAGATACAGTATGTCCATCTGGAACCATTTCTAACAAGGAGAATAACATTGGAGGGTTGATAGAGCATCACAAAGTCACCAAAGCTTGACAGCAGCAAGTTAGAGGGGTGTATTGGTATTAGCAAATTGTATATCTTAATATAAAGGTGTAGCTAAATAAGAAAACCTTGCAGTTCTTTAAAGCTGCAAACAGTTTCCAAGTCAAAGCAATCAGAATCCACTGTCTGGCTTTCTAGACAGGCCCATCTCAGATTCCAATTGAAGCAAACTTGGAAACTTCCACTTTAAAGGTGAAACCCTGTTCAGCAGTTAATAGGCTTAGTGTTGTGTGAATGGCAACACCAGGTATTCAATTTGTTGATCATACAAGATACAACATAAACAAATGAAATGTTTTAGAAAACAGCATTATTGACTAACACAAGTGGTGCATATTCATACATCTTCCATTGCTCTCTAAAATCAGTTTGGGACAGTCCTCAGAGTGAAAACCATCTCATTATACATGTTGGTTTCTACAAGCAAGGACCCTTTTATTTGATTTGTATATGTTGATTTGTAATGACAGCTTTACTACAAAGTCCTTGGCAAAAACAAACACACACACACACACACACACACACACACACACACACACACACACACACACACACACACACACACACACACACACACACACACACACACACACACACACTACAATATGCTACTATATCTATCTAAATAATGCAAATTCAATTCTTAAAACAAAAAGATTGGATGGATGGATGGATGGATGGATGGATGGATGGATGGATGGATGGATGGATGGATGGATGGATGGATGGATGGATGGATGGATGGATGGATGGATGGGATAAAAAAAAAGTCAAATGCGGGCAGCATTACTGTAAGTTGCATTGTGCTCTTCAAGCCTGAATAAAGAGTTTGAGCATCCTAACTGTGTGCACACTGGCTGTACAGTGTCTCTCCACTGTACATTATTATAATGTGATTATGTATGAGTGGTGAATGCACATGCTGTGTTCTATTGTCTCTCCATTGAGGGTCACAGCTGTGGATCTGTTAAACAGAAGGGTGCTAGAGACATCAATAATGTGTGCATAGATTGGGAAAGATCCCCTGCTGCGGTGAGACTCCCACTTCCCCTCAACTGTGGTGCAAAGGCAGACTTGAAGGCCTACCCCTAATTTCACTTGTCTATAGCAAGCGAGGGGTGGGGGTGGGGGGGCAGACAGCATGTAGTAGCGTGTACCCACTGTACACACGAGGTACACTTCCTCTTCTGTCCACTGTAGGCCTACCAAGACATCAGACATACTTCTCACGGATAACAATCACCCAAAGAGAGTTTGAAAACATGAAACAGAAACTCCCATAACTCACCTGTTGGGTGAAGTACAATGTGCAAGCACAGCAGCAAGATCTGTGCACTGCTGACATTGGCCTTATTCTTGCATCAAGTGAACTTATGTATAAACATTATCTAAACGTTATGTAGTTATGACTGTTCAGCATTTGCTTTGGCGATGTGTAGAGGCATATTTTCTCATGGCAATAAAGCCGCTTTGAATTGAACATTGAATTGAGAGAGAGAGAGAGAGAGAGAGAGAGAGAGAGAGAGAGAGAGAGAGAGAGAGAGAGAGAGAGAGAGAGAGAGAGAGAGAGAGGGTGTCTGACAGTCAAGACGCGAGACATAAACGTTGGGCTGTGGGCAGGCAGCATAGGAGCACGCACCCTGGTTTGTGCACGACCACGGTTTGGGGGAGAAAGATAGTGTTTGGGGTTTACGCATCTCAGACAGAGGAACACTGAACGATAGACAGGCAGGCAAAACAGACAGACAGGCTTTAATTTTAAGGTAGTGCCCCGCCCTGTTTTATTCCTCCTCCTTGTGAACAACAAAAGCTGCGTCACCGTTCATGAGGAGGAGGAGGAGTGTAGCTCTGCTCTCTCTGTGCTTCAATCACACCCGCCGAGGTATAACACAACACCCATGAGGTAAGAACTGAAGACAGAGAGCAGAGCGTTCCATTCACTCAGTACAACATGTAAAAGAAGAGCCAACATTTATCCTCTGAAACCTATAGGATTTATGGAGTCGTGCTGCGAAAGTGAGCGCGGAGGAGGAGCCCCACCAGTGAAGTTTTGTTGGACGTGAGCGTTTGAACTGAAAATAAGAATCTTTTCTTTTCCAAGCTGTTGGTGGGTTGTTTGTTGTTGGGGGTGGACTTTTTTTTCCCTTCAAGACGGACTGATCGAGACCAAAAAGGGAATACGTCTCTTAAACACGGCTGAGTGTGCGGTCCGTGTCGTGTCGTGAGGGCTCCACAGAGGGAAATCCATTTCAAACTAGAAGGTATGTTCTCTCTGTGTGTATTTGTGTGTGCCCGTTACAGTGAGTCAGTGACAATCATCCCTGGGAAATAATATACGTTGGAGGCGCCAATTAGATCGCCTAAACTTTTCTCGGAAACAAACAGCTGTTGATCCTGTCTGATAAAAGTAGCCTGGCTGGCATTTGACGCACCGGTGACTGACGGACCACTGAATAGTAGCTCAGACTAGCTCTGTTTTCCTGTTTGCCAGCATTAGTAGTTTATTGGAAATCATTTGCGTAATCAAACCATAAAGTCATTGCGCAGGCGCGTAAAGCTTGCCACAACCTTTACATTCAATCTGAAACCGTAACCAAGAAAAGTCCAGAAGCATTTAGGCTAGGCTCCAAAAAGCGGTTTGGGCTTATCGTTACTCATAGCATAGAGTCTACTAGTTCAGGGGTTTTCAACCTTTTTGATACCAGAATTTGAGCCACGGACCACAATTTGATGACATGTTAGCATCCCCACAGACCAAGAAATTAAAGGATTGTTTTGTCCACAATATCAGGCTGGATTTGGGAAACAAAAACATTCAAACATACAGATCAAAATAACCATCTTCTTCATTCTCTAGTTGTGTAGACTTGGGTTAATTCAGGTGATAAATATTTTAACTCTTGAGAGTGTAAACATTTTTACGATGTCAAAGAGTTAGGCCTACATTATGGTTAACCAACTTTCCATCATTTAGCTGGGGACCACTGGTGTTCCCCGGACCACTGGTTGAAAAACACCGTATTAGTTGGTTTAGTAGGCCTACACGTTTTGTTTTATAATCAAATTACACACCTAATAATGTATTATTATTAATTATAATTATTGTATACTTTTTTTCGTGCCAAAAGCTACAATGAACACATGTGTATGAAGAGAGTGAACCTGAACGCTTCTTTCCAATGGCTTGGTTATAGTTCTAGCAGACATTATAATCAAATTATAAAATAGATAAGTGGTACAATGGCTAAACCACCTTTGGACAGCTACCCTTCGACACGTCTTGATTAAAAAAAATGGACCACAACATGACGTGGAAAAAAACAATGAATTGATGAGATAATGTAAAGTATGAAGAGGTGAGCAGGGCTTGACACTAACACTTGCCCTCTTGCCCGGGGCAAGTAAAAAAAATGGTGGGGCAAGTGAAGACTGCTACCTGGTTGCCCGTTCGGGCAAGTGTGCAACTTAGTGCACTATAACACAACACAAGATAAATTTGTCTTGAAGGCAGTCATTGCACTCTGCCTCTCTGTCTTTCCCTGCTTTCTAGCTATCCACAATTCCAAGCTGGATTTGGGAAACAAAACAGGCAAATTAACATACACATCAAAATGATCTTCTACATTCTCTAGTTGTGTAGACTTGGGGCTAATTAAGATGATGAATATTAACTCTTGAGAGTGTAAAAATGAAACCAAATGGACCCGCAAGGGTCCATTTGGTTTCATTTTTACGTTCTCGAGAGTTACATCTGGTTAGTAAAATTGAATGCAAAATATATTTTTTGGGGGGTAAAAGTGACCGTGACCTGAGGGCAAGTAGAACCTGACTTGCACTTGCCCGATGGCCAAGTGCCTCGGAGACCCTAGTGTCAACCCCTGGTGAGTTATCAGACTCATGGAAAGTGGGGAGTGAGTCTGCCTGGCTGAGGGCAGCGGTGAGGTCACAGTTTGATATCATAGGATGCTTTGATGGATGGCCAGGGTGTCTTGGGAAAGGTAGTGACAGGCGTCCAGGCTGTGTTAGCTGATTATTAGATCAAATAGAACAGGATGCCTGGCCAGGGTGTCATTGGGATGCCTAAGTGGAAAGGAGTGTGGGGTGTGTCATGTCATGTCATGGCAGTGCCATGATTGCCATCATGATTGCCAACTTCTTGATTGCGCCGTGACTAGGGAATATTGGTTATTGAATTGGAAATGGGTCTCCTTTTTTTATTGTAGTAGTCACTGTCAAGGGCTGCACTGTCCTGCTTGGAACGATGCAAGTTGGAAATGCATGCTATGTGGCCCTATGCCCATATAATTATTTGTCCTGTTCTGGTTCTGGGCAGTGGTGTATCCCACCGGCCCAAGGCCAGGCAATCCACTCCCTGTGGTGGTGTGTAACTCGTGTCAATTTTGCAGTTGTTGGGGCAAACTTATTCTGATTGACATTATAATCCTACTGAGTCTTATTTGTTGCACTGGGCCTTGTGGAAGAAAGTTTTTGTGCTGCACTGCATGTATGAATACACTTGATTTGACTGCAGTAAATATTTATCTTCTCTAGATTGAGGTACAAGGTGAATATGATGAACTCCATGTGGGATAAATTGTTTGAAATTCTCTTAAACAGTTCTGTTTGCTGTAGATACGTTTCTTAATTCAAATATAACATTAGTGGACACTAGTAATCAAACTTACGGTCTTCTGATAAGTTGAAGCCATTTAAGGTCTAGGTTGAGATGCTTTGGACATGTCCAGAGGATGGATTGTACATTATTGCAATTTGTCAGTATGCTGATGTTGAAACTGCCAGGCAGGAGGCCTAGAGGAAGACAAAAAAAGAAGATTTATGAATGTAGTAAAAGAGGACAGGAAGTTAGTTGGTGTGAAAGAAGATGAGGCAAATTGTGATAGGCTGAGATGGAGGCAGATGATTTGCTGTAGCGATGACTGAAGGGAACAGCAGGAAAGAAAAGAATACCGTCAAAATATTGATTGCTCTGGGCCAGTGGTTTTCAACCTTTTTCTTACCAGGCCCCACTATTTATTCAGGATTTGAGCCATGGACCTGTCGGACCACCATTTGATGACATTTTAGCCCCACAGACCCCAAAAGTAAAGATTTTTTTGTTTGCTTTTGTCCACAAACCATTACACAAAACAAAAACTGGGCAAACAGATACAGATCAAAATGACCATTAATCTTCTAGTTGTCTAGACTCGGGCTAATTCGGAAGATGAATATTTTAACTCTTGAGAGTGTAAACATGAAACCAAATAGACCCGCAAGGATCCATTTGGTTTCATGTTTACGCTCTAAAAGAGTTACACCCGGTTAACCAACTTTCCATCAGTTAGCCTGGGGACCACCTGTTGAAAACCCCTGGCGGATCTTTGTCAGTTCTCTTCTTTATATGTAATGTGTCTTGAGAGAACTTGTGATTTGACACTTTTCATGAAATTGGGCTGAAGTCTTTGTGTCAAGGGTGAATATGTCATGCATGGCTGTCAATGTCACTGCTTTTATAAAACAGTTATGGCAACATTAAAAAACACAGCCACAAGCTGTCTACAATACACAGCAAACCACTCCAAACACATCATGAAGGCATCGCTATTTTGGTCATAATAGACTGACATTTGGTGAATGGTGAATATATATATATATATACACATTCACTGAAAATAGAATATCTACAAGCCCACAACTTTTATGGAGCGGTGGTATGACAGTCGCCACACAGATTGATTGGCTATTTTTGGCGAAGTGATTTGGGTGAATGGGCAAGTGTAGACCCCTTGGGGGTACTCCAGTCAACAAAGTATGTACTGTAGTTTATTTATTTTCTATACATTAGCTAATTATCTTTCTCCCAACTTGGTTGCCATAGCAATTCATTGTAAACACTGATTGCCATCTGCCGCTGCTGTTGTCCGTGAGGAGTCTCTAACAGCTGGACCTAGTGTGTCTCCATCCTAATCTCCACCCATTACCTGCTGACAGACAGACCATAGGGGTACTTGCAGTGACAAAGACCTCCCTCCCCCAAACACTAATGTCAATTGTGGTCATTTAGATGCTCTCAGTCTGCAAAAGCATATAGGGTAAATTTTGAGCCTTGCAGCCAGACATTCAGAATGGGGACATGAGTATATCCTCCTTGTCATATCAAGGCATAATATAACCAAATGACTCTCATGTCATGACTCATGAGATCATGTGCCT
The DNA here is from genome assembly GCA_039105355.1 of Benthosema pterotum. Lineage (NCBI taxonomy): Eukaryota > Metazoa > Chordata > Actinopteri > Myctophiformes > Myctophidae > Benthosema > Benthosema pterotum. The sequence continues at coordinate 23,392,751 of CM076974.1, read as the reverse complement.
CTTCTGTAGGGTGAGTATTTGACACAGACGAGGACCGGTGTCATGACCTGAGGCAGAATATAGGGAACCATGTCTTATGATTGTGTGTGTGCGTGCACAGGCACGTACACAAAACCGCTGAGTGATTGTGTGTGTGTGTGTGTGTGTGTGTGTGTGTGTGTGTGTGTGTGTGTGTGTGTGTGTGTGTGTGTGTGTGTGTGTGTGTGTGTGTGTGTGTGTGTGTGTGTGTGTGTGTGTGTGTGTGTGTGTGTGTGTGTGTGTGTGTGTGTGTGTGTGTGTGTGCCTACGCACCTGTAAATTGGTGTTTGTTGCATGTGCTTTGTACAATTTTCAGGTCACCTGTGGTATCCTGTTTGCTTCCTTGACTGTAGACACAAGATATGTGATATCTGTTTTGTTACCATTACTGGAATAAAAGTGTCATAAGAGAAAAAAGAGGGGCATTATTTTATTCTCCTACCCTTGGTATTTATCATGATGTAGTCATGTGTTCCATGCGATCAGATTCACTACAAGCCTGTTAGTTAAACTAAGTAGACTAACCATCACAACATGTCACCCTGCAAGTACTTTCTAGGTCTTTGTCCATTCAGAGTCCTGGAGAACTAATAATAAGGGAAGAGATATTGGCTAAAAGGTAGCATAACTGTTACATACTGTACCTTTGTAGTTCAAGTTTTTTTTTGATTGGCTTGGCAGCAGATTTAACCAGGGACACATCAAGGTGTCACATGTTTCCAGTTCAGTTCAACTCAAAGCCAGCTGTACATGCAAAAACGGAAGCATTGCAATTTTGTCATGCCATGCCATAAATAAATCAACAACAATGGCAACATGACAGGAACAGATAATAATGCTTAGGCTTAGTTGCAACTTATGAATATATCTTGTAGTAAAACTGACTTAGCTGTGTCTGAGATAAGCTTGTAGATACTCTGATGTTTGACTAACACATTTTTCTAAAGTGTTGCATGTAGTATTCTAAAGAAACATTTCTTGGTATGCATGTTATGCATGATATCTATTTAGTTATTTACTTAAATGAATACCTTGTGTGCAAATATGAAACATTTGACCTCCATGACTGGGGCTGTCTGTCAGCCTTTCTTACACTGATAACCCCGCCAGATGAATGTGTACAAGTTCTGCACTGGCCATATACTGTATATGGAGTGTGTTTTGAGTATGCAGGGTTTGATGAGGGCCAAGATCGTGCCAGGCCTTCATTTTCTGAGTTTTTGCCGACTTGGTGGTTATATAGTGACAGTAAATAGTTAAAGAGTTAGCTGCACAGAAGTCACTACTCTTCCTCTCGTCATTGTTTCTTCCTGCCTTCTACCCAGGGATTTGCAACTTGCTTGTTTGGCTCTTTGCAATTTATAACGTAGGCCTACTGTGTATTTATATACTTACCAGAACCAATTTGGCACTATTGTTGTTATACTTTTGTTGTGTGTGCGAGATATCCTCACAAGGAGAAAGTCCTGGAAATTAAGGACCTCACTGGTCCTCATTTTCCATGAGTCTGTGTGTGGTTTAGAACTTGATTAGAAATAAGAGGATAGGATTTCGCTATTATATGACATAGTATGTGTGTTTAGCTTAAGCTATGTACAGTACATATTTCTCTTTTTGATTATCAACCTCTCTCCACACTCAACACACTCCCTTATTTCTTAGTATACCCGAGCCTTCCCTCGTAGCAGGCTAATCATTTGGTGACAGTGGGAGGATGTTGTCTGTCACTCTGTCTTACCCTGAGGGTCTGTAATATATTCAGTTAGAACCCACTTGCATCCTTGCAGTACTGCAACTGGTCAACGAGGTAACGTACGCAACATTTTGCACCAATAAAGTTGCAACACTGCTAAGCTCCATTTGTATTATGCACTCTTACCCACGCAGTTGTTAGATAGCAGTGGTGGAAAATAACTAGAACTAAAAATAACTAATATGTTCTCAAGTACAGTAACCTAAATATTTATACTCTATGTTCCACTGTTCAGTGCATACTATGCATACAGTATGTTTCACTGTTCAGTGAAATCATTCATCACAATTTACTGACAACCATCAACTGGAATGTTATGATTGCGACAGCCATAGATAGCTAAAAACAATGTGCAAGACCGTGTCACCTGATCTCTGATATCAATGTTCTCAGGTACACAAGCACGCATTATTCATTCAGAATGACATCTGACTGAACCACAGCTCTTGGGGATTTTGACACAACATGTTTGTCAATCACCACATTTTGACTTGTTTGTGTTTACTGGGAAAACGCCCAGTATCACCTATGAGTGGTGAAATTAATCTCACTCGATAGATCTTAAGTTACTACAATACGGTATGTCCATTTAGCTAGAACTGACCTACCTAAGAAGTCTTCATTAACGAATAATTCCAGTTCAGGATCTGTGTGCAGGGGTGTTTTGTCACAGTGTCTTGCTCAGTGATATCGGCTACTGTATTTACTTGCCCAGTATACTGTTCACCCAAGTTATATCAGGCCTATGCACTTCACTTCCTATCATTACAACCAACCAATAGGAATAATAGTCCTACCTTAAGCATATATATATTCTATGTTGTTTTTATCCATCTATGTATATTATATGTAGAGAGGGAGAGGGGGACAGAGAGAGAGATAGAAGTGATTGTAAAGTTTATGGTTTTTGGTCAGATGTGTCTCTGTGTTGGGATGCCTGGTAGATTAGCCCTGACAAAATCAGGGCAAAAGAAGTGATCATAATAAACAAACACTGCCTGAGTTAATTGCGATCATAAAGTCATGTCATCTCACCCCTGACAAATACCCTGAATAATAATAGAAATACTCACTCTAATACAAAAACAAACTAAGCTGAAACCAAGTCAAATTAAATGAGAAACAAAACAAAGTTTGGCCAGTGGGCCAACGGTGCCATAGATGAGCTGTACATGGACGGTACGGATGGATGGAATGCCATGATATACAATATGTTATGATATAAAGTTCCTGTATGAAGACAAAGTGTAATAGTGGTATTAGCTCTCCCCTAGCCCAATACCGGGGCCCTGCCCACTTTAGACATTTGGAGGGCAGACAACAACTTGGACCGTGCCTCCCCTCCTCTCACGCCATGGGTTATTTGTGGCAATGGCCCTCTCTTCACATCATGTGTCTATTACTCCCACACGGCTTTCCCACTGTGTACAGAACCTTATGTTTTGCCAGAATGGGGGGGGGGGGGGGGGGGTGGGGGTGTGTGTGTGTGTGTGTGTGTGTGTGTGTGTGTGTGTGTGTGTGTGTGTGTGTGTGTGTGTGTGTGTGTGTGTGTGTGTGTGTGTGTGTGTGTGTGTGTGTGTGTGTGTGTGTGTGTGTGTGTGTGTGTGTGTGTGTGTGTGTGTGTGTGTGTGTGTGTGTGTGTGTGTGTGTGTGTGTGTGTGTGTTCCTCTGAGCTCATTGCACTTTGAAATGTTTTATCTGGGACAATCAAGATTTCCCATCATGTGGTAAACTCCACCCATCATGTATACAATGTAGGGCTGCAAACAAACAAATAATTGGGCCTATTGGCAAATATTATTACAACTAGTTATCTAGTGTGGATATTATATATATATTATATATTATTTAATATATATATATTATATATATATTAAATAATGTGTAATAGTATTTCGGCTTGATGAATGCAATATTTTGACATCCCAGGATTGATGATGCCTCGCTTTAGTGTTCGTTTGGTCTATCTGTCTAAACTGATGTCTCTCTTGTACCTCCTCTTTCCTGGGGACTCAGACAATGCATGGTATTCCTGCTATCTGTCTCCCTATCTGCCTCCATACATTGTGACAGATATTCAGTAACACCTAGACACACATACAGGCACAGCAATCAGTGCACACACACACACAAACACTATATATAGATTACACTGACAGAAACCTATGCACTGCAGCACTGACATTTGTATTTAGAATAACAGACATGCAGTGTAAATGCTGGTGCACACATACACAGAGACACACACAGCAATTATACAACACACACTCACAGCAATTATAGGATGCCCACCTACACAGCGTTTATAGAACACACACATGCACACACATCAACGTATGTTTAGGGTGCACCCACATCAGTTTACAGTAACATACACAGAGACTCACACATAGCCGAGTTGTTTGTGTGTACGATATATTGTATGTCTGAGTGTACACACTCTTTTGCAATGAGTTTATGCATGTGTGTTGATTCCCACGCTCTCCTCCAGCTGTTAGCACCTCCACTCAACCATACTCTTTGATAATGTTGCATACTGTACCTAATTTAATAATTACACTTTAGTTGGTAGTTTGGAGTTTATACTTTAGGTAGTTTATACTTAAGTTTAGTTTGAGTTTAGTTGGTATTTCAGATTGGCTTGCCAAAAAACTAGTTGAACAGTTTTTTCCAGTTCAGTGATTAGTGAAGTCATACCTATTTATACTTGCCCTTTTTGTGTGTGCGCTGGGGGGGTGGCTGTCATACAATTGCACGTTTGGCATACAATTGGCACACATACTAGAATAATAAAAGATGGAAGCCGAGGTGACAAATGCTTATTGTACTATAAACTGTCGAAAGTGGAGGAAGGAAATTGTAAGAGCAAAGGTAGCCAAAGTCACAACATTTCAAAATGTCATTCTCGGTGTATTTGTAATCGAGGAAATGTCAGAGCCGCCCCCGTGTCCGAAAATTTTGAGAAATGACAGAGTTACCCTGTGGGGGTCCCTGGGGGGGGGGGTTCCAGAACTTGGTGTCATTCTCACATGTCCCAGGAATGGGTGGCCCAAAGCAATAGCTTCCCTACTTTTCTTTCTAGGAATGAGTAATAAAATAATTGCTCTGCTATGATGCTTCCGCATGATTTCGATTTTATTTTGCCATGATGAAATAATAAAGGAAAGTACTGTGCTTCAATATATTTTGAAGAGATATATTTTTTTATGGAATATTGTATTTTAAAATATATTCATGTTTGACGAAAGTTAAGTTTAGTGTTCTAGGGTTAGATAAGTGAGCTGAAATTCTGTCAGTGTGATGTTCCTGACAGTTCCTTGTTCAGGAATGCAAAATGGTCAGAATCACAAAGCATTGATAATCCATGTATAGATCCATTCCCATTTTCCCATGAATAGATCCTTTATGTTGTCGAGGTGGTGGAGAAGTATGACTAAGTTGTGAAAAATTGTTGGCATGTGAAGAAAACTGATTTCTGTTTGAAATGAGAAAGTGCAAACATGGAGGTCTGAAGTTCAAACCAGGGTTACATCTAGAGAGGTGATCAGTGATATACTGGACCTGTTGAATACTGAAGTAGGTGTGTGTGTGTGTGTGTGTGCGTGTGCGTGTGCGTGTGTGTGTGTGTGTGTGTGTGTGTGCATGTGCGCGAGCGCGTGTACGACTGGGTGCCTGCCTACTGTGTGAAAAAGATTGACATACAGACAGTCAGACACTATGTTGTATGTATGTGTTTAGTTAATCATTCCACACTGTTTGTTCAAAGACCCTCTAACAGTGAGGTCATGTCTCCTCACAGTTTGTTTAGCCCCTATTTGCTCTGGCCAAAACACTGGCTTAATGATTAAGTAGCGAATGTTCTAAAAGAACATTTTAGAACACACACACACACACACACACACACACACACACACACACACACACACACACACACACACACACACACACACACACACACACACACACACACACACACACACACACAGGCCAATCCAAGTTGTGGGCTAGAGGTTGCATGAAGGTTGGTTAATGTGTGAGAAACTGCAGGCTATTGACCAGAAGGCCACAGGTTGGAATCCCCAGGTAAAAGCTGGGGGGAATCTGGGTGTAAATATCCCATCGCCAAATTAAGTTAATTGAGTTTTAAGTTTTATTATTAATTTAAGGAACATCTGTAGCCGAGGATGAAGTGCTACTGTAGGCTAGATAATATTATGTTGCCATAGCAACGGATTAGTCGTGGAACACACTGGACCTGATACATATATACAGGACTAGAGATTCAGTTAAGATTATGTATTATAGGCCGCAAGGTTCTTAGTAGGGATGTTGGTGATTAATCAATGATCGATTAATTGATCGTGAGAAATTAATTGTTAGTTGTTAACAGTTAGCAATTAATCGGTTTAATCGTTTTGTGGTGGTTTTCTGTGAATGTAATGCTGTCTGTGTGAGCGTGTGGCTGAGGACACACAACAATGCACCTGTCTGGCTGTATGTCTTCAATGGTCAAATATTTGATTAAGGAATTTGCTTTATTCCTGTATATGGGCAACATGTAGATTTTTATGTGAGACATTAAGGGTAACTAAGATCGACAAGTTTTTTGTTTACAAAAACGCAGCTTATCAAAAAACATTTCATTGATCAATAACCTTACAACAACATATCAGTTAACCGTTTAATGAATTAGTCCGTGATTTACATCCGTAGTAGTTCTTACTTCTTAGTAAAGAATTAAAGGTAGGGGTTAGTGAATTTGTTTACCGTAGTTAAAATAGGCTTGTACTGTAGTGCACCCTGTGCCTCTTTACTCTGTGATGTACATACATGCATGATAGGGACACAGAGACAGGCATACAGCCACCTCTCAATCTTCACTTACCCTACCTTTTAAGATAAAACATGTCTACACATAGGGGTGTGTATGCAGGTTTAACAGTATACACTATACACATTTCACATTTTCTTTCTTGTGTTTGTCTCCACCTCTATTGCCATGTGCTACAGCTGTTGCAACATTGCAGGTTGTCTCAGTCTTTGTTTTTCAATGAAACAATAACTTCCTGCAAAGACAGGACGGGCAGTTCAATGAAAAGGAAGTTTGTTTTTACTATTTCAAAGTTGCATCACATGCACACGCATGGTTCACACGCACACACACCCCTCTCTCTGTTAGCCATTCTCAGTGTGATTTTTCTTTGCTTAATCTTTAATTCTTTCCTCTTGTTTTCTTTCTTTCTCTCTCTCTTTCTTTTTAGTACATTATATTATGCCGCCTTTCAAGGGAGGTGTTGCCTTACTCTAAGAATCTTTTTGTTCATGTATGTACATATATGTAATCCTTAAAGATCTTTAGTGATAATGTATTCACAAGGACTGGACAAATGGAACCAAATACGACTCAGAGTACACTCTCACAGTGTGGATTTTAATGTGTTTAGTGAGTGTTGTTTACACTTTATTATGTCCAGTCTTACTGGCACCATACGAGTGCTAACGCCTGGTCTGTCTTCCTGTCTACAGGTGTTTCCTCTGGTCCTCCCCATCCTTACATCAGGACAGGTGTCCCTACTGGCTGCTATTTCAGAGAGGGTGGAGCTCACTGAGCTCCAGCTCAGTATGGGGTAAGGGAGCCAAGAGGAGGCACTTGAGCAACAATACCTGAAGACCTCTCACCTGCAAAGGTTAGCTCTGTCTGTCTGTCTGTCTGTCTGTCTGTCTGTCTATCTATCTATCTATCTCTCTCTATCTCTCTCTCTCTATCTCTCTCTCTCTGTCACACTTACATTTTGAATGTCGGGTCTGAGTTGGCTCAGCTGACTCCGCAAGTCCATGTTCCTCAATATTTAATTCAATAGTCTCTAAAGCCCTTTTTCATACCAAATGGTCACCCTGCGTCAAAACATATCACACTACAGGGACATGTCTTGTCCCTTTTGGTGTGATTGAGGTTTAAGTTGTGTGTACACATCCAAGAGAACCTATGGTTAGATTAGAGAGGACGTGTGTACACGTCATACTGTCTCAATGTGTTGATGGTAACATCAAAATGGTAACATTTCTATTGTGTATTGTGTAGTACCCTTTGACTCCACCCTCCCACTCAGCTATAAAGCCTTACCTTATATGACCCTTCATCAGGTTGAACATGCAGACTCATCAAACAGTTCCTGCCATTATCCTGTAGATTACTGCTTTGATCTAATCAATGAGGTTTAGAAGGCCTGCGTTTTTCCACAATGATCGATGACGGATAACATCATGGCCCATCTGGACTTGAGCGTTATTGCCATTGCTCGAAATCTGCAGATGTCCATTAACATCATTGGGTTATTAAAAGAGCACATTAAGATACTGACAATGGGCCATTTGTGAAATCGGGTTTCGGCGATTGCGATGGGAATCGGGATGGCATGTGAATAGTTGTATAAAATAGTATAACATTGTCTCCCAGATCAGAGGTTCCACACAGCACTAAGAATAGGCACTTTAAGCTGTCGCATTTTCAGAACGGCTGCTATGACGCAATCGCCATAGCTGTCAAAATCGTTAACAGCCATCCGCCACGCCGACAGTTTACCATGGTGACGCGTAAATGCAGCATCTGTCTAACAGGCATTGTGGACACTATGTTAAAGTGTAGGTTGTGCCGTATTAGGAACGGCTGCTACGGCAAGCAGGTTTATCTATTGAGCACGGATCGAGTTCCTGTTGCCGTAGTGGAGACGTTGCCGTCGTCGTGCTTGAAAAGTGCCTAGTGACTCTGTGGGACAGAGGCTATCTGGTTTCATTTGGAATGAAAGGCGGTAGTCATTATCTTGACGCTCTATTTTCTTTTTCAAATGAGTAATTGTGTACCCAAACCGGAAGACAGCACATACTGTAGATGTTAGATGGAATAGCCAATCTCCACCACCATCTCTCTGTTAGAGTTACTCAGTATTCAGACCTAGCTTGAGCATGTTTGTTTTACAGCTTAGTTTATTCATGATTCATGATTATGGCATTATACACGAACCCAAGAATACATTCGCAATGTGTTACATGACTAAAACTGCAGCTAGACTTGACTAGCCACTACTACAAACTATGTGCAAAGTAGTATACAAAGTATTACGTAACTGTTTAATTTGCGCTGCAGAAGTTATGTATTTGGTATGTGCTACTCTAGGTGCGTATTTGATGTAGGATTGGAGTATATTTGGGCTAGCTATTGTAAGGAGGGAGTGACTGGGACTGTAATATTAGCCTTTAAAATTGTAATTTCGACCATGCCTTGTGATTGGACACAAGGCATTCCCAGAGTTGTAATAATAATGCCAATGCCAATATGTGGAGAGAAGAGCTCACCCAGTTTTGTGTATCGTCAAGGCCCAGATACGTAGCTACAATAACATAAGTGTTTATAAAGAGCTTTACAGACGAGGAGTAATAAATCGCGCCTTCTAGTTCATTTTCAACAGGACCAGCATTTTGTCCTTAGAAAACGCCTTGCGATAAAGCAATAGTGTGATGCCTGGCATTATCGCACGGTGTCCAGTGTTGTTTGTTGCACTCGTGCTCGTTTCGTGCACACACCGGCAATTTATTTTAGACCTCAATCCTGTGACCTTTTTTTCTCAAGTGGCTTAAGAATAATTTTGACATTTTGCCCAAGAACATAGCACTAACATTGCAGTATTGTTCTGCCTTGTTTACATGTATCGTAATTAACCCAATTACAAATGGTAACACTATTTTTTCTTAATGGTGGAACACAACATACATTTAAATAAAAACAACAAGGCTTCTGTCTTTACTTGGGTTTTATGTTAGTACCAGCATCAATACATTAATTAGCGTATTTTAAACTTAACTAAATAATTCAGTCTGCATTGGGACAATCTTGTTTGGAAAGACATGGTTTCTCTGGGGATGTTTTAGAATAGACGTCTCAATTAAACCATGCTTTAAAATGCAATGGTAACACAACTTCCCCAAGAAGTAAGTACCATACAGTTATATGCTTCTAGAATTACCCAACTCAAGCTGATAATGTTTAGTTTTTCATTCCACACTGAAATTCAACTGAATACAGCTTCCCCGAGATTCAAACAAACCGCAATGCTCTTGCAATATGCTTTGGAAAATGGTCCGCAGTACTGTCTAGTATACCATGAGTCATATTCATTGAGCCAAATATGCCAGACCACCCGCTTAAGTCTGTAGTGCTGGAAACGATGATTAAAAAAAACATTCTATAAGCATTACTGTACATCCTTGAGGTGCTGTTACCACAACATTCTGTATCAGTATTGCTTTGATGACCTACAGCTGCTTCTCTAGTGGAAGTATTTCATATGTTCATGCTTAAATCTGTCATGAATCTGCTTTATGTTACTCACTTTGCCATTGTTAATCTTTCATGTTGTTTGAGGCTTATACAAGGCGCAGGAGATGTTAGGAAAGGCAGATCGTTACGGGGGGAGGCAGATGAAGGAGTTCAAGGAAAGTGATGGGAGCATTGTTCTGAATCTGAGTGATGGCAATTAAAAGGTACCGTATGGGGAAATGTAAGAGTTTAAGAGAAGGGGAAACAGAAAAGAGAGAAGACAGACAGAAGAATAGAGGGGGTATGGGGGGAGATAAACAGGAGGCAGTATGGCCGTGTTGCAGATATGTTGCTAGGAGGCACACAAGCAGAAACCTAATACAAAGTCATTGAGGCAGTAAGAGGAAATGGCAACAGCATGGCAGAGAGAGAAGAGAGCCCACCTCAAGTCACGTCACCAACCTTCTCACATGGAACTCATTGAGAAATCCACTGTGTATTATGATATGAAATCACATCGATTAAAGATAATGGAGGATTTATACTGTATGTGTTGTACATCCAGAAACAGCAGATGTACAAGCTTGTGCTCTGCCATTTTTGAACATGTTTCAAAATCTTGAAATAACTACTAACTGTTTCAGGGACTTAAATAGGTTTCACACCTGCAAAAGTGTAGCTCTTCAGTGAAAATCGGCACCTATGTGATTCATGCAAATCCGTTAAATGTAAATGTTTGAGGTGAGTGAGCAGCAGTTGATTTTGGGGCTACTTGCTAATCTGAGCCAAAGTTATTTGTTATTTTCCTTTGATGCGCTACGATTTTACCAGTTATTTTTATTATTTATGTACTGTACATATTATGTTTCCACAGATTCACATTTTAATAACATTATTTATTGTGGGCGGAAATTAATGAAAGTATGACCTACTGCAGTACAGATTTCCACTAGCGTATAGTGGTATAAATCTATGTGTTTGTTTAACAGAATTAGAGAGTTCTTGAAGACCAACACATGCAAAATAAATACAAGTCTCAATATCAGGCATGTATTCGCTTTATATACACTTGTGTGGACAGAGCCATGCACAGCTCTTTTCTACATGACCATGCTAGATTTACAAATAGTTACTTTGACATACTGCTGACAGGCGAGAACATGGTCAGACCTGCCTCGTCACCAGATGTCAGGCTCATACTTAGGAGGCATAACTCTAATCACAGACAAGACGATGTGGTATTATCATATCTGACATTGCAATTTCATGAAATTAAAAATAATGTCATGCGATCAAAGTAACTTCTATTTGTTCTTGACACCATTCTGTTGCTCTAGATTTTTACATTACGTGTCAAAGTCACGGGACACTCATGTTCTGTGTAAATGAGGCCACCATCAAGGTTCTCTGAGCGAAACGCTTCCAACAAGGAACTGAATATAATCCAGAACCAGACGGGCACCAGGATATAGGAGACAATGTTGTCATGGCAGAAGGTGCAAGTGTTCCAAAGGAGAAACCCGAGTCAGAACCACCTGTGGTGAAAGGCCATATTGTTCTCTGTTTGCTTCCTTCTTCATTCGCTGTCACATTTTTCTCCTCCGTTTTATTAAAATTCATCAGGCTGGAACAGGTACTAGTCAGGTGACAAAAAAGTCCTCAAATATGTGACTTCCTTAAATTCTCTTCATTGTTGTTGTTGGTAGGTCCAGATTTCACCATGCTTTCTAAACATGTCATACTAAACAACGTATGGGAAATGAACCCAGGCAGCGGTGGGGGTCCACGTATGGAAAAGGTCACGGGTTCAGTCCCCATAACAGACAGTGAGTGTCCATCAACAGCCAGTTTGTCTTGTCTATGTGTCCTTGAACTAGACACTGGACTCTCTTACCTGCCCACTCATTGTGAGTAACTCAGGATGGAACGTGTCGGCTAAATGCCCTAATGGAACAGTGCTCAGTCTTTATTACCACACATCCAGGGGCAGTGGAAACTGCTCTCTCTCTATAGCATGGTGAAATGGAACACCTCTGCTGCTCAGTACGTGGAGCAAACAGAATAGAACAGCCTTTTATTGCTAAAAGGCCGAGTGCTGCTGAAACGGCTCTCGGCATATAGCGAGTTTTTTTTATCTTCACCTCTGTGGCACTTTCAGATTTATCCCTTTTAATTAAAATTTCACTACACCGCATCCAACCAGCAAACCGATGCTGTGGGAGCACTGGGAGCCAAGTCAGCCAACACATAGGGATCAATTACGAGGGCATCCCGCTCCATTGTATTGTATGTGTGGACATGCTATGGTGCAGGGGCAGAAAGTATGCGTGGAGGATCAAGATAGACATACTGTAGATAACATAGAAAATGTTATTAAAAATGTTATTTGTATGTTATTATCAGTAATATTAGTTGTTGTATTATTATGGCATGGAATAGCTCTCTTACTCTACTACATTAATGGCACAATATGGAGGATTTGCACCCAGTACAGTATATACTGTAAGTGTTAAATGTGTAGGTCATTGGTATAGTACTATAGAGTGTTTGTTCAGTAATAGGTGTGTCCACATCTCTCCAGCTCTTTAGCAAACGGAAAATACATTATTAGTCTATGTCTATTCGGGAATAGTCCTAGTTGGGAACCCAGCGCCACCATGAGGGCAGTTCTTGCTAAACATATTTCTTTGTATTACTGTATGTGTTGAACTCGGATCCGACATTTTGTACATCACAAACACTATTACGGTGGAGGCTTTTTTCTATTTTGTCACTGAGATTATTTATTTCTCTACAATACATTTCCTACACTTAAAGGGGAATTCCACCCATCTTCAAAATTTTCCTGAGAGGATACAAATGTGAACTAAATGGATCCTAGCGGGTCCATGTTGAAAATGGGTGGAGTTCCCCTTTAACCTCAACACATACTGTATACCACTTAACTCTTATAAGCAGGACAGATCATTCTTAATGTTTTTCGCAGTGTCAATAAGAAGGGATGATCTGAATTGAATAGACCCAGCACTGTCCCTGGCATGAGCCACTATGTGGTGGTGAAAATCAATCAGTAAATGGAGGTCTGTTGGTGTCTGTTTTTCATTTACTGGCCCTCATCATCAAGGCAGGCCTACCCACAAGTCAGGCCACTCCGTTGAACGGACCCTTTTAGGCATAGAGAAATATTTACCAATGTCTTCCACCATCTGGATAATGGAGCCACAGATTAAGGTGTGGCATTTCCTATCTGAACCTCTGCTCTGAGCCAATGTAAGAGCAGGCTGTTTATTTAATTCCCTTCCGCTTCTTATGTTTATCTAGGCTAATCCTCCCAGTGACTTGCACTGTAGAACTCGCTCTTAAGTCTACACCGCTTATTGCACTTTGTACAGTGCATGCATATCTAAATTAGCCTGGCTAAAGCAGATCGAATCAGGAGACAGGACACAATATGCAGACATATTTGAATACTGTGTCCTGATTGGTCACCCCAGTTCTCTAGAGAAGTAAATGGACATATACAATTTAGATTCTTTTATGAGCTTCTTTGATGCTTCCTGATACTTTTCGTTTTCCAAGAGAAATATTATCTTCATGGTGTTGTATGAATGTTATAATCTATAATTTCTTTGGGAACAGGTCTGATCTTTCCCCCCAAAATGTTTGCCTGATTTTTATTTTAGGACCCATGAGGAATTCTGGACTCTTTAATACCCGATGTCTTTTTTCATGCACGACTGACCCACATGTTCTAAATTAATTTGATATGTGTGCTAAATTTATACTTTTCTCCTCTGTACACCCTATCTTTTTCCGCTGTGAATGATCAAATATCAAATTCTCCTGTGACCCTAGAGTTGGAATGAACAACCAGTTTAGTTAGAATGAGCAGGCGTAAGGTGTGTGCTCACGTAAGGTGAGGCAAGTTTAAGACATTCCAACAACAGTGTAATTTGAAGGGCTTTTCACAAAGTATAAACATGAATGTGACATTCAAGTAGAGCCTTAAGACACAAAATAAACACATTATAAAAGGACATCAGTAATAACGGAAAAAAAAAGAATCATAACAATGGTGTGACATGGTACCTGACAAACTGTGTGTGTGTGTGTGTGTGTGTGTGTGTGTGTGTGTGTGTGTGTGTGTGTGTGTGTGTGTGTGTGTGTGTGTGTGTGTGTGTGTGTGTGTGTGTGTGTGTGTGTGTGTGTGTGTGTGTGTGTGTGTGTGTGTGTGTGTGTGTGTGTGTGTGTGTGTGTGTGTGTGTGTGTGTTATCCAGGTGGTGAGCGGCGGAGGCGGGCCTTCATCGCTGTGATGGCATTGCTGCGGCCAAGGTTAAAGGTGGTGGTGATGGTGATGATGTTCAACCTGTTCATCTTCATCCTGATCTCGCGCAACAGCAGCCAGGACAAGAGCGGCCGCAACAAGGTTCGCACGCCCACCAAGCCCTTCTGGGCCAAAATGAAGCCCAACAATGCTTTCTGGAACCGCAGGCAGCAGGTCCTAGACCTCCAACGGAACCCCATCCTCATCTTCAACGACAGCGCCGCCGAGCGGCCGGACTGGCTCAACGACACCGGGTTGAACTCTGACCCCTGCCAGCCTGACCTCAGGGTCACCACCCAGGTGAAGGACTACAACTCCCTGCCCGGCCGCTTCAAGGACTTCCTTCTTTACATGCGCTGCCGTTCGTATCCGCTGCTGGTGGACCAGCCTCACGTCTGCCGGGAGGACCCGCCTTTTCTGCTGCTGGCCGTGAAATCCCTGGCCTCGCACTTTGACCGCCGCCAGGCCATCCGCCAGTCGTGGGGACGGGCGGGCACGCTGGCCAACCGGACGGTGGCCACCATCTTCCTCCTCGGCAACTCCACCCCGATCGACCACCACCCGGACCTGTCGGGGATGCTGCGCTACGAGAGCAAGCGACACAGGGACATCGTCCAGTGGGACTACAGGGACTCCTTCTTCAACCTGACCGTAAAGGAGGTGCTGTTCCAGGAGTGGGTGCAGACCCGCTGCCCAGGGGCACGCTACATCTTCAAAGGGGACGACGACGTGTTCGTCAACACCCACCGCATCCTGGATTTCCTCAAGGGTCTCTCGGGATCCAAGGCCAGGGACCTGTTTGTGGGTGACGTGATCACTAACGCTGGGCCGCACCGCGACAAGAAGGTCAAGTACTTCATCCCAGACAGCATGTACGTTGGCACGTATCCTCCTTATGCTGGAGGAGGAGGGTACCTGTACTCTGGCGACCTGGCCGCGCGTCTGTACAATGTGTCGGAGCATGTGGCGCTCTATCCCATAGATGATGTCTACACAGGAATGTGCCTCAGGAAACTCGGTCTAGCGCCAGAAAAGCACAAGGGCTTCAGAACCTTTGACATAGAGGAGAAGTACAGGTCAAACCCCTGTGCCTATAAGAGTCTGATGCTCGTGCACCCCAGGACCCCACAGGAGATGATACAGATCTGGGCGTGGCTCAGTGACCCTGACCTAAATTGCCAGTAACATTTCCAACGGTAGACATTTTGGATATGACCGACTGGGTACAGTGGCTTGCACAGATTGCACAGCTGCCAACATTTGGTGATACAAATTATATACCTAAGATAACAACTGTTAAGCTTGCCCTGCAGGAGTCGTTTGACATCTTACTTGTTGGCATCGATGTGGTACTTGCCTATATCAGTTATTGTCGGATATGTCTGAATGGACACCATTATTTATTTATTTTTTTGGCAGCTTTATGTCATTACAGATATTTTTTTATGGTGATTTGGGTCACTTGCCTTCTTCTGATTGCAGGCGCAAATATGCATTGCACCCCTTACAATTAGGATTGCCTTGCACATTGTTGTTGCACAAAAAGAGGCCATCATAGTATTTTCACTTAAGTCGGACTTTGGTAGACCCAACTGCTGTCCTTTTTATTGTTAATGTTGAATGCTTCATCCAAAGTGAGTGTGTCTGTCATTTGCGTGCACATATTTATATTACATCTATTTATATGGCCTTTTGTGATGCTTTAACACTGTGTATTGGCTCCCCTGTAGAGCCTATAAATGCTGTATTACAAAGAGACTTCGACTTAGGCTTGATTCATACTGATAATGTCCAATCAACACGCTCACAATACATAGCAGTGCAACGCATTGTAAGCTTGTGGATTGCCTATTTTTGTTGCTGACACCTGCGTGCAATTATATCAGGCATTGGGCTGTGTGTCCATTGGAGATATATATTTTTTACATTGATGTTTCCTTTTCTCGTCATGCAGCGCATTTAGAACTTTTACTCAATGTAGTTGTCTCAATGGATTTGCATATTGTAGCACTCCTGTCTTCTTGCTGTTGGTCATCAAAACATTTTCAGAGCTTTAACAAAAGGCGATTGGGCTTCAAACCTGTTTTGATTAGTCTCATGACAGCAGGAGCCAGAGCTTACCAAAAGGCCTTCCGCTGAATGCTGAAAAAAAGGGTTCCCAGTGGACAGGACACTAGCTTAATGGTTGCTTGTGGCTACGCATGTTCTCCTATTCCCATCCACACTCCCTTAAGTGTTTATTCTCTCTTGTCTCTGCCCTAGCCCCTCAGCCATATTTCAAATCGCCATTTGGTCAACCAAGAAGAAAAGATATTTTAGTTAGTCTGCTAATGTTTATAAGAAAAGTAGCATAGCATCTTTTTTTATATACAAATGCAATCATCGAATGCCATTCTTGCATCTCGGAATGATTCTCTACACATTTTTACAATATTCGACACACAATTTTCTTTTCTTTTTTTCTACTTTTTCAAATGATTGATGTCCCTCTTGGAAATGAAGGGTAATTGCATATGAATTTTTAAAGCATGTGGTGGATGAAGGGAGTGTTAGCTTCAGGGAGGGAAAAGAGAGTAGGAGCCATGCCTAGCTAAGCCCAGCAGGTCTGGACTTGGTTTGGGATTGGTACGGAAATCAATATGCTGTTTATTTGCTTTAATATCTTGTCAAAGCCATTTCCCCACATGCAAAATGCCAGTATAAATGTTTAAATGCATATTTCTCATTTTATTCTAACCTACCACACAAATACCCAAGCTATAGGCTACATATGCCATGGATTTTGTTTTTTTGTAATCATTTGAACCTGTTATTTTTACGCTTTTACTACCCTACCTTATCAGGGAGGAGGAAGGGTTTGGTTTTTAATCAATAAACACAGCTTCAGACCCCAACCTATAAGTCCCGCTTCTATAATCTTCCCATAGAAATGCCCAAGATGATTTTTGACCAACTGTTTTGCGTTTTGGGGATCTGGCAATTTTGCTGTTAATGTGGTTGTAAAAATAGTATTGTGGAGGCGTCATTTTGTCAGGTTAAAAATTCTTTGCTGTTTGGCTTTTGTCGCACATTTGTTTTAGTTTTTTGTGATATATAGTATATCACAAAATGCTGCACATATAAGTTATATATAGAACTGTAATATATATATTATGGTGTCTATTTTATACACACTATATATAGTATCGACATGGAATGATTTGTTCACTTCTTCACATCCAACAACTGACTCTTAACTTAACCTTTTCAACTGCACCTTGATACACTTGAGTGCATTGTCAGCGGCATCATTGGGAACATGTTAGAATACACTGGTGTGTGTGTGTGTGTGTGTTGTTTTTTTAGGGGTTGTCAGTGTGCATGCACTTCTTCTCCATTCAAAATTACTATTGTTTTTAATTCTGTCTGAAAAGCTTTGGCTGAGTCAACTTGAGCTGACCCCTGCCATGAGCCCCGTTGACATAGAATGTTTTAGTTTGATTTATAATGATCCTATCCTATTTTATAATGGACCTAACACACTAAAAAGTGTTTGCAATGAGTTCCCATGGCCGATTGCACATGCTTTTTATTTAGGGTTTTCCTTTTATGCCTGAAAATTACGTTTATAGTAATCTTTCCCAAGCCCAGTGGAAATATACAGAGTTAATTTCAGGGTTGGCCTACAAAAGGACAGCTTCCTGTCACATCTGCCCAGGGGGATGTTGTTAGGCTGCCACCTGCTGGTCAGGTTGGTAACTATCTACAAACGCTAACAGACATGGTATTTCTTGAACAGCTCCAATAACCAACAGTTTTAATGCCAGTACATCATCCCAGTGCTTTTCTTTTTTAAACTGTATTTTTTATATTCTACAATCTACTGATATGGTCGCTCGACAGCTGGTTTATTCATAAAATTACATATGCCATATGGCAGCTGGTTTCTTTACAATATAACTTGCACTAAGTTATAAAATAAGAGACAGGCTTGTGTTTATTATTATTAAACTCCAAAGTTTAGTTTAGTCTACACCCCATTCATGTGGAATATGATGATTACATTAAGGATCCTTGTTAAAGGTAGAATAAGTGATATTTCGTATAAAGCTTTATTTATTTATGTTTTGTGTTCTACTTCTATATTCTGATGTGATCCGCTAAAGAGTGTTTGTTCAGTAACATAAGTCTCCCTATCACTCCAGCTTACCCTAGAACACTGAACACTGGACCATTATAATTTTTCAATTTTCATGATGTTGCTGATGTCTAAGGCTGGTGGTCTTTCTAGAAGGTATCATAGAAGGTATTTTTTTTTCTTCCACCTGTGTTTAGTGATGGTGCGACGTGAAAACAATATAGACCTTGAGAAATATCTCATTGGATAAAATATATCCGTGTTTAGTGATGGTGTAACAAAATATAACTTAAGTGTTATCGGGCTCGTTGAATTAATAATTTTTATGTCGGTTGAAAATTTTCAGCCAAACAGGAGAGCACCAATTCATCTTAAATTCTATAGTTTTCCAATTCAGTCTGTTTGGTCATTTATTTGTTATAGCATTTCCAAACAAGCACTTGTTCATTCTGTAGCCTGTGTGAGTTCTCTCTCCTAACTATTGGTTGAATAAAATTGGTTCCCGAGCTGAAAACGTGTTTTATGTTTTCCAAAGCGCGGCGAGACAAGGAAAGTCCTGTTACTGAAACCGCCTTAGCGATGAATACTATCAGAATACAGTGCTATTTAACAGTTATCCTCTAACATATCACTTGCACTACCTTTTAAATATTGAACTTGAGCTGTGTATTAAGCCTGGTTTATTCATTGTTGTGATTTTCATAGATCTTGCTATTTTTGACAAGCAAAACCGTTGTGCAGCACTACTGTTGTGCAGCAGACTCTGTTGGCTTCTGACTGTTCTATTTGTCTGCAGGTCATCCAAAAAGGCCATTATAAATTCTAGCCTCCTTACAACATGCTGTGTGGTAGGCGATGAGCTGAAAATGTTTACAGATTGAAATATTAACTTAAAGTAGTTAGTTCCCTCACTGCATATTATCTTTGCTTCATACTTCACTTCACTTGAAATCCAACCCCTAATACCTAGCATGTTTACCCTCCACTTGACTTTGTTTCATGGCAAAACGTGGGGATAAATAGTGCCCTTGGACAGAATCTTTGGACAATGATTATGAGGGACACTTAGATGGTTCACAGGAGTGACAACAAATGGCATGATTTGAACATGCTCACATCTTTGACTCTGATGTATTCCACTCTCTTTTCATTGTGTGATTTTGAAAGCCCTGTCGCTGTGCGTAAATGAGTGGTTTTCATTATTTAATCAGGGAGGAAATGTGATGGCATTGAAAAATTATTCCTTTTGCTGGCAGTTCTCCAGCATGGTGGCATTCCCCAAGTTGTAACCAATAGCAACCATTGTCCAGACATTACATAGCATTTTTATTGTGGTGCCCGATAGCCTGGTATTACAGCCTTTCTCTTCACCTTTTTTGTAAAATTGTAATTTCATGTACTATTTAACAGTACTACAGTTATCAGACATGTTAAACAGAGATTCTGTCATATTCAGCTTTCCAACTCTATACTGTTGAATATCATTCACGAATGAACACTGAGGCTTTTACCGTGCATTACATAATCTTGAATGGCATTTGAGACAGAGCAACACAATGTCACAGTACTTGTACACATCCAGAGCTTTCTCCTATTGACTTGACAAAGAATATACTGTATATTGTACTCAACCAAGACTCAATTCTGTCCAAAGGGTATAAAAGTTTGTAAAGTTGCACGTCAACATATGAAAACATTTTTGCAACATCGATTGAGACTAGCCCGGTATAGGCAAATTGACCTGGTCATTTAGTAGGTGAATACTTTTGCAATGCAGTCTTGTGATGTTAAAGCTTTTCTTGACTGTTTCACATAAAAATATCCAGACATATCTGATGAATACCATTCCGTTGCAAAACAAAGAGATATATATGGTCATTAATTGCTGACTCAAAGAATGTTTAACTCTTAAATCCCAAACCAGTTGCAACGAGTTGTGATTAGTTGCAACAAAACAGCAACTCCTTGCAACTACTATTGGGGCGTAATAGCTGCAACGTCAAGTTGCAAGTAGTTGCGGGGTGAATCGATTTTGCTTGGATTGGGCTTTAAAATAGCTATTACAGTAGATCACAAACCAAGATCCCATATTTAGAACTACAGTATATATTCATAATCATCTGTCATTCACCTTCAGATCATACCTGGGTATTTCAGATGCCTGTTGTAATTTCTGTAAGACTTGGACATTCTCTGCACTAATGAAATGGTGGTGTCTATACCAAAAATGTATGTTAAGACATTCTCAAACCTTGTCACGTGTGATTCCTTTTCTATAACTTTGAGTTCTTTGATTATTTCAATAAAGTATATTTTGCTGTTTTTGTAAGTTCTGCTAAATTGTTTTTCATGGTCCATGGTGGTGTGACATTTTGAAACTATACTTCAAACCCCCTTGTTGTTCCCCATTTGTTTGTGACTGTAGACCGCACAAATGTTACCAAAATGGACACTTAGGTAGCCAAGACCCACAAGCAATGATTTGATAACTGGAAGACTTACTTATGGTTAATCTAATTTGTAATATAAAAAGAAAGAAAGAAGGGGGGGGGGAGAAATTGCAAAAACAAATGACACACACACACACACACACACACACACACACACACACACACACACACACACACACACACACACACACACACACACACAACAGAACATTCATCACAGAGACTTGAACCAATGGTTTTCAACTCTGAGCTTTAGGTCCCAGAGTGCAGGCCTAAGTGGTTTGCAGTTACAACTTTAATGACAACCAGCTGTATACTGAATTCTTGGGACAACAATAGTTGGCAGAATCATAAAATACAGAAAGGCCTATACAAACATACTGCATTGCTACACAGCAGTGATTAGTTAGTACCCTAAATCAGTTACCCAAATAGTTGTTCTTGACCCATTCGTAGGTTCACAGACACTTTTATGGGGTCATAAGTCAGAACTTCCATGCCTTTCCCCCCTTTTAAATTTATTGATGTGAAGAAGTAGTACCAATGAAAATATCCGCCTGTGACGCTGAACACCTTTTAGTGTTATTGCAACATTACACCAGAAGATGGCAGCAGTAGTGCACAGACATGGGGTTGGAAACTTTGACAATCACCCACTCCAGAGGGCCACAGTGTGGTCATAGCAAAAAATAACAGATCTGCAAGCTTGTAGATCTATTTTTGCTGTATTATATTTGAATTATTTATTTATTTTTCCCTATTTGTGAATTGAAATCTTGAAAATTAACATTTTTCAAATGCCTTTAATTATAGTTGCGTTATCTTTTGTTGAGCTTTGAGCTAATACTACTAATTTAGACGAAGCAGTTGTAATGGGTGCATGTTTGTAACATTTGGAATAGTATAGTATATCCTATGAACCTGAGGGCCACATTAAGTGAAGGTGGGACTGCATGTGGCCCCCGTGCCCCGGGGGCTGCCAGTTGCCCACATATATGGTTCCAACTGCAGACTGGTACACACAG